>CM037859.1:11259974-11665835 GCA_021292105.1 Anadara kagoshimensis
ACTATTTTTTGAATTTGATATAAAAAAAATACATTCAAAAAATGGTATATGACATGGACAATACCATTTTTTGAATGTAGTTTTTGATTTAATTTAAAAAAATGGTATATCACAGGTGCGACACACAAGAATTCCGTGATCAGAAAATAGCACTGATCATTTTAGAGGGATTAGTTTGATATAGCCGATAAACGTACGAATAGACCGATTTTTGTCATTTGATCCAATTAAATTTTTTAATGCATAAAAAGTGGGGCTTTTATTAGCGCTATAAAAGTATACAAAAATGATAATCGTGTGCTAAAAAATGTAATATTCTGAATTAGCTCTCTCTCTCTCTCCATCTCTCTCTCTCTCTCTCTCTCTCTCTCTCTCTCTCTCTCTCTCTCTCTCTGGGTCATGTCCTTTGGTTTGAACAGTCAAATTAAATAATTCACATATGATTGATGAAATCACATGCTTTATGGAATCTTTCCTCGAAGAAGAATTACGCTTGGAGTATTGATAACGATCATGTTTAAAATTCAGTCTTTTTGACAAGACCGAAGTCTCTTATATAATTAATTAGTATTCCTAATTAACGTCATCTACTGATTTCTTTCATGCCTCAGCGACCAGGTAAATAACATTATCACTTAAGACTGGTCAGTACTACCTGAATTCTTTCATGCCTCAGCGAACTGGCACATTACATCATCACCTGATAGCAATTTACTACCTGTACGCAGATAATTAACCAGTATCACTAATTAACTGGTCCACTGGTTGAGTGACAATTTGCGGTGTGAGAGACAATCCCCCAACCCCCGCTGGATCCGCCACTGCATATTTGTTGAAATTAACTTTTTAAGTGATGCATGTGGATATAAATGGTAGGCATATGAATGAATGAAGCAGTTTATTTTATTTTATCCACATACCTGTATCAGTTTATCATAGGTATCATGTCATATAACTCTGTTTATATATACAGTGGGGTTTTTTTTACGTAAAAACCTGTTTTTTAATAAAAGTTAAAATGTTAAATAGCCCCAAAATCTTATTAAATAATTTTTTTATATTACCCTTTTTATCTATATTGAAAGCTTAAAAATTTCAAACGTAAAAAGTCCCAAAATCTCTAAAATTACTCAAAAACATCAAACTTATACTTTTTCATGATATGAGGAATAAATTAATGTTTTTAATATTTCAAAACTTTATTAAGAAATTAAAGTTAATCCTTCATAAATCTTTGTTAGCTTCAGCCAGAGACATATATATGTCTCTGCTTCAGCATGGTATCAACACGATACATCCGCGCATGCGCACACGCGTTCGTACGGAAAGCCTCTGTATGAAAGGATGTCGACTGCTGTCGAGCTTAGTGATAGATAGTTTTAGGTATTTTTTCCCCTTACACAGTTTTCTTGAAAGTGCGGCTATTTGCACGTTGGTGAAAAACGACAAAATGGCGCGAATTGAAAATCTAAATTTTTTAAAATACTTTACCGTAATAATTGGACATTTTCCGGAATAATAAGGCAAAATCCGAAATAATTAGGCAAAATCCGAAATAATTAGACAAAATCCGGAATAATCAGACAAAATCCGGAATCTTTAGATTCCGGAAAATTTACCGTAAAAAATATAGCCTTATTATTCCGGATTTTGACCGATTATTCCGGATTTTGTCTGATTATTCCGGATTTTGCCTAATTATTTCGGATTTTGACTTATTATTCCGGATTTTTATCTTAAGATTCCGGATTTTTCCAGAGATTACGGAAAGTGTCTAACTATTCCGGAATTTCGCAATTATTCCGGTAAAACCCCCTTCTAGTGTTATTTGACACATAGGAAAGATATATCAACAGATAAATTTACAAACGTAGTCATCTTTTTTAACAGTCATGTCAACTTTCCGTTTCCTGTTTGGTTGCTGTAATTTAAATAATACCTACAAATAAATGATAAATACACACTGTTTCACTTTCTGTATTATTTAATTCTTTTATTCGTCATAATTTTAGGTGAAAACGATAACGAAATCCTACTGATTCATAATTTTAAACAGCGTAACCGCATCTCAATGTAGTTTTTCTTCAGCAACCTGTTGGACTTGCCCACCCCCCACGAGACTTTAACGTGACTTCGGCCGACGCAAGACTTTGTGTTTTCGAAATCGTGAATACATCATTCCAAACCGGAACACTTGGCGTGTACCTGTGTACAACACACTGGTTTCAGGACCTGAATGAACCAGCAACTACGGGCATATCAAATCAGTTTTCTGACACCCCGATTGGTTAGTCATTATTAAAACTGGACGATAAAAAAATCGGTTATCAAACACTGGACTTTATATAAAAAAAATCTCACTTTAATGTGGGCTTTTGATTTTCTGTATCAAAAAGCCCTAGGCTTTGGCTAATTTGGAAAAAAAATTCAACCCCTGATTACTTTAACTGGTCTTGCCTCAGTTACACTACAACTGTGAGGACAACGCATTATGTTTTTTAATATATATAATCGAGTATTACAGAATGTTTAGCAGTTGAAAATCCGTCAAATCATGGTTAATGATACCGAAACACTAAGAGTCGAAATGACAGGGTGTGGTCACAAAGCGTTCCTCTATTTCAGATATTAGGAGTCGAAATGACACAAGGCGTGGTCATAATATTATTCAACTCGTCCAATTACCACGAATATTTTGTACTGTTCATCCAGTTTTGAAAATCTTTTAACGTTCCTACCTTTGGTTTCGCTCCAATCTCTTCAAAATATCTCTCCATAGCTTCTATTTCCTCCTTCGTTAATGTAGCCATATTGACCGAATACAAATGACAAAATACAAACTGCAATAGCAACACACATCAACTGACAACCCTACCTGCTCTAACCTATACTACTATCGTCGGTACCAACCTTGCTTGATGATACAAACTGTTCCCTATGTCCAACGATGATACAAATATTATCCACCGTTGCTAGTATATTTTATACTAGTTTTTTAACGTTGATAATTATGTTTATTGACGGATATTTACAACCTCCATGCTTTATTGAGACAACATGGTATACAAAACAACCCACACCAGAATTAACAACCCTCAAACCAACAATCCACAAACCTCAAACACCAAAACTATTCAACTCCAAACCAACAACTACCCTGAACCAACAACCATATGCACAACTTTATATAACACCAAAGTACCCTTGTAATGCAACACCAAATATTTAAAGTAATGTAAATGTGATTGTGCGTTTATTTTAGATGTAAATACACTGTATAAAGAGTAGATGTGTTTATGTAACGTCAATAACTGTCAGTAAATATTACGCAGGTCAACGCAGCGCAAACACTACTCTCTCACACTAAGATTAATTGATTAGTAAAGTATAGGGCAAAATGGGAAATAGGAAAAGTATTATTGGCCAGGGATGGGGTCAATTACTTTCAAATGTAATTAATTGAATTACAATTACATTCCCTATACCCTCAATTAAATTACAATTACAATTACACCAATTTTCACAAAGTAATTAATTAAATTACAATTACTTTGCAAAAGTAATTAATTAAATTACAAATTACATTGTACATTTTGCAACAATTTTAATGTGAATACAACTTTTATACAACCATAAAGTAGTCATGTTATATAATACTGTCTCAGTCTTGTTGACATGTTAATTTATGACATGTTTTTGGCATTGCATTTAATCATCATTAGATTTTCAAAAGTGTTATACCCCAATCTACATCTGTCCGGTCGGAAAGTTTTACCTGCGACGCTGAACATTCTCTCTACAGGAGCAGAGGTTGCAGGAATGCATAGAACCTGACAAGCAAGTTTAGCCAAATTAGGGAATCTACAAGTATTATTTTGCCAATACAGAATTGGATTTTCTGACATAAGTATGCAGGGTTCATCTAAATATTCATCTACCTCTGTATTAGCAGATTTTCCAGAAATATGTCTTTGTCTAGATGGAGTACTAGTAGATGGCATGAAACTAAAAAAGTCATCTTGCTTCACTTTCTTACAAGGTGGGGATACAGGGTTGTCATATAAAGAAACTGGAGCATAAATCTGATTGTTTTTTTTTCTTTTAAAAGGTCAATGATTTTTGTGACTTTTTCATTTTCACACCATCTCAACTTAAATCTTGGATCAAGAATTGCAGCAATGGTGAATTAATCATCATTTTCATATACAGAGAGCCTAGAATGAATAGAATACTTCAAAGTGGATATCATTTTTGAACTATAATCAATGCTAATTTGACAAATTTGATGTTTCAGGCCACATGTAACAGGGATAGCTAGGCTAGCACTAGCTGAGTTTTCACTCTGAACAAGCAATGTTGCCTTTTCAAAAGGCTCAAGGATGTTACATAGTTCTTGAAGAAGTTTTCTTTCATAAGATGAAAGTTTGACTTTGTATTTAAATTTATTTAATTTATCTTCTGAAACATTTAAAACTGAACGCAACATATGAAGCTGTGAGTTCCATCTAGTTACATTTGCAGCCTGTAGGCGGTTACAGTCCTCCAATAAATCTGACGCATTGACAGACTTTCTTACATGGTTTACAATTTGAGAGGCTTTATTAACAATAGTTTTTAAATGTGCACTGCACTCCTTTAACCCATCTTTCACAACAAGTTGCAAACTATGAGCGTAACATCTCACATGTTGTGGTAAGCAAATATCAAAATCACTGTCAGCATCTTGATCACTGGATGAAACTTCGTTGTCACTTTCATCGCTATCTTGATCTTGAGAAATATCCTCATCCTCATATCCTGGAATTGAAAATGCCTTGACCATGTTAGATGCATTGTCACTTACAATCGGTATACCAATGGGTACAAACTGTGCACCATTGCTTGCTGATTTGTTTCTTTATTCTTACGAAGCAGAATTTATGCAGAACCTTGTTAAATCTGGAGAGAAAACTGTCGCCAAATCATTCAACTCAACATACAGATACATAGATGACGTTCTGTCTCTTAACAATCCTAAATTTGGAGACTATGTAAATGTCATCTATCCTAGTGAGCTTGAAAAAAAGACACGACTGATTCCTCAAGTTCTGCTTCATATTTAGACTTATACCTAAATTATGACGCACAAGAAAGGCTACATTTGAAACTTTATGACAAACGTGATGACTTCAATTTTTCTATTGTCAACTTTCCTTTTTTATGCAGCAATATACCTGCTTCTCCTGCTTATGGTGTATTTGTTTCCCAATTAATACGCTATGGTAGAGCTTGTTCCCACTACGGGGACTTTGTACGAAGTAGTAGGCTGCTTGCAAATAAATTGTTGACTCAGGGATATTGCAAGCCTAGGCTTATCAAGGTCCTCAAAAAGTTTTATGGCCGTCATCACAGTATTGTGATAAGTTTGATGTCTCTGTGTCCAGGATTGCCTTGGATATATTTGACGTCTCATAGTTCCATGTTCGTTTCACACAATTTTGATTACACACGTGACGGGTGTAGCTAGCTAAACAGGAGGTGCTTACCCTTCCGGAGCACCCGGCCTCACTTCCCTGGTGGAAGTTCACGTGTCTAACCTAACTTGTCAGTTCCAAAGTTTTTACTTTGCTTCTGGATTGTGATTCGGAAATGGATAAGTATGTTTGTTTTTGATTACAATGGCAACTATTTTCTTAGCAATATCAAAACTTGCAATAACTTCTTCATACTCATTTCTTATATTCTCTGCAGTCTGTTTTCCACAAAACCTTTTGCAACAAATCATTACAGATCGTAAAGTCCAATCCAGGATGAAATGGCCAGTAATACCTAAATAACCACGCATTTGCCGACTTGACCATATATCTACAGTTAAACAAATATTTTCAGCTAATTTTATCTGATGCATGATATTATTCCTGACTTCAGTTGACTTCTCAAGCAATAATTTTGATGATAAGTATTTTCTGTTGGGCATTTGATATTTCGGATCTGCTGTTTCCATAAGGTTTCTGAAGTCCTCACTTTCGACTATTGACAATGGTAAAAGATCACCTTCAATAAATTTTATTAAGGCATCAGTAAGTTGTATCTGTCGTTGATCTGAACTGGCATATTTCACTTTCTTTTTCATGAATTCAGACATTTTGGGCTGCTCTTGTACACGTTTCTCATTGTCAGTTATATATATATCTCTGAGCTTTCTCTGAAATAAACATAAACCTAAAGTTATAATAGTTATAATATAACTCCACACTAAAAAGTATTCAGAAAAAACTAGATTTATTTTACAGTGTGGGTCCTACGTTTCAAATCAGTAACTTGAATTATTGACCTGTTTTAATACTAAGTACAATAAAAAAGGTTCTGAAAAATGAAAAAAATCATACATACCTTCATGTGTGTAACAAAGTTTGATGTTACTTTCAAATTGGCTGATATTATGGAGGAACAATGACCACATTTTGCTTTGCACTTTCCAGAATCAGAATCGGAATCTTTCAGGATCTCAAAATGTTTTAATACACTGTTGGATGTCATGACTAACAGATGAACATGTGATTTCTGACAGGTTTCAAATCACGCTAATATAAACAGTGATCACAATTAAATAACTTTACAATGTGACTTTAAATGCTTAGGACAACAACTTGTGTCTCATTAATCTATACCAGTGAGTAGTGTTAAGGGATTAAAAAGCTCATACTTGAAAGTTAATTAGTTATAATTGTCAGGTAATTCAGTGGGTGTTGTTTATAAACTAGCATGTTAAGGACCACTTTGGAAATTAGACCTACAAAAAACTCACTTTTGGAAGCTTAATACCACATTATTAATGTAAGCTACACAATTCAATATCATCCTGCAAATATTGTTTTACTAACAAGAAAAGTTAAATTATTTCATTTTTTTTGTATTTCAAAAATTTTCAAAGTGGCTGTTCAATTGTTTTGTCAAATATGATAAAACAAACTTTCAGTAATATTTCATGATGTAATTATAATGCAATTGAAATGTAATTGGCATTACATGACTTTTTTTAATGTAATTAAATTACAATTACAAGTAATTGAAAAAAGATTCAATTACACATTACATTCAATTACTTGAAAAATTGTAATTAATTACGGCTAATTACAATTACATTTTTCAATTACCCCATCTCTGTTATTGGCTTGACACAACAATAGGACAAGTCTTATATATGGGCTTGATACACAGCGCAAAGTATGACTCAAGTATACTGTATATATTCTAACTGATTAGCAGTTAGTATATAAACGAGTATACTTTATAATATATTTTACATCAATTATTTTATACACTTTGTTTTATACCGGTATTATTTTTAATAATTATTAATAATTAGTATTAATACTTTTTTTATTTGTTAATTTTTAACAGTACCGTTTAAGTGCACTATATAACCATAAAATTGTTTAGTTTATGCTTATTAATACAAAGTCATGCTTATAAATGCATGAGTACCAAAATATAAAACACATATGGCCATCTATCAGGTAAAGGTAAACGTGGACTAAAGTCATGTTTATTAACACATGAAATAAGAAGAAAAATAAATTAAACACAAAATATGACACCTACAATTCATATAAACCATTTGCGTATAGAATCGTAGTGCCAATGTTCACAGACTGAATTATTAACCTCAGTCTATGAATGTCTCCAAATTTTATTAAAGTTTATAGAGAAACACTTTCCAAGAGCGCCGCCATCTTGAATTCCGTGGGCGCAGCCATCTTGAATCTGTATCTTGTAGGTGCTTGAAACTATACAAAGTTAATGTTCTTGAAAAATCCTGGAATCGCCAAATAAGAGAAAAGTCAGTTCTTCCAAATATATAAGACAATCACAAATCCAATATCTACACAAATTTTCTGGAGTAGTCTATAAAACAATACTGAGGTTCCTAATATTATGGCAGTCCACCATTTGTTTTTTTCGTTGACGCTGCAAATCTCGTTTATTTTTCACACTGGGGGCTCCAAATGTAACCGGGTACGTGATAATTACATATTATACCAGTATTAATTTTACAGCACTAGACGGCCGTTTCGGAATACAATTCCTCATCAGTAGTGCTTGGACCAAAATTATGAAACCAAAATTATTTTGAAGATGTTAAAAAGCTACCTAAAGGACCAAAATATATCTTACCAAATAAGCTAAGGAAATACTTTGCATGAGGGAGTATACCTTAGTTTTTGAGAAATTTCAAATTTTAACTTGCAGGAAATTTAGACAATTATAGTATATTTCTGACAATAATACGAAATTATTGCCTACTGAGTTGTTGATATCCTCGGGGCACCAGCCACCAGCAGAGATATCGGCTCAGGGGTTTAAATTACATATTATACCAGTATTAATTTTACAGCACTAGACGGCCGTTTCGAGATAATAACTCACATCCGTATGAATATTCTTGCCGCAGCGTTTATTCTTATGATTTATATATGCTTTCACAATAAGCCCAATATGTGGTATTAAGCTTGCATGTGAAACTATCAAAAACAAACATACTTATCCATTTCCGAATCACAATCCAGAAGCAAAGTAAAAACTTTGGAACTGACAAGTTAGGTTAGACACGTGAACTTCCACCAGGGAAGTGAGGCCGGGTGCTCCGGAAGGGTAAGCACCTCCTGTTTAGCTAGCTACACCCGTCACGTGTGTAATCAAAATTGTGTGAAAGGAACATGGAACTATGAGACGTCAAATATATCCAAGGCAATCCTGGACACAGAGACATCAAACTTATCAACAATACTGTGATGACGGCCATAAAACTTTTTGAGGGCCTTGATAAGCCTAGGCTTGCAATATCCCTGAGTCAACAATTTATTTGCAAGCAGCCTACTTCGTTGTACAAAGTCCCCGTAGTGGGAACAAGCTCTACCATAGCGTATTAATTGGGAAACAAATACACCATAAGCAGGAGAAGCAGGTATTACTATGTATCAATTAAACACTGGATAGATGATGATCAGACATTCATTAGATTCATTCTGTCTCTTTCTGTCAAATCTAGTAATGTCCAGCTCTATTGTTTGTCATGTGACCGGTAGTAGATTTTTAAAACAAAGGAAAGACCGGGAAAGTGAAAATGAGACAATAGGGTATTAAGGCCAATAGAAAAGTAGTTATGTGTTTAATGTTACATGTGATGTATATAAGAAGTAATAATAGAACAACAACTATATATAAAAACTACAAATTCCAACACTGCCACACAATGAGTCAAAAATATCATCTAGGCACCAATTTTCCCATTTTTTATCACTTGCTAAAAAAAGCAAGTGCTGATTTTTTCTACTTGCAAAATTTTTTAATACGCAATTAAACAATTTGCATATATTCATGAACAACGGTTTACCGATGCTTAACTCGTGGCGTACTTTGCTCCTGCCCGTTTATCGACACTTTTTTAAAATAATCAGAACACCCTGTCCTTTTTATAATCAGTTAACACTCATTCTCAATATAAGGATTCAAATATGGTCGCCCACACTTATGTTATAAAAATAAAACAATACAGAAAGATTCGTATTGTAACAGGAGAGGGTTGGGCGTATCTTGACTGGTGCTATTTCTGTCGTGTCTAGGGTGTGTGATAGCTTTTGTTAAGATACTCCTGTTAGGCCTCCTTGGTTCAGTCACACTTTAATATTAAAATGGAATTATCCGGAACTGTCAAGCTTGACTGGAGTTAGAGAAAACTAAAACAACTGTTTTCTTTAAAATAACATATATTATAAGTCAGCATTTTAAACAATTTAAAGGTTCAAATACAAAAATCAAGTTAACAAGTTGAGCAAGTTCGTGTAATCAAAAATCAAAAACAAACATACTTATCCATTTCCGAATCACAATCCAGAAGCAAAGTAAAAACTTTGGAACTGACAAGTTAGGTTAGACACGTGAACTTCCACCAGGGAAGTGAGGCCGGGTGCTCCGGAAGGGTAAGCACCTCCTGTTTAGCTAGCTACACCCGTCACGTGTGTAATCAAAATTGTGTGAAAGGAACATGGAACTATGAGACGTCAAATATATATTACCAAACACAACAAATATGTTATCTATCAAAAACTCCAACATTTTGTTGATGGTATCTTCAGTATATTTTTGTTTGGAATCCGTATGGTGCTTGACAAAATAACCAGAATCCCTATTCAGCACCAGATATTTGTATCTAGGCTTACCGTTTTTGTAGAAGAAAGACAAGTTAATAATTTCTTTAAGACGTGTAAAGTTTAAATAGTTGCAAAAATATGTAAATCAAAAATGTAAAATAACAAAATGCCCTAGCGTAAATTAAGGGAGAAAAGTGTGACAAATTTCCTACATTTAATTAAAAACGAAAGGAGCAAAACCTATGAACTAACGGAGAAACAAATGGACGAATATGGAAATCCCAACGAACAGTAGCTTCATGCTACTAGTGTGAATAGAAAAATACAAAAAAAAAAAAAAAAACATAGCTTCATGCTATGATGACTATTAGTAGACTTACCGAAAACCCAAAAGACGGGAAGACCGAAAGACAGGAAGACAATGTGGTGTTGGTGACTTTGAACTATATATGAATTTTAATGTAGTAGTCTACTGTGTTTACCACTAAATTACTAAATACTATAAAAAGTAAGCGAACTTGTAGAAAGATTACAAAATTGGACAATAAGCAAAATTATATATAAATAAATATAAAAAGACTAGAAATATTATTATTAAAGGGAAAATAAAACCACTAAGATGTAATTATATTTTGGCTAATTATTATATTAAAGGGAGATAATTTAGAAAGGTAATAATGACCTCTGTCACACTCCTCCCCCCTTAAGATCAAATGTACCTCATTTGATCATAAACATTCAATAAATAAAATATGTAAACATGTCAAAATACAAAAATTGCACAAAATACAAAATATTCCTACAAAAAAAACAACATATCAATGTAAAGTTCAAATAACCATTATACAGTCTATGTAAAATAAAACAAGAAAAACAGTCCAACACGAATATAGTTCAATAATCACGGTAAAACGGAATATCACAAAACAGTCATCACAAAATAAAACAGAACGCGCACACGGAATATATATAAAAACAGTCTTAACGGAGTATCACAGTATTACAAATTTCAAAACTTAAGTCCTGGCCATTCTGGGTTGTAGGCCATCCCTCTTTTTTGCGCCTCTACATAATTTCTCTTCATCCTCAGACCTAAACAATTTCCAAAAGCATCAAAATCCATTAAATGGTCCTGGGGGACTAACTCCCAAGGCCCCTCCTCAAAATCATAAACTATTTCATTCATCCTTTTCTCCTCCGCAGTTTTTCCCCTTGGTCTTTGAGCGGTTCCTGGGTTGACATAAAATGTGTTCTAACGTGAACCCGTTTAAAATTGCAAAGTGGACGATTATGTACCCTGAGCCTGTGCCGTCTCGGGTCAGCCCTGGCTCTGAAATGTTTCCTACAAATTTCGCACTCTGCTAAGGACACAGAAGGTAGGTGCCTCTTCTTCCAATGTCGATCCAAGGTGACGAACGTGGAATAGAATCCCCCACATCCAGCTGGGCATGATCTCCCTTCTTCCGGCCAAACAGGTCTTTGAAAGAAATCTGGATTAATGTCAGAGTCAATCAATGCCACCTCACTCTCCTCAGAACATAGCTCCAGGATGTCTGTCATTATACCAGTAACTGTAACCAAAGGTATAGATCTGATAAGTCATCCACATGGTAGATTCTATCTATGTTAAATGTTGTTGTCATGTCCATAGGAACAGTTTTCTTGTGGTAGAACACATGAGCTTGTAATGTTCTATACATCACGTTGATAAAACTGCTTCCATCATCAGACACCAATATTAGCAGTTTGCTAATTCAACAGCATTTACATTGATCCATTTCCGCTTTGGATGGAAGTAAAAAATCACAAGTTCAAAGAAGTTTACTTCCAAACAAAAGCGAACATTGAACATACAAAACACTGAACACATAAAACTTTGTCAACATGAATAAACACGTTATTTACACTATTATCATTTAGGGACTATATTTTTCTGGCGTTTTAATTATTCTGCCCCCTCTGGAAGTTTTTGGTCCCATATATGGTCTAGGTTCTGGAGATTGTGACAAATCTAGTGTTTCTATTTCATCGAAACCATTTATGTTTTCTGATTCTAACTCGGTGTTTGTCTCAATACTAGTGTCAAAAACAGAATCATCAAACAAGCACTGGTTGTCCTCTGGAGTTGTCCATTCCGGAGCATTTGCCCCTTGATATGGCTTCAAGTGGTCCACATGTACAATTACATCTGGATGTTCACTGTCAAGTTGGATTTTGTATGTAACACTGGTAATCCTTTCAACCACACGATATGGGCCAGTCCATCCTAAACCAAACTTTAACCCAGCCTTGGGTGGATACCATCTCCAAACCCAGTCCCCCTCCTGAAAATTTCGCGGGTTAAGCCACGATCATAATATTTTTTCTGTCTGGAAGCAGCAACATTTAGATGCTTACTGACGAACTCAAAACATGACCTGTTGCTATTTTTTAACCACTCTTATGTAGTCAATGGGACAGAAATCTTGCCTAGTATTAGGGGGTAAACCAACCATTAGATCAATGGGATAACTGACTTCACGACCTAGCATTAAGAGGTTAGGAGAACATTTTGTACTTTCATGAGCTGAAGCCCTATAGGTCATCAATAGATTAGGGAGGTGATCATCCCAGTCATCCTGGTTCTCATTGACAAACATTGATAACAACTGCTTTATACTCCTGTTAAACCTTTCCACTAAACCGTCAGATTGTGGCCTGTATGGAGCAGTTCTTGTTTTGCCAATCCCTAATCGCTTACATAGCTCTGAAAATAAATGTGACTCAAATTCACGTCCTTAATCCGTGTGAATCTGAGAGGGTACACCAAACCTTGCAATGAACTCTGTCATAAGCTTGTCTGCAACTGTAAGTGCAGTATGGTTGGGTATAGGATAGGTCTCCTTCCATTTGGTGAAGTAATCGCCCACAACCATAAATGAATTCATTACCATTATTTGAAACTGGTAATGGCCTAAGAATATCTATGGCAAGGCGTTCTAAAGGTCCACCTACATTATCCTGCTTTAAGGGCGATTTTCACTTTCCAGGACCTTGTTTAGCTCTAGCACACTGATTGCACTGCTGACACCAACGTTGTATATCAGACGACATCCCTACCCAGAAAAATCTATGTTTGATAGAATTTACAGTTCTATCCCTACCTAGGTGAGCACCAATATTTTTAGTATGAAGCTCATTGAATATTTTCTGTTGTATAAAACTGGGAGCGACTAGTTTGTATTTGTCAGTACCAGACTGTTTTACTTCATCTATTAGATAGAGCAACCCATCACACAGTTCTAATGATTCCCACAAGCTCCAGAGTCTCTTGACCTCAGGCATTTCACCTGCTAGAACATTCTTACTTGGCTTAGTTGTGAAAGTTTGTTTAAGCTTAACTATAGGACTGATTACTGAGTCATTTTGCCACTGTATAAGCTCATCACGGGTCCAATTCTGAAACCAGTTTGGTACATCTCCCTGAATTGGTCTAGCTTGTAAAGGTGTAACCACAGTCGATACAGATTTCTTTGAATCTTTGCGACTTGTGTACCTCTTTTTAACCTCTTTTTAACCTTCATCTTGTTACACTCATTAGGACAAGTTTCCCTTTTGCAGTAGCGATACGGAATTCTAGAAAGGCCATCTGCGTTTTGATGCTGAGTACCAGGACGATGTTGTATATCAAAATTATAGGTCTCTAGAATGGAAATCCATCTAGCAACCATGCCTTCTGCATCTTTTAAGTTTTTCAACCATATTAATGATGCATGGTCTGTCCTGAGCAAAAACTTATGACCATAAAGAAAATGTCTAAAATGTTTTGTGAATGAAACTACTGCCAGTAGCTCTTTGTAAGTAGTACAATACTTTTGCTGTGACTTGTTTAGAGTTTTACTAGCATAAGCCACCACTTTTTCTTGACCTTCTTGAACCTGAGATAATACAGCTCCGATGCCTGTTGAACTAGCATCAGTGTCCAAAATAAACAAATCACTTGAATTTGGATAAACTAAAACGGGTGCAGATGTGAGAGCCTCTTTTAACTTATCAAATGAACTTTGACACTCAGAACTCCAATTGAATTTAACATGTTTTTTAGTGAGAAGAGTGAGAGATTTAGCAGTTGTTGAAAAATATGGCAAAAATCTTCTATAATAGCCTCCAAACCCCAAAAAACTTAACTTCCGTTACGTTAGTGGGGCGTGGCCATTGTTTAACTGATTCAACCTTTTTAGGATCACAATTAATCCCATCACCAGATACTACATGCTCTTAAAATGAAACTTCGGTCTGAAAAAGTGTACATTTCTTTACTTTCAGTTTTAAATTATATTTCCTTAAACGACCAAATACGTCTTGCAAGTTTTCGAGAGCAGATTCAAAAGATGACCCAAACACAATTATATCATCCAGATAACACAAACACCTTTGCCACTGTAAGCCACCTAAATTGAGTAATACAAGTTCTATAAGCCTCTCAAATACAGCCGGCGAGTTACATAAACCAAACGGAAGAACTCGAAATTGATATATACCTTTATGCGTTGAAAAAGCCGTTTTGGGCTTATCATTCCCTAAGCTTCAACTGCCAATGGCAGTTTGCAAATCAAGTGTACTGAAATATTTAGCCCCTGCCAGTGAATCAAGACAATCATCAATCCTCGGAAGAGGATATGCATCTTTCTTTGTGACAGAATTTACAAAACGGTTATCAACACAGAACCGTATGGACCCATCAGACTTGGTAACCAGGTGTACAGGACTAGACCAAGGACTAGAACTAGGCTCTATAATGCCATCCTGTAACATCTTATTCACTTCAGATTCAATACATTCTTTCTTAGCAAGTGGAACCCTTCGTGGAGGTTGCTTAATTGGCTTGGTGTCTCCAGTATCAATGGTATGTTCTACTAAATCTGAGCACCCTAGTTTTCCATCAGGCCCAACGAATACATCCTGATAATCTATCAGAAGAGTCTTAACCTGTAGTATTTCATCAGGAGTGAGCGTGACTGAAGTGTCTTCCGGCAATGGTGTCAAGTGTTCGGGTAGCTTCCTGCTTCCTTGTGTTGAACCATTTAATTCCCTGATACTTAAAGCATCATTCTCAACTGATGAAACACTTCCTAAGATTGTATTCTTACACAACTTAATGGGCCTTTTATTTAAATTCATGACTGACAAAATGACCTTGTCTTTTAGACAAATAATCCAAAGGTTCAACTAAACCATCCTTTGTTTGAACAGTTTTACCAATAATAGAACTTTTAATGAATATTTCAGAGTCTGCAGGCACAGTGACAGACTTATCTAACTTGACACGAGCACAGTTGGAAACCTTTTCAGGCTTTAATTTGATCCTATGATTCTTCAGTTTGAGCACAGATTTAGACAGAACTATGTCTGCTTTGTGGCGTAACAAGAAATCCATACCTAAAATTCCAGACAAACCAACAACATTTGCGACAATAAACTCCTGTTTATATTGCCTACCACCTAACCAAAACGAAGCACTAAGTTTTCCAAATATTTCCAAAGCACTACCATTAGCTGCAGTCATTGAGACACTTTCTAATGAAACCTTATCCTTAAACACCTTTTCATAGACCTCCTGTGACAACAAAGAAACTGAAGAACCAGTATCAACCAATAACTTAACAAAATACTTTCCAATCCGCGCCTTAACATAGAAACAAGTATACTAACTTCATTTAGTCCGTATAACGGCCTTATTAATTTTTCAGAATCCAAACACTCGGAACAGGCTGAACTTTCGGCCCCAAGCTCAGCCCCCTAACAGTTTTCCTCTTCTCTCTGCAACTCATTTCGAGTTGGTAAAACAGTATTTTCCCCCTTATCCTTTTCCCTCTCTCTGTTTTGTGGCACTTTTCCCTCTAACAAAGGGCATTCACTCTTATAGTGTCCAAAATTATGACAATAGAAACACTCAACAAAAGCCTGTCTTCTAGGTTGGTAATTAGTTCTTGCCCCAAGAGTAGATTCTACTTTTTGCTCAACCGGTCGAACAGGGACTTGTTCCCTTTCTCTTGGTTTTTGCGGGTACCTATGCCGTTTCTTGAAAGCTTCATATTCTTCTGCATATGAAATAGCAGAATCCAAAGTCTCCGGTCTACGAAACTGAACATGATCCCTTAAACCTTTATCATAATCTAAACCATTATTAAAATGATCAACAGCATATATATCTCTAGCAAATGAAGAAAGCTTAGGATATGCTAGAGAAGCAAGCCTACGCAATGCAAAACCATAATCAGACAAAGATTCTCTCTGACCCCGTCGCCTACTCAGAAATTCAGCCCGAAAAGAAGTCCTCTTTTCTGGTGGATTAAAACGCTTACAAAGCATGTGCTTTAGCGTTTGATAATGATGTAACTGTTGGAAGCTTAGGTCACCTAACAACTTTTGAGCTGCCCCTCTAAGAGACATGACAAGTTGTTGTGCCATTTCATTTTCTGTCCAGTTATTCCATTTAGCAGTTTCTTCAAATTGTACAATATAATCAGGCCAATCACATGATTTCCCATCAAATTTTTCTGGTTCCCTTTCTTTTCTAGAAAACTGATACCTGCTATTGCTTAGTGAACCATAACTATCTGAGGCAGGTGTTCTTGAATTTGCACTTAACCTAAGGGGGTCCAAACTCTTATAGTTTGGTAAGTATTCCCTAGCATTAAAATTGTCATTAGCATGACTATTATTATGATTTTGCAAATGGTTCTGTGTTTTAGGCATCAAATTTTGACTATGGTTAGACCAAGACAACATTGAAGGGTTGTGCGAATTATAAATACTACTACTATCATCAGCTGTCCTAAGGTTATTTGAGGCAGAGTACTTTGACTCTGTAGATCTAAAATCAAATTTATCAGTGTTTTTCTGAGGTTGTAAAGAATTAGGCTTTTTACCAGGTGAGCTAAAAGATTCGCAACCAAGCTGAGATGGTGAATACCAATTTTCAGAGTACTGTGACTCTGTAATAGAATTTAAAGAAAAATCATCTAATCTACTTTTAACAGGTGTTGTTTTTTGTTTATAAAATCTAGGAGTACTATGACTTGCAGGGCGAAAACTTAAACTATTCCTAGTTAACTGGGGTTCAGATTTAAAGGTTTCTGATTTAAAATCAGTGTTTCTACTGATAGGGAGATATCCAAAACTTTCGTCAGAGGGTTTTTCCTCTGTGTCTTCATCTTCAAATCTAACATGCTTAGGAAATGCACTGTTAATTACATGATACCGGCGGACAGGAGTTATTCCCATTTCAGTATCACGATACATAATTTGTGAATTGCCAATCAAATCCCTAGGGGATTGCTGCTGTGACCTTTTTGGAAATGTTTCAGAGTAACTTTCTTCTATATTTTCAAAACTCATGTCAGCTTGACATGCTATATCCCTAGTAGAATGCATAGGCATAAATGCTGGACCCACTAAGGAGTCAAATTCCCTTAAACTATCTACTAACTTGGACATAATTAATTCCAGAAAATCCCGGACGAGCCCCCAATTGTGTAACAGGAGAGTGTTGGGCGTATCTTGACTGGTGTTATTTCTGTTGTGTCTAGGGTGTGTGATAGCTTTTGTTAAGATACTCCTGTTAGGCCTCCTTGGTTCAGTCACACTTTAATATTAAAAGGAATTTTCCGGAACTGTCAAGCTTGACTGGAGTTAGAGAAAACTAAAACAACTGTTTTTTTTAAAATAACAATATTATAAGTCAGCATTTTTAACAATTTAAAGGTTCAAATACAAAAATCAAGTTAACAAGTTGAGCAAGTTCATGTAAAGTTTAAATTGTTGCAAAAATATGTAAATCAAAAATGTAAAATAACAAAATGCCCTAGCGTAAATTAAGGGTGAAAAGTGTGACAAATTTCCTACATTTAATTAAAAACGGAAAGGAGCAAACCTATGGACTAACGGAGAAACAAATGGACGAATATGGAAATCCTAACGAACAGTAGCTTCATGCTACTAGTGTGAATAGAAAAATACAAAAAAAAAAAAAAAAAAAAAAAAAAAAAAAAAACATAGCTTTATGCTATGATGAGTCACAGTATCATTATGTTATGCCGTCGTGTAGTTTTACCCGAGTCCAAGGTTTTGGACGAATTTCAATCCTGATTATTGCACTTATTGATATATAATTACAAACTTCACGTTGTTACACAATTTAGAGCATTTTCATTGGTTGTCGTCTTGCAAAAACACGGTGTTTTTTTCCAATAACAACGTTTTCTACCGGAACTACTTTGGGCCGGTTTCGGGGATTACCCATCTCTGAACAGCCATTTTAAGATTGTAAACAAACGGGAAGATGGGGAACGATTTCACATAGAAACATTAAAATACTTCGATTTTTTTATAAATTCAAATTTTGAAAATTTAATTCAAACATGTTCTGATTAATTTTCCCCGATAATTATATATTTATGAAATATATTTCAAAATTGACACTTTATCGTCACCGAGCATTTTACGTGTCTATAGGCCTAAGTATAAGCAATATGACACGCACCATGGTATTCCCGGATGCCAAACCTCAGTGCTGGGTGTTTTGTTTGAAATTCATCACATACGCATCCTTTTGAAAGCAACGACATTTTATTTTCCCCAAGACAATAACCGGGGATCAGGACAAATATTTTGAGGAATGCAATGCCAGTGTGCACATAAGTCGGATGGTTGATTCTGAACTGGATCCTGATGATAATGACAGTGGTAGGCCTGCCAATAATATTTTAATAAAATTGATAACATACCATATACCAGTCTAATATTCACCCGTACCGCTTGTTTACCTTCTCCAAATATCCCTGATCAGCCCATACAGCTACCGCCGGTGACAGAATTCCTCATCTCACATCGATTCCATAGGTGGTAAAACATTGATTCATTCAAGAAAACATTATTCCATGTCAATAGTTGGTTTCAGGGTTTGATTAACACACTGTTCATTCAACCAATGCAGTTTTTCTTATGTTATGGGTAAAATCAAAATGTAAACACGCCTGTCCTACAAACGTTTGGCCGTTACATATGACGTATAAGTGTTGTTTGTTTTCATGATCGCGAGACATAATATAATCCCTTTTTGTCAATGAATTTAAATGTAACATAATTTACATGTTGACTGAAAATAACTAAAAAATGAATAAAAAGATATAAATTCAAAACTAGTTCAGCTTTTTTTATCGGATTTTTTATCGTTTCATAAAGATATCATTTATTGTATCACTACGCAATTCGGCCTTGTAACGTCGATTTTCTGAAAATCAGCTGATCAGTTCAAAAATGTAGGTCAGCTTAAAAAATGTTAAATTTTGGGTTTGTAATTATAAGAATTGAATTGCACTTTTTACGTTGTTATCGGGGTGTAACAACGTAAAAAGTGCAATTCAATTCTTAAGTACGTTACTGTCGCTTAAATACATTTAAGCTAGAAACGCATTGAATTTTTTTTGATTCGCTCAAAACATCAAAATATGGCCCTACTCTTAAAATCCATAAAAAAGGAATCGAAGTCACCGCAAATCCTGAAACATATGTCAAGGAACAGGGTATCACTGAAAATGAACTTCGAAACAAGTTACCTGATAATGTCCCATTTTCTCAATGGAAGAGAGTTGAAGTCATGGACAAACAGAAGAAAAAATCAGTTACTCGTATTGTAGAATGTGAAAAGCCAAAGGATGAATTCAATGAATTCATAGAATATTTTATAAATCAAACAACAGAGTTTAAAAGTCACGTGTATAGAGCAGTATGAAGAAATTAAGAGACTGAAGGAAAACTTGCCGCCTAATCATATAATTGTACAAATGGACTTCGCAGAAAATTACTCCTGCAAAAGCGTCGAAGAGATCCAGAGTGACTACTGGAATCAAACAGGAGTTACTCTTCATCCAGTAGTTGTTTATTTTAAAGAT
The DNA here is from genome assembly GCA_021292105.1 of Anadara kagoshimensis. Taxonomy (NCBI): domain Eukaryota; kingdom Metazoa; phylum Mollusca; class Bivalvia; order Arcoida; family Arcidae; genus Anadara; species Anadara kagoshimensis. The sequence goes on from CM037859.1 coordinate 11,280,043, forward strand.
ACCCAGGGTGAGACCAAGCACAAAAGTTTTGTTGTCGTTTCGGATGAAATGTCACATTCCTCAAGTACTGTTCATGCAATAATATATAAACTCATCCCAGAGTTAAAGGTTATTTCACCAAATGTTGAGTTCATTCACTATTGGACAGACGGACCTACAAGTCAGTATAGAAACCGACAGTCCTTCTTCACCATTGCAAATCATACCGAGCTATATGGAATAAAAGCTAGGTGGAATTATTTCGAAGTGTGGCATGGTAAAGGTCCTTGCGATGGGCTGGGGGCACTACAAAACGGATGGCCGACGAAGCTGTTCGTTGTCAGAAGACTGTTATCCAGGACGCACATGGTTTTTGTCAAGTGGGCTAGTTCTTCAAATATAAAAGGTGTGGCATTCCTGTTTGTAAAATCTGACGAATGTTTACAAATGGATGGGTTGTTAAAATCTAGAAATAGCAAGCCAGTTAAAGGAACATTTAAGCTTCATGCAGACACAAGTTGTTATTGTGGTATCTGCCTAGGGGGTACAGTATGGGATGGGTGGCGAAAAGAGAATTTGCAGAAAGAAAATGAAATTATCATCAATCAAAATGAACCCGATGACACCTCAGTGAGTGACAAAAATGAAACAATTGCAAATGAAATAACTTCTTTACAGGAAGGGCAGTATGTTGCAGCAAAATACAACAATAGAATGTATGTTGGAAAGATAACTGACATGGACTATGATGGTCATGAGTTTGAAATGTCTTTCATGGAATCTAAGAAAGATAAATATCAATGGCCCAAACACGAGGATGTCTTGTGGATTCCTGCTAATGATATTATGTTCTCTGTATCATAACCGACAGCTACTGGAAGATCGGGAAGAATGTTTGAATTGCAGCAGATTGATAAAGAGAGACTTGATAAAGTTAAATGAACGTTACTTACATAAATTCTTTTAGCCTGAAAGTGTTTCGATTTGTTCGTGTTTAATGTTACTTTTAAAGCATACTGGTTAGATTTAATTATATTCAAATTAGAAAATTGGATACCGACTTTATATTTCTTTATAGTTTCTTATTTTGAAATGTACGTTACCATATCAAATATGCTGATTTCATACTTGGTTAGTTTTTTATTTGTTAAATACAAATGATAAAAGGTCAACTAATGTAAAAATGATATTTTAATATCAAAATAAGTGATATATTACAGATTTGAAAAATGAGCCATAGTACTGAAATGTACGTTACTATTAGTATCAATTTGAAAGTCAGTCTGCACAGTCGTAACCTTTCAAAATATTTAATCCTCGTTTTGTACATGCAGAAGTCTACACATTTGCTTCGAAAAATTGATGAATGAATTCAACTATTGCCACTTCTTTAAAAATAGCAAGAGATCGAAAGTAGTCTATAAATAGTTCTAAAGTTGTCTAGGCAAGCCTTAAAAATGAACAAAGTTTCGATCCACCAAAATGATCAAACAAAATCAAATGTGAAAGAAAAGCCAGTTCTGTATGTGAAACAAGTATTTGCAGATCATTTCTGAAAATTATTAGAGGTGATCTTTATTGTTCATAACAAATCACAGCCAGTTATGTTTTTAGTTCTGACAGTAACGTACATTTTTATGTTAATTTTTTAGTAAAAACACCTCATTCAGCAGCTTGACATTTCGTTAATATTTGGTGATTGATGAAAATATTATTGATTTACACATACTCAACTAGTTTGTTTTTGATAAATATAAGTTAAGGTGGATTTTCCAACACTTAAGTTTTTGTAAAAACTACACACTGCTATGACCCCTTGTATTGAGAATGGGTGCTTATGTCAAAGCTTGTACTCTTTATTAATGGAACTATACAACATTTATAATTTCGCCACGATTTCAATTAAACTGCGATATTTAGTCAACAGTCTCGGAGATATTACAAATATATATATATATAAAATAATACACGGTTAGAATGTTTCTAATTATGAATCATCAGAGAAAATAATGAAAATGCGATAGTTACCATGAGTATATATAAAACAGTAAGATAAAATGATAGGTTATATAAGTTAAAAAACAGTAAAACAAAAATTAAAATTGTATGGATACATATAAGAACGAAGATTTTGAAAAATGTGTTAAACTAAACAGGATGATTAACGAATAACCATATTGGCTCCTTACGTCAATCCGTAAAGTTGGCCAAAATTCACCCAGATCTGTCTTCAGTTGAGTCATTGTGTCTGTCTGTCTCTTCCCTGTATTTTTGCTTTTTGGGTAGTGACAATGTTTTTTCAGCACGTTTGCGTTTTGTCTGTCCATTTTTTTTGCCTTGTGTCCTTGGGGCCTTAAATGTAAATTAAACCTTAAATCGTTTGCAAACAATCCATCTGATTCTATCACCCCACCTTTCTCATTTTCAGCACCTGATTCTACCACTCCGCCTTTCTCATTTTCAACATTTGATTCTACCATTACTCCTTTCTCATTTTCAACAGCTGATTCTACCACTCCCCCTTTCTCATTTTCAACATCTGATTGCACCACTCCTTTATCAACATCTGATTCTACCACTCCTCCTTTCTCCTTTTCAACATCTGATTCTACAACTCTTCCTTTCTTGTTTATGGTTTCCCCATCTACATTCTCTCCTGTCTTCTTTTTAACATCTGATTCTACCACTCCAACTTTCACATTTATAACATCTGATTCTATCACTCCACCTTTCTCATTTTTAACATCTTATTCTACCACTCCACCTTTCTCATTTTCAACATCTAATTCTACCACTCCACCTTTCTCATTTTCAACATCTAATTCTACCATTTTCCCTTTCTTATCCATGCCTTCCTGCTCTATACATATTTTTGTTTCCATGTTATTTTGTAAATTTACACCAGTGATAAATGGAATTAAAAGCACAACAAAATGGTTTGCCACCCAATGTTCTTTTCTCATATCAGATCTTGTTGTTGTCCACATTATTTGTACCACTATATCTGATGATGTTTCCGTCGGTTTAATAAGTCTATGCAGGTCTTTCTGAACATTTGGATTTCCTAATTTTGGGTACACTGAAAATATGTTACAGTGCAAGACATTTGCCAAAGCAAAAAGCTGCCAGATTCCCATGTAAACTTTAAACTTACATATTTCCCATCACCTCTCTTTCAAATATTTGCCTTATAGTGTTTTTTGTTAACCTCTGATCAACCCAGTAATCTGAATACATTGCAAAGTCCCCTGGTAGTTTTGTTGCATGCTTATCAAGAATGTCGGTCCCTAAACGTAAATATGATGGATCAAGGTATTGTTCCTCATTTAAGACAAGTTCAATGACAATTCTGGCACGTATTTTTTTAATCTTATCCTCCAAAACTACTGAGCCAAATTTGATGAAACTTGGTGATTATAATGCCTTGGTAACAGCCTTTCAAAATTGTGTTCGGGGTTTGACCACGCCCAACAATATGGCTGCCGTTACTAAAAATAGCCAAAAGACAAAAAAATCTTCTCTGAAACCAAAACGTGCAGGCAAATTTTGATTAGATTTTTAGATTCAGGATACCTAGATACACTAAAAGTGTGTTTTTCATGAAAAATGGACGATAAATAGGTTACGCGTTTTTAGCTCACCTGGCCAAAGGTGATCTTTAATCTTCTCCTCCGAAACTACTGGGCCAACTGAAACCAAATTTGCCATGGAAGGTCCTTGACAGAGTCTTATAGTTTGTTCAAATTATGGCGATCGAATATCCAAGATGGCCGCTGTTACTAAAAATAGACAAAACCTAAAAAAATCTTCTTCTCTTGAACCACTCATTGGAGGCAAAAACTGATATGATATTTGGATTCTACATAGTCTTAACCTTTAAGTTTGTTCATTTCATAAAATTTGGTTTAAAAATAGGTTACGCGTTTTTGCGTTTAATTTTGAAAAAATCGTAAAATATTTTTAAACTGCTATAACTTGACTATATGACCAGATAATGACATGGGGTTTTCAGTTTTGACATATTCTTGTAATTACCTTCAAAATGGTGTCAAGGTCAATTATGAAAGCCATGACCTAATTTTTTACTTTTCTAATATTATTTATTATCTCGAAAACTATAAACTTTTTGTATAGGCATGTATATTGGAATATTGCTGGTATTGATGTAACGATCATTTTGATATATAGATTAAGGTCATTGGTTCAAAGGTCAAGGTCACAGATGCGAAAAAATACTGAAATGTTTCATTATCTTGAAAACTATAAACTTTTTGTATAGGCATGTACATTAGAATGTTGTAGGTATTGATACAACGATCATTTTGATGTATTGAAAAAGGTCATTGGTTCAAAGGTCAAGGTCACAGATGCAAAAGAATACTGAAATGTTTCATTATCTTGAAAACTATGAACTTTTTGTATAAGAATATATATGAGAATATTGTAGGTATTGATACAACGATAATTTTCATGTATAGAAAACGGTCATGGGTCTAAAGGTCAAGGTCACAGTAGCAAGTCAATACCAAAATGGTTCATTATCTTGAAAACTATGAACTTTTTGTATAGGCATGTATATTGGAATATTGTTAGTATTGATCTAATGATCATTTTGATATATAGATTAAAGTCATTGGTTCAAAGGTCAAGGTCACAGATGCAAAAGAATACTGAAATGTTTCATTATCTTGAAAACTATGAACTTTTGTATAGCATATACATAGAATATTGTAGGTATTGATACAACGATCATTTTGATGTATTGAAAAAGGTCATGGGTCAAAGGTCAAGGTCACAGATGCAAAAGAATACTGAAATCATTATCTTGAAAACTATAAACTTTTTGTATAGAATATATATAGAATATTGTAGGTATTGATACAACGATAATTTTCATGTATAGAAAGGTCATGGTCTAAAGGTCAAGGTCACAGTAGCAAGTCAATACAAAATGGTTCATTATCTTGAAAACTATGAACTTTTTGTATAAGAATATATATGAGAATATTGTAGTATTGATACAACGATCATTTTGATATGATTAAGGTCATTGGTTCAAAGGTCAAGGTCACAGATGCAAAAGAATTGAAATGTTTCATTATCTTGAAAACTATGAACTTTTTGTATAAGATATATGAGAATATTGTAGGTATTGATACAACGATAATTTTGTATAAAAACGGTCATGGGTCTAAAGGTCAATGTCACAGTAGCAAGTCAATAAAATGGTTCATTATCTTGAAAACTATGAACTTTTTGTATAGGCATGTATATTGGAATATTGTTAGTATTGATCTAATGATCATTTTGATATATAGATTAAGCTCATTGGTTCAAAGGTCAAGGTCACAGATGCGAAAGAATATTGAAATGTTCATTATCTTGAAAACTATGAATTTTTTGTATAGGCATGTATATTATAATGTTGTAGGTATTGATACAACGATAATTTTCATGTATAGAAAAAGGTCATAAGTCTAAAGGTCAAGGTCACAGTAGCAAATCAATACCAAAATGGTTCATTATCTTGAAAACTATAAACTTTTTGTATAGGCATGTATATTGGAATATTGTAAGTATTGATATATAGATTAAGGTCATTGGTTCAAAGGTCAAGGTCACAGATGCGAAAGAAAACTTAAATGGTTCATTATCTTGAAAACTATGAACTTTTTATATAGGCATGTATATTAAAATGTTGTAGGTATTGAGACAACGGTCATTTTGATGTATAGAAAAAAGGTAATGGATCAAAAGGTCAAGGTCACTTTTGCAAATCAATACCAAAAAGGTTCATTATCTCGAAAACTATGAACTTTTTGTATAGGCATGTATATTAGAATATTGTTAGTATTGGTGCAATGATCATTTTTATATATAGATTATGGTCATTGGTTCGAAAGTCAAGGTCACAGATGCGAGTACCAAGTTTCATATATATCTAAATATCCACATCAGAGTTATTGCTCCTTAAATGTAGTATTTATTGTGTTTTTGTGCTGTAAACGGCCCAGGTGAGCGGTACAGGCCCTATTGGGCCTCTTGTTTTGCGTAAAATTATGTAATTTTAAAAATAAGACATTTATTGTTACAAATTCATAATGGCTAAAGATAATTGTATGGAGTTTTCACTGTTGATCTTGTCTTGCGATTTTCTTCTGATTGATGTCAAGGTCATGTCCCAGTTTTTGATCTTTGATAAAAAATGCTATTTTTAAACATTTCTGGTGATACTGATGTAGGATTTTTGGTTAATTGTAGGCATTGACTTGACGATCATTTTGATATATCGATTAAGGTCATGGGTTCAAAGGTCAAGGTCACAGATGTACAAGTTTACCAAAATAGTTAATTATCTGCAAAACTATGAACTTTTTGTATAGGCATGTACATTAGAATATTGTAGGTAATGGCCCAATGATCATTTTGATATATAAATAAAGGCCATGAGTTCAAAGGTCAAGGTCACAGATGTAAACAAGTTTATCACAAAAACTATAGACTTTTTGTATAGGCATGTATAATAGAATATTGTAGGTAATGGCCCAATGGTCATTTTGATATATGAATAAAGGTCATGAGTTCAAATGTCGTCACAGATGTGAACAAGTACTGAAATGATTATTTATCTCAAAAACTTTAGACTTTTTGCATAGGCATGTATATTAGAATAGTTTAGATATTATCCTAACGATCATTTTAATTTATGAATGAAGGTCATGGGTTGAAAGGTCAAGGTCACAGGTGTTAATGAATACCTGAATGGTTAATTATCTTGAAAACTGTTAACATTTTGTATATGCATGTATATTAGAATATTGTAGGTATTAGCCCTTACAACCATTTTGGTATATGGATGAAGGTTATGGGTTCAAAGGTCAAGGTCACAGATGTGAACAAGTTCTGAAATGATTATTTATCTCAAAAACTATAAACCTTTTGTATAGGCATGTATATTAGAATATTTAGGTATTATCCTAATGATCATTTTGATATATGATTGAAGGTCATGAGTTAAAAGGTCAAGGTCACAGATGCAAATGCCTAAATGGTTGAATATCTTGAAAGCTATTAACATTTTGTATAGGCATGTATATAAGAATATTGTTGGTACTGGCACAGTTGTCATTTTGATATATGAATGAAGAGCATGGGTTTAAATGTCAAGATCACAGATACAAACAAGTACTGAGATGATTATTTATCTCAAAAACTATCAACTTTTTGTATAAGGATGTATATTAGAATATTGGCCTAATTATCATTTTGATATTTGAATGAAGCTCATGGGTTCAAAGGTAGAGCGTTAAGGCCCATGGGCCTCTTGTTAAAACTTAGGTCATTACTGTTACCGATTGTGTCATTACTGTTACCTATTTTGCCATTACTGTTACATGTCTTGTCAATCCTGTTATTTGTATATTCAATTGTACTTTAAAATCATATAAAATCAGACTTTTTAATATCGAAAGATTTTATTATCTTGACAAACTTACTAAATGTATTTAAATGCTTTAAATTTGTTTTCTTGTTTGTTTTGACGATACATTATTGCACATAACTAGATTTCTAGTTTACTTTTAGCATGTTAGTAACAGGAATGTCATCTTTAGTGTCATTCCAGTTACTTTGAGGCTAGTAACAGAAAATTCTATTTGTTTGGAAAAATAAAGGTCACTGCAAGAACTTATGTGGGAAATGTTTATATTATTTATTTTATGAATCAGGTTCATTCATTTACATAAACAGGGTTAGTTTCTAGTTTACACGAGCAAGCTATACAATCATGTACAGTAATGACCAAATAAATTGATTTTTAACACTTACCTACAAAGTAATATTTGTATTTTCCCTCCACACAACTCTTTCATCAGTGAAACAGCATGATGTTATACAGGAAGATCATGAGTGACATCTAGCAAAATTAGCACAATCTAAGGACAATAACTCTTACAAAAACAATCACTCGAACTTCAGTAACAGGAATGACAAACTTTTTTGGGACAACCATTTAGACCTGTCAGGGTAGGTTTCAAAAATCTGAAAGTTCCACATAAAAATACAGCCATCTAGATTCATATTCAATCACATATTACCAAAAACTTGTACAGATATATAAGCTGGTTTCATAATATACTTGCATAAAATTATGGTTTTTACAACACAATTGGTAAAAACTGTATAAATCCATTATAGTTATATAACTATAATGGATTTATACAGTTTTTACCAGTTGTGTTGTAAAAACCATAATTTTATGCAAGTATATATATATATATATGTGTGTGTGTTTTATTGCAATTACATACCTGGAATAAAGGTCTGTAAATGGAGATGAAATGACTCTAGAGATGTTGAACCTCTTGCACACCTGTAATTTGGAATGTCTAGACAACCTTTCTTTGTTGTTCCTGTTTGTGTGTAGAGGAAAAAATCAGGATCTTGTAGACACTGTACATGGTTCTTCTGAATCCTCCATATGTCCCAGATACGCTCATGATGCAACAGTGGCACTCTCATCCTTCTTTCCCGATCACCTGTCTAACATCTCCAGCAGTAACTCGATCAGGCGTACAGTTCCCTTTGGTTTTACGCCGGCAGTGGAGAGCAAGTTCCTTTCTGCTGATGTGTTTAATTACATCTTCCTCAGTTGGATTTGAAATGTTATCCTGTATCATCTGGCATCTCTTGGCCTCCTTGAGCTTAGCTAGGTCAGATGGATCCCACTGAAAAATAGCATAGGAGAATTGGCTATAAAGGTGCCATACAAACGATGTGCATCTGTAGTGACATCAACAGCAAGCCTTCTCATGAAATGCCATATGTCCAATCGAACAAAATGCTTTGGCCAGGCACTAAAAAAATTGTTTATCAGATTAGACTTGCCACATCAATGGCTGTCTACATACATAAGGACTGGTGGTGGCATGTGATTGTGTATTAAGAGGTTAGGTTTAATCATGTGTTAGCATTTGATCAAAACTTGTATTGTTAGTAAGATGTGCACCACAGGATTAATTTATATCATTAACATTTGGATCCGTATCGACGATAAAAGATTTCACACACGTTTTCTCATCAGTATTTGTATGTTTACAGTTTTCATGTTTCTGATAACACTGTTAATTTTGGAGTTGTTCCCCTTTCAACATTTATTGACAGATAATTTTACTTCGTCAAACTCTCGCTTAACCCATTTCTGACACGTGTTCCCTTGCATTAAACATTATTAGGTGGTGTAATAAATAGTAATTGTTAATAGCTTGTCTGCTTTGTTGTTGATTTGAAGAGTTAGAAGTGGGGCCATTTTCTCAGAACTTTTTCTGTTCATCGTTCAAGATCAAAATTTGATTTTGTTTTCGTGTAATCTGCCAATGTAACGCTATACGAGTCAGTTTCTCCCAGATCTATGTAGTACCGAATAAGCATTCCTCGGCGCCAATACATAGCGAATCATTTTGCCAGTTCGAAAGTAGCATTGACCTCGCCACACGTGGCCACCTCACTTTTGTTTGTTTTTTAATTTTTGGTGTTTGCACAAGAAGTGAGATTGTAGGGTGCTGGTTCACTAAACTTGTCAAGGCGATCAAATAGTTCCTTCGAAGCAAGTGATCCATTGCTTTGATCGTCTAGGATCGCATAAACCGTTACAGCCTTTTCAGGTTTACCATCCGGGTATATATCTACCAACAGAATTTTACCACATGACCTGCCACTGAACTCCTTGCCACAAAGAGTTGTACAATTTGAAGTCACTGACGGGTCTGAAGCTGTTGTATTCTCCCCGCTAGGGGTGATCACATGCATGGCGGAAGCATGTTGAGAGCTATCACAATATTTGCATTTAATGTCTACCTTACAGTCACGATAAGAATGTTTATTTGAACAGCAGCAGCGGAAACAAATGTGCTGACTCTTTAAATATTTCTTACGTTCCGCGTAAGATTTTGTCTTAAAGGTACGACATTCATTTAACGTATGATCGGCTTTGTGTATCGGACAACGTTTCATAATGTCATCAGATGCATTTTTTGTGGTAAAGCCAATATCAGTTTTTCCACTAAGCACATTGCTTGTTACACGTTTATCTCTCTTGTCACCGGTGGTTTGAAAACATTAGGAGGTGCTTACCCTTCCGGAGCACCCGGCCTCACTTCCCTGGTGGAAGTTCACGTGTCTAACCTAACTTGTCAGTTCCAAAGTTTTTACTTTGCGTCTGGATTGTGATTCGGAAATGGATAAGTATGTTTGTTTTTGATCATACACAAATGAAGGATCATTCTTGACTTTGCTCATTCTACGTATAAAGTTTACAAAGTAGCTGAATGGAGGAAAAGACACACTGTAAGTAAGTTTGTACTTTGAAGCCTCAGTTGTCCATTTCTCCTGTATTCCATAAGGAAGTTTACTGACAATGGGTGAAACACCAGAGGACGAATCAAAATAAGAGAGTAAGCTTGCATATCTAACATCAGCTTTAGTACACTCAATTTCCGACAAAATGTCGGTCAGGTCATATAACTTTTTATAATCCTTATTACCCAATTTAGGAAAGTTAGCTAATTTAGTTTTCAACGAGGCTTCTATTAACTCAGGACAACCGTATCTATCATCCAATCTTTCCCATATCAGACTCAGGCCTCGAGACGGATCGTTTACATTAGAGGCTCTAATGCTAAGGGCTTGACGCGACGCTTCCGGTCCCAACCATTTGACCAACAAATCTAATTCCTCCAAACTTGTAACCTTAAAATCTATCATTATACTTTTAAAGCTTGCTTTCCACATAGCGTACTGTTCAGGGCGTTCATTAAATTTGGTTAAACGAGATAATAGTAGCCCCTTCTTTAACAGAAAGCTTGACAAGTCTGACATGGCTGAATGCTCTATACCCGTATCTGCAGTACGTTTGTGTTCAGTTTTATCGGTGTGTACTGGGTGAGAAACTGGAGTAGTGAAAGTAAATGTAGGTTGGAAATCTGGTGCAGTTAGATTCAACACAGAATGCATCTTGTTGACATAATCTCGACTGTCAACATGTTTCGATGGATCATTACTAACATGACTAACAAAATGTTCTTTTTTAACCACATGACTAGGCAATGAATCAAATACATTCGGCAAGTTTGATTCTTCGATCGACCTCAAAGTTTGCGCTTCAGCATCTCCCTTTTGTTTTAAAAGTTCTAAATCTGCCTGTAGGTCTGCATTTTTAGCTCACCTGGCCTAAAGGCCATGTGAGCTTTTGCCATCACTCGGCCTCCGTCGTCCGTCAGTCTGTCAGTCAGTCAGTCCGTCCGTCTGTAAACGTTTCACAATTTAACTATCTCCTCTGAAACGCCTGAACCAATTTTAACCATACTTTACAGGAATGATGTATAGAAGGTCCTTTACTTAGATTGCCGAAATTATTTTGATCCGCCAAAAAACATGGCTGTCAGCGCAGAAGATAATTTAACATGGGACCCTATGGGGAAAATGCATTTTTGACTATTTTCTCAGAAATGACTGAAACAAATTTAACCAAACTTTACAGAAATGATGTATGGAAGGTCTTTGGCAAAGATTGCCAAAATTTTTCTGATCCGCCTTAAAACATGGCTGCCAGCGGGGAACATAGTTTAACATTGGACCCTATGGGAAAAACACATTTTGGCTATCTCCTCTGAAACTACTGAAGCAATCTTAACCAAACTTTACAGGAATGATGTATAGAAGGTCCTTTACTTAGATTGCCGAAATTGTTTTGATCCGCCAAAAAACATGGCTACCAGAGCAGAAGATAGTTTAACATTAGACCCTATAGGAAAAACATATATTTGCTATCTTCTTTGAAAACACTGAGCCAATTTAAACCAAACTTTACAGGAAAAATGTATGTAAGGTCATTTACTTAGATTGCCCTATTGCACCCTATGGGAAAAATGCATTTTTGACTATTTCCTCAGAAGTGACTGAAGCAAATTGAACCAAACTTTACAGGAATGGTGTAAGGAAGGTCCTTTACTTAGATTGCCAACATTCTTCTGATCCGTCAAAAAAACATGGCCGCCAGCACAGAAGATAGTTTAACATTGGACCCTATGGGAAAAGCATATATTTGCTATCTCCTCTGAAACGACTGAAGCGAATTCAATAAAACTTTACGGGAATGATGTATGGAAGGTATTTTGCAAAGATTGCCGAAATTTTTCTGATCCGCCTAAAAATATGGCTGCCAGCGGGGAACATAGTTTAACATTGGACCCTATGGGAAAAACACATTTTGGCTATCTCCTCTGAAACTATTGAAGCAAACTTAACCAAACTTTAGAGGAATGATGTATTGGAGGTCCTTTACATAGATTGCCAAAATTTTTCTGATCCGCCAAAAGAAATGGCCGCCAAGGCCAAACAAAGTTTAACATTGGGCCTTATGGGAAAACGCACATTTTGGCTATCTCCTCTGAAACGACTGAAGCGAATTCAATAAAACTTTACTGGAATGATGTATGGAAGGTATTTTGCAAAGATTGCCGAAATTTTTCTGATCCGCCTAAAAATATGGCTGCCAGCGGGGAACATAGTTTAACATTGGACCCTATGGGAAAAACACATTTTGGCTATCTCCTCTGAAACTATTGAAGCAAACTTAACCAAACTTTAGAGGAATGATGTATTGGAGGTCCTTTACATAGATTGCCAAAATTTTTCTGATTGGCTAAAAAACATGGCTGCCAGAGCAAAAGGTAGTTTAGATGGGACCCTATGGGAAAAATGCATTTTGGCTATCTATTTAGAAATGACTGAAGCAAATTCAACCAAACTTCACAGAAATGATGTATAGAAGGTCCTTTACTTAGATTGCCAAAATTTTTCTGATCCACCAAAAAACATGACCGCCAGTGCAGAAGATAGTTTAACATTGTACCCAATGGGAAAAGCATATATATGCTATTTCCTCTGAAGCTTTAGAAGCAAATTGAACCAAACTTTACAGGAATGATGTATAGAAGGTCCTTTACATAGATTGCCAAAATTTTCTTGATTGGCCAAAAAACATGGCTGCCAGCGCAAAAGGTAGTTTAACATTGGACCCTATGGGAAAAAACGCATTTTTAACTATGTCCTCAGAAATGACTGAAGCAAATTGAACCAAACTTTACAGGAATGATGTATAGAAGGTTCTTTACTTAGATTGCCAAAATTTTTCTGATCCGCCGAAAAACATGGCCGCCAGGGCAGAAGATAGTTTAACATTGGACCCTATGGGAAAAAACGCATTTTTGACTATGTCCTCAGAAGTGACTGAAGCAAATTGCACCAAACTTTACAGGAATGATGTATAGAAGGTCCTTTACATAGATTGTCAAAAATTTTCTGATCCGCCAAAACACATGGCTGCCAGCGGAGAACATAGTTTCACATTGGACCCTATGGGAAAAGCATATATATGCTATCTCCTCTGAAGCTAGTGAAGCGAATTGAACCAAACTTTACAGGAATGATGTATAAAAGGTCCTTTACATAGATTGCCAAAATGTTTCTGATCTGCCAAAAAAACATGGCTGTCAGCGCAAAAGACAGTTGGACTTTATAAGAAAAACACATGTTTGACTATGTCCTCAGAAATGACTGAAGCAAATTGAACCAAACTTTACAGGAATGATGTATAGAAGGTCCTTCACATAGATTGCCAAAATTTTCCTGATCTGCCATAAAACATGGCTGCCAGTGGAGAACATTGTTTCACATTGGACCCTATGGGAAAAGCATATATTTGCTATTATTTCTTTTGAAGCTACTAAAGCAAATTGAATCAAACTTTACAGGAATGATGTATAAAAGGTCCTTTACTTAGATTGTGGAAATTTTTTTTGATCTGCCAAAAAAGATGGCTGCCAGCACAGAACATAGTTTTACCCTATGGGAATAGCATATATTTGCTATCTCCTCTAAAGCTACTGAAGCAAATTGAACCAAACTTTATGGGAATGATGTATGGAAGGTCCTTTATTAGATTGACAAATTCAAATTACCTGTTTCATTTACAATTAAGGCAAAACACTTTTAAAATCTCGGAAGCTGAATTTCATTGGACAATAAATGTTACAACAGTGGCTCATTCACATATGCCCCTAAACGGTGTTTCCTAAGATCTCCCACTCCGTGCCTATATCAAAAATGGGGGGCAAGTGAGAGATAGGATTTTAATCAGATTGAAAAAAAAACTGTGAATGGTACATATAGTTCTACAGTGATTTCCTTAGCCATTCTGTCTGATAGAAACAGTGCATTTTTTCATCACTGGAATACAAATTTGCTTTAAAAGCATTTTAGTCAGGTGAGCGATACAGGCTCAGCCACACTGAGCCTCTGGTTACGAGCTGTAAATGCTGCCTGTATCTGATCCTTTTCCTTCAATTCAGATTGTATTTTACGAAGCTCGGCTTCTTTTTCAGCATATTTTAAGCGAACGCGTGCAGCTTCAGCCTTTGCTAATGTTCTAGCAACTACTGAGCTAGACTGGGACCTAATGCTACCACGACCTGAGCCAGAGTGAACAAATCTTCCATCAAGTGACATTTTAGGGACCCCGACACATTTTTGTTTTTCTAACTGAATATCTTTGAGAACACAATCTACCTTTAACTTGTAATTTTGTACAACAGTCTTGTGATTATCTAACTCATTAATACTATCTTGTGTATAAGCACTAGAAAGAAAATTTGAATAATTAATTGAAACATCTAAAAACTTGTCAAAAAACCAAACAATACTTCGTTCAAAATTAGTCAAAACAACAGTTTCTTTAATACAGCTTTCGTATTTCTCTAAATCTATTTGAACAAGCTCCCAGGTTTCTTCTAACTGTCTTGCGAAGGCCTCCTTTTTCAGATTATACGGTTCTAATGCTTTATCAGTTAAAGTTCTAACACGCTTTTCTGATACTGTTACAGTTTCTTGCAAATTCAAGTTCTCTGCCTCCATTTCTTATGTGATGTAATGATGGCTGTTAATGTTCAGTCTTTTTACTGTTCCGTCTGAATACGGATAGATTAACCATAACACTTCTTTAAACACCACAATCTTTATTTAATGATGCTGTATTACAAGTGTGAATGTATGTGCGGTAAAAAGCTACAAAGACAAAAACAAAATACAGAGTAAATTAGTGTATGCATATGACGAGAGAGAAAGAGAGAGAGAATGTGTGTGTGTGTGTCCTGTAAAGTATTACTGTGTGGTAAGAACATACCAACAAAAATAGGTGTTCATGGTGCTAGAGGAAACTACCAAGAGCCAAGCTAAATTAAATAGCTGTACTTATTACCATACTATGGAACATAGCAGATCATTGCATAATAAAATATTTGTAAACAATATGTGTAGCATATGTGTATGTGTAAATATATGTGAACAACATTTAAACAAAATTGCAATAAATACTCAGTGCCAACAAATAGCACATATAGCAAATATGGTTACCTGACCATTTATAATAAAAAATAAGAACACACTTATGACAATTAATGACTAGACTTGGTACACTGAGAAAATAGATCCCGGTATAAGACGGTAAAATGGGCTAAAATACACAAAATGAGGACATTAAGCTAGGGTCTAGTGATGCACAAAATGTTCATAGACAGTAATATAGAAAAACTTACACTGTGGATTAACAATTTTCACAGAAAATTTGCTAACAATGGCATTGACAATGTGGAAGCACATGTTTCGTTGGAACAACGATGAAAAAATCCTACTCGTAAAGGCGCTTGTAAGAAACATTAAATTTACAACAAAAAAACGTTTATGGTCAAAGGGCAGATAACTACCTAATACAATAATTGCTGGAATTGAAAATGAAATTCCGGACAACACAGTCACTGCAGCTGTCATTTTCAGTTTGATTGGTCAAAATATTCACTTATAACATGCGAAATGTCACTTTTAATGTCACGATGTGTAAGACATATCTGGAGGTATATCCACTTCATTCGTGAACAGATCCAATTACTCCAGAATCAAAAAATAAACACATCTCGTTGTTTTTCGAAAACGACACACTTTTTACCAGGTCAATTTTAAGGTCACTTATTACCGCCCTTTTATTTCTAAAAATAACCCCGCATAAAACCAGTTCGCATATTCGTCAAAAAATGTTAATTTTTTGCTGTTAAATGGAGCTTGAAACTTTTGAAGCGTGGAAAACCGGAATATAAAATTTGGCGTACTTTTGTCGTGAAAATTAAAATGCTGTTTTCTGCATTTCGATTGGATTTCTTTATGGACCCTTTTCCCTTGCGGAACGTCATTTGAAATCAACTGTTTAATGCCCTGTGAATTCACAAAATGTCCGAAACGCGAACTCTTGTCAATCCGTAAATTTTCCGACGAGTCATCTATTTATCTGTACTATGTAATGTCCGATACGTTCGAAACTGTCGATTATAGAAAGAGTAAAAGGCTGCGTAGATTTACAATTTTAAATCTTGAATCGGCTGAGTACCATTAATCTTCATTTTGCAACTAAGGAAACTGAAACCATTAGTTTCGCCGATGAGCAAAATATTTATCAATTCCTTAAATGACTTTGACATCCAGCGTATAGCTGCTGCCGTGAGAGTCTCTGCAGTCAGAATAGTATCGACAGTCAATAATGTATTAGAAGCTCATTTCAAAAAGCTGAACTTAGAAATAACCGAACTCAAGCAGGAAAACGAAATGCTGAGCAGCGAAACTAGAGTTGAAATTGTGCGTTGACGAACTTGAGCAATACGACCACCGAAACGCAATCCGGTTATCAGGCATCCTTGAACAGAACGGCGAAAATACGCTTCTAACATGGGAATAGAAGTTCGCGACGAAGACATAAGCCGATCACACCGTTCGGGTAAGCCTGGGCAAGGTAGGCCTCGTCAAATCTTGGTTAAGTTTACGAGAACTCTTCCTGTAAAGATGTATCCATCAACCAAACGACGCCAGGATATCTACGCAAAGGCACGGCAACTATACAAAGTTAAACTTATCACAAAACTTGGACATGGGACGGGAAAAATTTTCTTACAGACAAAAACGACCGGAAGTTCCGCATCGACAAAGAGAGTCATCTGGATGCTTTCAGAACCAATGTGCCAACGTCATCACCGATGCAACACCAATCTCAATCTTATGCCATGGCTACATCTAGCAGTACTGAAGTATCGTTCTATGTAAATTTGTTTACAATTGCCACGTATTTCCGCGCGTGCACGTACTTTAGTCGCTTTATAAACGAGGCCCCATGTCACGGTGGGCTTGGCACGCTAAAGAGCCTTGCTGTATAATGCCATCAGCACAACGCACAGGCAAAATTTCTGCACCTTCGCCTATAGCTGGCGACGTCTCAATATAAGTGAAATATTCTTGACTGGGACGTTAAACATCATTACCCAACTCAACTCGTGTTACATATTCGCCTTATCTTAGTTGCTTGGTTTGGATAACAAGCATTTTAGAACTAGACTTGTTGGTAGGGACAGTGCCCAATCACTTGCATTCTACTCTGCTTATTATTCAAATAAGCATCATTATTTTGAGCATACTATAGCCATGTATATAATATCCGTTACGTATTATTTGCTGGTCTTAGATTCTATCTAATGCTATTTTTTTTCTAATATTCTAATCATACGCAAAACATGCGCAATTAATACCATTGTCAGTTTCCGATCTCCAGTTGGATCTCAATGTGTTCTATTCTTTTACACAGTTTACTGTACATATTTTATGTTTTTTCTTTGTTTTTTCACTAATATATGTTTACTTGTTTGTTTTCCCTTTTTATGTATATATTACATATTATACCAGTTTTAATTTTACAGCACTAGACGGCCGTTTCGGAATACAATTCCTCATTAGTAGTGCTTGGACCAAAATTATGAAACCAAAATTATTTTGAAAATGTTGAAAAGCTACCCAAAGGACCAAAATATATTTTACCAAATTAAGCTAAGGAAATACTTTGCATGAGGGAGTATACCTTAGTTTTTGAGAAATTTCAAATTTTAACTTGCAGGAAATTTATTTCACTTTATATTGTTGGTGCCCGTAGTTTTTGTTCTTTTGTTAATAGAAATGTACAACATTGATTTATTACTAGTTCAAGATGCCAACTTGTACGTGGTTTGTTATACTTTTTCTCCTGGTATAACATAATGCCTGTGTCAGCACTTACCAATCGTACAAGAATTTGCCTCTTCAAATGTCTGTAAATCGTGTTCGTTCAATCGTAAACGATTTTAATATATTGAACATCTATCAGTTCAATAATTTAATTTACAATCGGAACGATTTACCAGATAATTATTCTTTACTGACAAACACCCACATATTATTATAGTATTTTATATTTTTGCTTGTTTTTGATTTCTCGTAATCTATATTTATTGACTTATTTATTTAATCAATTCAATAATTAATTATATATCCATTAGTTTATTTATTTTATATTGTAACTTCATGTTGATTTATATATTGTAACATATTATATAGGAGACTGGTTATATAAGAGTTTTACTCTTGTTCCGGAATCCTCAATGTATCTATTTGTAATTATGTATAATGTATTTCATCCAAAATAATATATTGTTTAAACTATTCATCCAGAAAGTTTGGACATCCCCTTCTATAACCTTTTTAAAAGAGCAATTTTGATGGTCTTAGTACTTGGTGTTTTGTTAACTTATATTTGTTGAAAAACTATTTTTATATACTACCTAGAATGTTATTTAAATGGCATAATTGATAAAAGTTTCAATTCTAGTTTTAAGTGAACAGTGAGAGATAAAAAAAATGAAAATATTTGGGGAAAATTCTGTTTCTTCAAATATGGACTTAATAAATACAAAATACTGGAAACGACTTTAGACACTTAGTTCCAAGTGATTTTTAATTTATTTCATTTTATCTGTTAGAATTCCTTCTGTATTGAAAATACTAAAATATTTAGAAATACGGTAAAATTGAGTTTTTGGTTAGGTTTATTTTTCGTATAACGTCCATTTTCTACTGCAAAAACATGTTTAATAGTATTATTTTACTTAGAAAAAACATTTTTTCACTCATGTTGTGGAACAGATGCTTTGTTCTCATTGTTTAAAATCATTTTTGCCAAAGGACACCCGTTTTTGTGTCTGGAATATGTAAAGGGAGATAACAATGTCTTTTGCAATTTTATTGTGTCTAAGTTACATCGATTAGGTCTAGTGGTGTGTCACATGTAACCAACTATTAAACAAATCATTGATAAAGCATGTAAACAATTGTATTAAAACATATTTGTGGCTAGCTATAAATCACTTAATAAATAAAAAATACTGGAAACGACTTTAAACACTTAGTTCCAAGTGATTATTAAGCACTTTCTAAGTAAAATATGTCATTTTATTTGTTAAAATTCCTTTGTATTGAAGATACTTATAATTCATGTTGATTTATATATTGTAACATATTATAAAAAATAAATTATTTAACTAATAGATGTTCAATATATTAAAATCGTTTACGATTGAACGAACACGTATTTCGAAATACGATAAAATTGGATTTTTGGTTAGTGTATTTAACAATTATTTATTTTTCGTATAACGTCCATTTCCTACTGCAAAAATGTTTTATAGTATTAATTGACTTTTTTGAATTTTTTAAACTTATTTGGTGTAACAGATGCTTTTGTTCTCATTGTTAAAATCATTTTCCCGTTTTTGTGTCAGGAATATATAAAGGGAGATAACAGTGTATTTTGCGATTTTACTGTGTCCAAGTTACAACAATTAGATCTAGTGGTATGTCACATGTTACCAACTATTAATCAAATCATTGATAAAGCATGTCAAAAGTTGTTATAACAAACATATTTGTGGCTAGCTATGAATCACTTTTATGGGGTGTCCAAACTTTCTGAAAGAAAAAGTAAAAAAAATTATAAATTTCTGTCCATCAACTTCAGGCGCAACTTCATACACTTCTGTAGCCTGTGACAATGTCACGTCATCTAAAGCCTCGAAGTATTTGAGGAAATCGAAATCAAATCAGACATCTTCAAAAATATAAAATACACGCCTTTTCAGGTGGTGATACAACTAACAAAGAGTACAGTAACAATATATGAATCTGGTGGTATTGGAAATTCACCTGAAATAAGGTGTGGCTTCCTTTCAGGTGTATTTCCAATATCATACTTTGCGTCCTCGAATGCCACGCCTCCTTTCAGGTGTATTTCTAATATCACTATATTCATATATTGTTACTGTACTCGCAGCAAGTCCAGGTCGATTTAAAAAAAATGTTTTTAATGTCAATAAAAGACAAACATTTTTTTTAAAATTTACAGTTTAGCATACATAAACAATATGCCTACCATTCAGAATGCCCGAATCTGTTGTATCTTTTCTCAGCTTTGACTGGTTCTGTTTCCTCATTGCCATCATCGGACTAATCTGCTTCTGGCTCAAATAAATACGACTGTACACCACACTCTTCACTTGCAATGTTTCCTATTTCTTCCCAAAATGATGATGAAATCATCTGACATATACAAGTCTATATCAGAGTCGCTATTTTCTTCTTTCATCATATCGCAAGGGTTAATTAGTGTCAGTACATACGGATTAGCCTCGAAATGGGTCGTTTCAATCACATCTACACCATGAGGACCTTAAATTTTAATATGGTTTTCGATATTGAGATATTTAAATGATATTTAAAACCAATATGAAAACTTTTTTTCATTACAGGTACTCTATAAAGTGCCTTCTGGTAAACAAACTTTGGTATGAACTTCTAAAAAACTATAACAGCTGATGTGTAAACGGAGGAAAGGGCTATATAAATAATCCAAAATGCCCCAATTGAGATGTAGAATTTGACAAATCCATGGCGATGTTGGCACACGGGTTTCATGTTTTTCACGGGAGTGCTATATGTTCTCTGTTTCTATTTATTATTTGATTTCTCGAACTTAATTTTGTTTCACTTTAGATTCGTCTGAGCGATCTTTTTATCAGCGCCAGGGTCTGCGGACTGATAATCCTTCGATTGATTAGATAACAAAAAAATGAATTAATGAGGGTTATGTGGGTGGTGGCAAGGATGATACACAGGAAAAGTATCTGCTGCAAAAAAGATTGAAATTAGGCGTTGGTTTTGGAGGGGTGCAATGGTGTCGTTGATGCTTTATGTGGCAAAAACACGGTGTTTATGGAGGGTGCAATGGTGTCGAGAGTGCTATGTGTGGCCATAAGGCGCTGAGGAAGGTGGCATTGGGTGGATCGCAAGGTTTGAAAATGCTGGGTAAGGGTAGCAAGAGTGTGTCAATGTACCGTGGTCTTACCGTTGCAAAATCATATTATGGGAGTCTCCCCACAACCCATGTCTGCACTGCGTATATAAAAAAGTAGAACTATTATTTGTCTTCTTAATTATACATGCGGAGCGATTGCGGCATTTGGGTGACTGATAGGAGTACATGGGTGGAACTCTCATAACCCCTTCCAAGACCAAAGGACCGGTATTAAATCTGCCATCAATTTGGTCACTCTGTCATGGCATCAAGGTAAGGATGAAAAAAGAATGACAGAATAAATATTGGCTATAAAGTGACTAGTCCAAGACAAGAGTAATGGGATTACCATTCAAGCCCTTGCATCAGCCACAATATGAACACCACGCCTGCTAATTACCTTTTTATATTCGTCATATTAGATGCAGATGGCGTTCTACCTCTTAATAACTGTATATTTAGAAACTATATGCACCTCTACTAGTGAGCTCCAAACAATCAAAAACAATCGTACTAATTCATGTCCAAATCATTATCCTAAAAACAAAGTACTTTCTTTGAAAGTAACAAATTTAGTAAAACACTTGAAACTCCACCAGGGGAGTGAGGGTTGGGTGCTCCAGAAGGGGAAAGTATCCACTGTTTAGCTATTTACACCTGTCATGTGTGTAATCAAATGAAAAGGAGCTTGGAAATATGGGATGTCAAATATATCCATCATATTTTTGGATACATTACAGAGACGTCAGGTATGATCAAATCCGGTTATTGAATTTTCAATTGCTGGTAAAATTTTGGGACTCCAAAGTAGACGATAAATTTGGTCTATGTCCATAAATATAGGCCTAAAGCTTGTTTTTTACTTACACAAGCTAAACCGACGGCTTCCCATGCTTACACTTTTGGAGCGTCAAGCCTTACTTCCCTGGTTCAATGCAGATGCATGTATTTAACCTAACTTGTCAGTTTCAAAGTTTTTACTTCGACTTGGGCTTGCTTTGGCTTGGGTTTGTTATTTTGACATAGATCAGTATGTTTGTTTTTTATTACAAATAATAATTATGTTGTAACGAAGAACGGAATGTCATTCATACACATCCGTACAGTTATATACCTTGGAAAGTCCTTTTTTGTTTTGTTGCAGTATCATAGTTTTTACAGGTGTTTTTTTATTTGGCATATCTAGTAAACCAGATACGCTTGACCCTCCCAAAGACCTGACCTCCTTTCCCTAAGGGAAGTTAACTTTCGTACCAGTACCTTGCTTTTAGGAATGTGACTTGAACAACATGGATCAGTATGTTTGCGGTTGATTCAATTTAATATGATAGGTTCATTGATACGTTTAATGTCTCTGTGTCCAAGACTGTCCTGGTTATATTTGACGTCCCATAGTTTAATGTTCTTTTCACACAATTATGATTCAACACGTGGCAGGGGTAGCTAGCTAAACAGGAAATTTTTTCCCTTCAGGATTACCTGGCCTCACTTCCATGTTAGAAGTTCATGTGTCTAACCTAATTTGTCTGTTCCAAAGTGTTAAGTTTGCTTGTGAATTATGATTGGGACATGGATTAATATGTTTGTTTTTAATTTATAAACACCCAAAAGACTCATCTAATAAAATGTTCTCTAAAAGGTTTATATTGCTTAAAAACGCAGATTTGCATGTCGCATAACCCAGTTCGTGATCAGCACTAATTGGATTTTATATGGTTCTTCGAGACTTTTGAAAGATAAAATATATTAGTAAAATTTCATAAACCATTTTAAACAATTTGAAAATGATTACATATTCTGCTAATACCACATTTACCTACACTCAAGTATTCAGAAAGTTGTAAATCAATAACAAAATACTAATTAATATTTTAGCCATTTATTTTAACAACAGATAATTGTATAGTGTTTAGCATATTTGCAGTCACTGCTTCATAACATATCGTATAAATAAGATACTGTTATATATCAAATCTTAGTTGTATGCATATCAAATTAAAATTAAATTAAAAAAAGTTTATCACATCCGCTTACACTTACAATACCCTGTATTAAAACTGCATTGTATGAATTTTATATCAAAATGGACATGTGTTATGATACAAATGAAGAGACGAAATATTTTATTGCAATGCTTCTATTCTCAAATGCAAATTGCATATAAAGAATTAGCTCTTGCAAAATGAATCATTGCTGACAGGTCTATGTGCCTTTTAATTTCAAGAAGGATTTTATATAATTTGTTCTACTGCCAGCATGACTCGTAATGAGAATTTGACCTAGAATTATTTTTTTTCTTGAAAACCATACTGAGAAAAAGTTATTTAGATTTAGTTTGTGTTCTGTCATGTTTTATATATAATTTTACCGTGTAATAAACTTATTCAAGACAACATAACACATATATGAACTTGACCTTGTTATTGTCAAGAGGATCGCTTAGGAAAAAATTGATGAACATAACAAATTACCGTTACAAGAGATCTTATGATGACCCTGGTGATCTACATTTTGGTTAATAATGATCCATTTTGTCTATTTAAATAGAATCTGTACTGGCCATAAGAATGATAAATAATTTTTATATGGCTTAATCTAGTGACATATAAAAGAAATGCACACATTCGCTAGCACTTGACCAACTCAGATACGAACATCACTTGGCTTTTGTCAAGAGAATCTTTTTGCACAAGCTTTGTAAAGATTGGACAAAAAGTATTTACAATAAAATGTCGATGTAAGAAAGACGACTAGCTACTAGTGAACCGACTTACTCCTAATTCCTATTATTGTGAACTGGGAAGTTAATACTGAATATGTTGATTTTTGTAAACTAATATCCAGAATTAGCTGTGGTCAAATTCCTTGACTTTTATGTTATCGCTAGGGTGAGTAAAGTTATTGTAAAAAATGTCACTTTTCATCGAGAATGGATTTCTGCTCATATGACTCGTTGGAGCTACAGAACCCGCCTCAATTATTGGCATACCACTGTATGGCGGTGGTGGAGATTCAAATCTGATACCACTGATAGAAGTCGCAGTTCCTGGTCGACAATTATTACTCGAATCCGGGCGTACCATATTTAAACTGCCCACACTATGTGATCGAGCATCCCGAGACTTCATTCTGTAAAGAGAAAAAAGTAAATTAATCATTTTGATACAGAATATCGAGCAATCCACAATAATTCAAACTTTTAAAGAGAAAATGTAAATACATAATGCGAACATTTTCCTGTTGAATTTTACAAAACAGAAGTATTCAAAAATGCCAATTTTGATGAATTAAATTTTCTAGACCATTCTCATATTCAAAGTATAGTATGGAGCGCATAAAAGTCTTCAAACAATCTTTGATTGTTATAGATGTGGAGAATGTAGCAAGCTAAACAGGGGCCGCTGACACATTCCAGAACACCGGGCCTACCTCCTCTGTGTTCATTCACGTGTTTTACTTGATATGCCGTCTTTGCTTTGGAATAACGATTTGGATATGGATTAGTATGGTTGTCTTTAAATACTTTCTTTTGATCTAGTTCCAAACTAGATCTCAAATCTAGTTGTTTTGATTTTGCTGTTTAATACATATAATGAATCTCTGGTAAATAGCATTGTTAGGTGGTAGTAATGACAAATTGACTAGCTTAAGAAATACATCATTTTTTAAAATAGAATTTGACCAACTGTACTCCTCTGTTCATTGAGTTGGATGTTGTTTTTTTGTATTCACGTTATAAAAACACACAAGAGCAGCGTTTAGTTTCACTTGGATAAATACATGAAAAAGCTCTGATAAAATAATTCATAGACAATCAAAACTAAACATACCAATCAAAGAACCAGAAAAATTATTTAGATATCATCGATGGTTGTACATGAAAAAACTATGGTACATTGCGAAATTAAGATAATAAGAAAATTTACCTCATCTGTTTTCGTATATAATGAAACAGATATCCGCTGATAAAACCAAGTGCTAGAAAAGCAATCACACTTCCAGTTATCATACCAATCAGAGCTACCCTGGTGTCTACAAAATCAGAAATTATAAAATTATCAAAGGTAAATATCATGTTTTAGTACATATGTACTCAATGTTTTAATAGTCTATTTATTATCTTATGGTATGGTAAGATTTTGTACATTAATCTATTAAATTCATTAATTAAATAATATATATATTTCTTTAATTATTTCAGAAATAACATTGCAATAAGGAATTTCTAATCGGTGTTACGAATTAGAGTGACAACATTAGTCTGCTGATAAAAAGTAAAGTGAACTAATTGTCACAAGATAACAAACCAGATTTAAGCGTTATATGAAAAAATATATAAAATAATGCACTGAACTTAATTATCATTTCATCCTTGATATAAGGTAATGTTCTTGTGACTATCTGATAATTACCTGATGTACCAGCAGTGTTGCCCGAGCCAGTCGTCGTTAAATAGGTAGTAGAAATAGACTTGGAGGTGGGTTGGTTGTTTGGTAGATGTATACCGCCACCTGTTGTAGTGGCAGTAATACCTGTACTTGTGTGTGTCGACTGCAGAAGTGTAGTAACCATAGAAGATGCTGTTCCTGTTGATGATGTTGTTGTCACTGCATCACTTGTTGGGTTATTTGTAGATTCGGTTGTAGTCATAGTTTGTACAGTAGCGCTTGTTGGGTAAGTCGTAGATTCGACTGTGGTCATATCAGTTTGCTGCGTTGTAACTGCAAGTGTGGTTGAAACAGTCGTGGTGTCATTTGATTCTAAATTAAGAAAACATTTAATAAATATACTTAGAATATACACTCAATGATATTTGTTCCGCGTAAATTTCACCCACAGGAAATCGCGAAATATTTATCCCGCGAAAATTATCCCCTTTACAATATGTAATAAATGTCGTTTAAGAAAAACGTTACGATTTAGACATGTGTATATTGCACATATAATAACACAATTATTGACTCTTTAATCGGTAGAAATGGGGATGTTTCAGACATCAGAATAAGTATATTAACCTATGTTCGTTATGTATATTAATTATACAGTTGGTAAGTGTTTATGTCTCCTCATCATATACCACTGTTCTTACAATATTGTTCATTTTCTATAAAGGTAGAGTACTTGCTCCGTAAGTGGGAGGTCATGGGTTCGAGTCCCGGCCGGGTCTGACCCAAGACTTGAAAGTGGGTAGTGACTGTTCTTTCGCCAAGCACTCGGCATTACGAAATGGAAGTAACGGTTCGGGTGGGAATTTAAAATGAACGAGGTTCCGTGTCTCTGTGGGCTTGGCACGCTAAAGAACCTGTATAATGCCATCAGCGCAACGCACAGACAAAATTTCTGCACCTTCGCCTATAGTTGGCAACGTCTCGATATAAGTGAAATATTCTTAACTGGGATGTTAAACACCATTACTCACTCACTCACTCATTTTCTATAAATCGATATTGGCAACTTCAAAGTAGTTTGACCATACGGAAATCACTTGATAATAGCCATTCTTCTACTCCATACAGACGAGTCATCATATAAAAAATACTTACCAAAACAGTCGTTGGAACTTTTTGATCCAGTGTACAATGTGGTATAGCCCACAGGACACAATATACAGCTAGTTTGTTTTGTCATTGGTTGATAAGATCCCTGGTTGCAATATGGACACTCTAGGTTGCTTTGATAGGTACCACTAGGACATTCAACTGAAAAAGAAATCCCCAATTCTATATACTGCAACACATTACTATAGAATTTAATTTGTATGGAAGGGGTTTCCGGACATTCTGAAAAAGGCAACACTGGATATGTTGAAGCAATTCATGCAAAAGGAGCATGATATAAGTCAAATTCAAAAACAAACATACCCATCAGTGTTCAAACAATTTCTGATGTGGCTACAGACAGAGTTCTTTTATCGTTTTGTGATGTGTTATCATAAGAAATTGTTGATTGCATTAAATGCCACAAACAAATTTAAAGTCAAACATAAAACAACAGTTTTATATCAATATATAAAGCACACAAATTTGACGTATAGGCTGAGGAATAATTTGTGGTGTGACTCTATTAATAAAAGTAGTTCAGATTTGAAAGACATTAGAAGCATTTCATATTAATACATACCACAGACAGATTGGAAGTACACTGATCCAGGTTGACATGTAATTTGTCTTGTTACATCATACGTAGAGGAAATTAAGTTGTTTCCATCTACATTTATTGCAAATAAAGCCGCCGGAGCCATCATTTTAATCTGGGTATGGCTAACACCAAATTCCTCCATTGTAAGTTGTAATGCTGTGTAACCCGCTGATTCTGTAACAAAGTTAAATAAGTAAGTTAAATTCGGTAATACAAGTAAAATTGCCTTAAAGGTCATATCTATATAAGGGTCACCTCCTCTTAAAGGTCAGTAAAATTTTATATTAACTGTTCTCTTTGTTATTTTAACTTGTATATAAGGGTCACCTTCTACAAAAGCCTGTTGTACCGATTCCTTTTTGGCCTTTTAAACAGGTTTGACTACTTAAAAATTAAATACATTGTCTAAAAACTTGAAATATATTAATTTCAACTAGCTAATGTTTTTAGTTTTTATATATAGTTGTATTGTGATACATTTGCTTTCACTTTCTTTGCAGTAATTCATTATCTTACAACGGTTTTTAAATTTACATAAATATCTTTGGGTAAGGGCAATGAATTCAATATTATTACAAGTATAAAAAATTCCAAATTAATTAATTCATGTCAAATTTACCAATATTTCCTGTCAATAAATATCAAAATACAGCAACTGATATTTATAAATAACAAGTAAGGTAATGTTTAAGATACCTGTGTTGTTTTCCATTTTAGCAGCAATGTTCAAGTTATCTCCTCCTTGAAGATCTGTGTACAGATTTATAGATGCTATAACATCCGTGACATCAGATGTCGAGTTACAACCAGACACTGTTACATTAACAGAACATGTATGGTTTTTTACACATTGTATAGTATTGTCGCTGATTATTTGATTCGTCAAATTCTGTTTTAATCCTTCTTCGGAACTACATTGAAATGATGTGTACTTTCCTCGTATTGCTAGGGTAACCCGCTCAGGACTTGTTTGTGCTTAATAAATTAAAAATATATAAACATTAGAGTATAGAGAAAGAAATACGTACCTCTTAAATTTCAGTTTAGTAAAAATGACATGGTCTCAAATCTCGAAGATTCGTGTTATTTCAAAAGTAATAATATTTAACTAAATAATAAATAACTGAAATTGAAAATATATGAAAGAAGATTACATTTTCAATTATTCATGTGTCGATGAAATTATAATTGTTGCATAGCAATAGTGTATAAAATAGATATGTAATGTGATAAATGCCTTTGTCAGGGATATTACAAGCCAAGCAAGGCTTATCAAGACACTTAAAGTAATCACAGTATTGTTGATGGGTTTGATGTCTCTCTGTCCAGGATTGCCCTGAATATATTTGATGTCCCATAGTTCCATGTTCCTTTCACACAATTTTGATTACGCACGTGGCGGGTGTAGCTAGCTAAACAGGAGATGCGTACTCTTCCGGAGCACCCGGCCTCCCTTCTCTGGCGGAAGTTCACGTGTCTAACCTTACTTGTCAGTTCCAAAGTTTTGACTTTGCTTCTGGATTGTGATTAGTATGTTTGTTTTTTTATTATGAGTTGTTGTAAATATCAATATTGTTATTTTACTTACTGAGACACTTAGGCGGCTTCACGTTCCATGTATAAGATGTATTTTGACCACACCTATACGTAACATTGTCAAAATCGGCCCCAAATGTTAGTCCAGCTGAACACGTAACTATGCAAACGACATATCCATCGACAGAACTACAGTTATATTCATTGCCATACTCTTTTACTGTTGAAAACGAAGGACATTCTACAAGGGAAATACAACAAAATGCTTCATTGATTTTCACTATGCTGATGTGTTACATCTACAAAATAATTGCAATGAACTTTATTATATATCGATAAATTACTAATATCTTATTACGATCCATTTATAAAATTACAGTTGTAGTTCATATTTTGAGTTCATTCATAATTTTTATTTTTGGTAAAGCTTCTTCTATAGCTTTTATTCATGTTTTTAAAATGACGGCATAATTGAACCAGTAAAATGACAGCATTGTTGAACAAGTAAAATGCCAATATTTTGGAATAAATTTACTTTTTATAATTTTAATTTGCACTTTGTGTTGGCATCTATGATTTTGTTTTTTTTAGAAATGGACTTGATTTCAGAGTTTAGTAGTAAGTGGGTTAAAGGAATCATATAGTCATCCAAAAAACGTTTTGTTATCTAGTTGTCATTTCCAGTCTTGTTTTTCTATTTTTATCATTGATTGACCACTGTGGTAGCTCAGTTTAAAGAGTGCTTGGTTCGTATTTAAAGGATCGTGTTTTAAACTGCAACTAGTTGTAACCAAGATTTGAATATGGCGATTCTTCCGCCAAGCATGGACAGTTAAAAAATGAGCCACAAAGACTTCGGATGAGACATTAAAAACGATACCCCCGTGGCAAGGCAGGTGTGGCTCTCTAAGAAACGTTCCTGTATATTGCTCAGATCGCACTACAAAGGTATACATTTCTCCTACATCATCTATGGTTGGTGACATC
The DNA here is from genome assembly GCA_021292105.1 of Anadara kagoshimensis. Classification (NCBI taxonomy): domain Eukaryota; kingdom Metazoa; phylum Mollusca; class Bivalvia; order Arcoida; family Arcidae; genus Anadara; species Anadara kagoshimensis. Next base: position 11,309,987 of record CM037859.1, read on the forward strand.
TTAATATTGTGAAATATTATGGAAAAGTCCGTAAACCCCCTATCAAACTTCTAACTTCTAAACATGCACGGACAAAAACATTGCTTCTATAAAACCCGTATAATTACATTTTTGTTAAATAAAACACTAACCGCGTGTCGTTTCAGTTGCAATAAAAATCAGTATTTAACGTATAGTCACCTTGACAGACACAGGCTTCTTCTAAATATGCATCTCCATTACACGGCGCTCCCTCTGGATCTGGTGAGGGATTATCACAAGTTCGTGTTCGATTTCTTACAGTTGCATCACATGCTACTAGACAATCCGAAGACCAAGGACCCCAAGCACTCCAGGATCCATTTACTGAAAAAGGGAAATAACAACTTACAATAAGAACATTTTTGATACAAAGCGTTTTCGCGTACTTGTACGTAAAAATCGAAAAGTTCAGATTTATGATTATGCATAGTATTTCAAACAATAATCATTAAAATCTTTTAAGTCCTACAATAGAATCTGTAAGATAGTGGTAGACTAAACATCCGTTACTTTATTGTTGATCCGGAAAGCAATACATAGCATTGTCAGATAAATATTGTTCATTTACGTCAGCGCAAAACTAAGGTATGATTTATCGTTCAAAGTAATCTTTAGATGTGTTTGGTAAAAACATTTTGGTCCTGCTAATTTTTTTTTCATTTCATTGGCTTAAAATATCTGTATTTCTATCATTTTGGTCCAAGCCCTTATGATATTGGAATTTCATTCCGCAACGGCCGTCTATTGCTGTAAAATTAAAACCGGGTATATCATAATCCGTACCAATACATATAATTAATCGGCATTTCTTACCTATTTGTTGATCACAGAACATACCACGGTAACCTGCCAGACATGAACACGTATAATTATTCGTTCCTGCATCACAGGAGGCTCCATTTGCACAGAGGTTATTCGCACAGTAATCAGGAGGTGTTTGACAATTCACTCCTGTATAACCATCGTTGCACTCGCACGTGTAACCTGTTGTTCTATCAATACATGGGAATTGGCCACAAGGATTCGGATCACAATGGTCTACGACTGAAAGTACAAGGCGGTTATCACTAATATCACATAATGAATTGTAAAAAGAAAAAAGTTTCCATACGACAGGTAATTACTTACACACGTATGTTTTAATGTCAGAAATGGTAAATCTAAAACGAAAAATCGCTTTTAAATCACTGTAAATGATTGCTGGCAATAAGACAAAATTAATATGTAACATAGTAAGAAATTTCTAACAATATATAATCTTAATAATAGTGGTTCGAATCATGTTAACATTGTCTTAAATTATATGTTTTACAAGCAAACAAGAAAATATTGTCTTTTTAGATTTAAAATCGCAAATAAAGCCAACATGTCAAGTTGTATAATTTTCTTTTGCTATGCAGCAATATACATGTACCTGCTTATGGTGTATTTGGTTTACAATGTTTTTGCTATTTCAGAGTTTGTACCCACTATGGGAACTTAATACTTTAATACAACAAAGCAAACTGCTAACAAATTAAATTGTTGACCACGGGTTAATGCAAGCCTTGGCCTATCAAGACCCTCGAATGTTTTTTATAGTCCTCACAATATGAGTATGATGATGAGTTGATGAGTGTGATGTCTTTGTATCCTGGATTGGCCTGGATGCATTGTCGTTCCATGTTCCGACCGCTCAGTTTTAATTACACATGTGGCGGATGTAGCTAGCGTAATAGGTGCTTGTCATTCCGGTGCTCGCTTCCCTGGTGGAAGTTAACATAATTAATTTGTTCTTGTAATTTTAGTTGTAGTTTTAAATTTGTTAAATACTCTTCTGGATTTGGACATGGATTCGAATGTTTAATTTTTATTTTCTTAGAGAACAAATATTGTTCAGCAATTTTCTATTTCTTCATATTTTCTAGGAAAAGAAACTAGATATGTTAAATAATTACCACTGCATTGAGACGGTGATATCAATTCTATTCTAGAAGAGCTTGCCAGTCGAAACGCCTCCATTGTGTAAATTGTACCGGAGTTTACTGGAGAACACGTCTTTGATAAGGTGTCAATGTCGGATGAACTTAAAACGGTTCCATGGAATACAAATCCATCCACTTTCCAACCTGTATAAAATTACAATATATATTTTAATGACTTTATAAGATTACCGAAAATGCACATTGGATTTAAAAAACGACTTTATAATTCAACGAGCAAACAGGTCTGAAAATTATCAAGTTTAATTATTATCAAACATGTTATTTATCACAGTAAATAGTATGCTAAATATGAAATTCTTTGAAGATACATAGTTTAGCCCTTCCTTTGCAAAATTGTGTTTTAAATGATGTTGCTTATTAAGGATCATTTCATTAAGTTTTCACCATATCTTTAAATACTTTGGATAAATTTTGAATAAACTATATGTAATTAGAAATAAATGGATCAAACATGATACATTATGTTACATACATAACCTAGGTTTGTAGATCAAAGACTACATTTACAAAGCCAATTTTCGGACATGTAAGCGGTGTTGGGGCTGGGGTGTTTGTGCCTCAAGACACTGTGCTCTATTACGAAAAATATATTGCAAATATGATATATGATATATTACCTGCTTTTGTCCCAGAGGAAGACATAAAAACCAAAGATGATCCGTTGTTTATTGGAGTCGATTGAAGACTTGAAAGTGTTTTAGTATAGACAAGGTTGCCTTTCTTAAAAACGCTCAACAGTCCAAGTGTTGAATCCCAGGTTATTGCAATAGGAGTCCATACTGTTCTGTTGATGTATATCCCCGTATCTACAGATACCCTGAAATGTATATAGTAATAAAACATTTTACCATTTCATAGTAACTATTTAATTTTGCCTGTATTTATTTGCAATATTTAGAGATTTAGACATATCCACGTAGTTAAATTTTCGCTATTTTTTTTAAATATGCACTATAACTCGATTCGCATAATTTAATTTTCTTTAGGTATTATTTTTTCATAGCGAAAATTAGTGCATGGCAAAAATTGTATATATTGTATTGTGTAATGGTATATTGTTATCACTGGTATAATGTGTAATTATCTATATAAAAATATTTTAAAAGGTGTGTGTGTGTTATTTTTTTCAGTAGAGTAAATTTATTACAAAAGATACTATCCCTAAGGAGGGCATAACCAACAATCACATAATTGCAGTGATTTACGTGATACCTATAGCGTACAAAACGATCCAACCAAGTTTAAAAAATAAAGCATTGTATCAAGTCTTACCCATGTAACACAATCTGTAGAGTGGCATCAAAACTGAAACTTGAATTATCACCGTTGATGCTGTTAATTCTAATGACCGGAGAACTGTCCAATAATGGCGGCAAATATATCAGGAAAGACAAAGTAAAACTATTAACAGTAGAACTTATAACCGGCAATGTTGATCGACTTGTTGTTTCCTTAAATAAAACGTCATAATCTAAAATGAAAAAAAAAACACAATTAGTAATTTTGTGGTTATTTTTATTTTAATAAAATAGGTATAAAATTTAGTTAATTATTTAAGATAGAAAATGTATTTTACTACATATTTTGTGTTTCAAGAGTCTTGCAAATTGTTTCTGTAGTAAATTAATGTATTGTATACCCCGAAGCCCGTGTAATAAAAACATACTACGCAAATGGAATTTCATTTTGATCTTATAAGTAACTTATGCCATATTGTTAGAAGATTAACTGACGTAATCTTTTGTACGGATGAGCAACGACAATTCTATTTCCTTTATGGGCAGGACGAACATTCCGTTATAAATTGAAATTCATTTGCCAATGGATTCTACAATAAAAAGCAATTTGCATATGCTTTATATAAAATAAAATTGTTCAATAAATGTTTATGCACAAAGTTTGTTTCATAAAAATCCTCTGTAAACATTTTCTTTTTTAAGAGATCTATTGAATTAAAATATATATAATGTAAACGATAAGTATGTTTACTGGCTAAGAGCTTTAACTTTATATAGTGGTAACATTGAATTTTTTATAATCCCAAAGAGGCAGATGTGTATCCCGAAATTTCACAATATAAATATTCACATTATAAGGACGTACCTAGACATTGGGAACTACTATTGGCTGCTTGGGTTTCTGTTGTATGCGAGTCATTACATCTGAGGCAACTTGTCGACATCTCATTTGGCTGATATTGACCAATGGGACATGGGAAACACGGTTCATATCCGGTGTTAGAATAATATCCAGGAGCACATATATCTAAATACACACAAACAAACGATATGTCAATATCAAAAACAAAGACGACAATATATGTTAAAGTCACAAACTCACAATCTAGATAAAGACTTTTTTATATTCAATAAATAGCTGATAAAGGCTTTGTTATATTCGATTAATAGCTGATAAAGGTTTTTTATATTCGATAAATAGCGGATAAAGGCTTTTTTATATTCAATGAATAGCGATTAAAGGCTTTTTTTATATTCGATTAATAGCTGATAAAGGCTTTTTTATATTCAATGAATAGCGGATAAAGGCTTTTTAGCTCACCTGAGCCAAAGGCTCAAGTGAGCTTTTCTGATCACAATTTGTCCGTTGTCTGTCGTCGTCGTCGTCGTCGTCGTCGTCGTCGTCGTTGTCGTCGTAAACTTTTCACATTTTCATCTTCTTCTCACAAACCACTGGGCAGATTTCAACGAGACTTGGTCAGAAGCATGTCTGGGTCGGTGCAATTCAGATTTGTTCGTGGCATTGCCATGGCTACCATAACTAGGTCAAGGTGACCTAGGGGTGCAAAAATCTTAAAAAATCTTCTTCTCCGAAAGTATTGATTGGAGAAAAAATCTGATGTGATATTTGGGTTCTCTAGGGTCTTAAGCCTGTAGTTTGTTCATTTCGTGAAATTCGGTCGAAAAATGGGTTACGCGTTTTTGCGTTTAATTTTGAAAAAATCGTAAAATAGCTTCAAATTGTTATAACTTGACTACTTGACCAGATAATGACATGGGGTTTTCAGTTTTGACATCTTCTTGTTAGTATCTTCAAAATGAGGTCAAGGTCAATTGTGAAGGTCATGACCTAATTTTTTTACCTCTGATTATACTTATTATCTCTAAAACTATAAACTTTTTGTATAGTCATGTATATTAGAATGTTGTAGGTATTGATACAACGACCATTTTGATGTATAGAAAAAGGTCATGGGTTCAAAGGTCAAGGTCACAGATGCGAAACAATTCCGAAATGGTTAATTATCTCGAAAACTATAAACTTTTTATATAGGCATTTATATTAGAATGTTGTAGATATTGTTACAACGATCATTTTGATGTATAGAAAAAGGTCATGGGTTCAAAGGTCAAGGTCACGGATGCGAAACAATACCGAAATGGTTAATTATCTCGAAAACTATAAACTTTTTGTATAGGCATTTATATTAGAATGTTGTTGATATTGATACAACGATCATTTTGATGTATAGAAAAAGGTCATGGGTTCAAAGGTCAAGGTCACAGATGCGAAACAATACCAAAATGGTTAATTATCTCGAAAACTATAAACTTTTTGTATAGGCATGTATATTAGAATGTTGTAGGTATTGATACAGCAATCATTTTGATGTATAGAAAAAGGTCATGGGTTCAAAGGTCAAGGTCACAGATGCGAAACAATACCGAAATGGTTAATTATCTCGAAAACTATAACTTTTTGTATAGGCATGTATATTAGAATGTTGTAGGTATTGATACGATGATCATTTTGATGTATAGAAAAAGGTCATGGGTTCAAAGGTCAAGGTCACAGATGCAAATCAATACTGAAATGGTTAATTATCTCGAAAACTATTAAATTTTTGTATAGGCATGTATATTAGAATGTTGTAGGTATTAGAAAAAGGTCATGAGTTCAAAGGTCAAGGTCACAGATGCGAAACAATACCGAAAATGTTAATTATCTCGAAAACTATAAATTTTTTGTATAGGCATGTATATTAGAATGTTGTAGGTATTGATACAACAATCATTTTGATGTATAGAAAAAGGTCATGGGTTCAAAGGTCAAGGTCACAGATGCGAAACGACACCAAAATGGTTAATTATCTCGAAAACTATAAACTTTTTGTATAGGCATGTATATTAGAATGTTGTAGGTATTGATACAACGATCATTTTGATGTAAAGAAAAAGGTCATGGGTTCAAAGGTCAAGGTCACAGATGCGAAAACAATACCGAAATGGTTAATTATCTCGATAACTATTAACTTTTTGTATAAGGATGTATATTAGAATGTTGTAGGTATCGATAAAACAATCATTTTGATGTATAGAAAAGGTCATGGGTTCAAAGGTCAAGGTCACAGATGTAAAACAATACTGAAATGGTTAATTATCTTGAAAACTATAAACGTTTTGTATAGGCATGTATATTAGAATGTTGTAGGTATTGATACAATGATCATTTTGATGTAAAGAAAAAATGGGGTCATTGGGGTTTAGTATTTACGTTGTCTTTAAATCTATCAGCTAGCCATTAGTTATCAGGTGAGCGTATAAGGCCCATGGGCCTCTTGTTTATATTCGATTAATAGCTGATAAAGGCTTTTTTATATTCAATGAATAGCGGATAGAGGCTATTTATATTCGATTAATAGCTGATAAAGGCTTTTTTATATTCGATTAATAGCGGATAAAGGCTTTTTTATATTCGATTAATAGCGGATAAAGGCTTTTTATATTCGATTAATAGCGGATAAAGGCTTTTTATATTCAATTAATAGCGGATAAAGGCTTTTTTTATATTCGATAAATAGCGGATAGAGGCTTTTTATATTCAACTAATAGCTGATAAAGATTCTCTTTTATATTAAAAAAATAGCTGATAAAGGTTTTTTTAAATTCGATAAATAGCTGATAAAGGTTTTTTTTAATTCGATAAATAGCTGATAAAGGTTTTTTTTAAATTCGATAAATAGCTGATAAAAGTTTTTTTATATTCCATAACTGTATGATGTGATATTTTTTACCTAGGCATTTAGTAACGTTCTTTGCCCCTTCACCTTCTGTCATGGTTCCGTCTGGACATGGTTTACATGACAACTGGAAATCCTCGTCCTGATACGTGCCCACTGTGCAGTTCTGGCAATCATTTCGTGTACTGTTAAAAAACGTACCAATTGGACAGCCAGCTGCAATATTAATAAATAAATAAGCAAATACCGGATAATCAATACAGACACACTGTACCATGTTACTTTCCCAAAATCAAAAAGGGGGAAGGTAAAAATGAAAAACTTTCTCGAGGGAAGAGCAGAAGGGTGCTCTAGAAAATTGGATGATTAATATAAGTTATATAGCTTTGGCAGGTAACTAGTCCCATGTACCCAGCCAAATATTTATGTACCCTTCAAAGCATTACCAGTTGGATCTTTTTAATCTCCATTTCGTATTTTGTGTGACTTGCGTCCGTAATGTACAAGTTACTTCCCTTTTACCGCTAAACGTCGCATGCGTTTATGTACCCCGGTTGTGTTTTAAATAAGCTGATTTTGTTACACTTTTACTAACTAACGCCAAAAAATGAGGCGTTAATATTCAAAAACATCAGGCAAAAATATTTAGATAAGAGTAAAAAAGTAATTAAATAAAAAGCTAAGCTTAATATAATAAAGAACAAAGGAGTACGGCCAATTATTTTCATAAAATTTTTATCAGTATTATCATCAGTGGTTAACGCTGTATTTTAACATATGGCCACTTACTTACCGCATGTAACTGTGGTATATCTTGGGACTTGACCGGTGGGGCAAACCATCTCTGACCATCCAAAAACCGCAGACGTCGCCGTGTAATTCTCAACTGTAAGATTCCCTGAGGTGATTAGTGGTTGGATCACATCATTGAAGAATTTGATAATCTCTGCGTCATTATGATTGAACTCATCCGCTGCTGACAAGTTTGTAGATATCCAATCCATATTTATGTTAAATTTCACGGTGATTTGATGGGTCTGCCGCTTTTCTATCTTATGATCATCTGACGAACCTAAATGATGTTTTATATTGTATGTGTCTTTCTTTATTACTGATGATACTGTACCACAAGTGACCTCCATTGATGACGTTGTACATCCTGTTGAAGGGCAGATCCCTGTCCATATGGGTGTCAGTGAGTCCATTAGTTGAACAAAGTTCGTTTTTATCTCCTCTATTACATCAGCGTTATTACAATCTCCCGTAAAGTAGTATATTTCACCCGGTAGTAACATCGTACCCGGTCTACGTGCCTCTACAATAAAAAATATTAACAAATTAACACTTTATCTTATGTACACAAGTGGCATCTTTTACTCATAGACTATGCTACTTAGAACTACACAATGAACCATATTGGCTCCTTTTTCAATATTTGTAGATCAATAAAAGGACAATGGAATTAATTCGTTTCCTTTACAGTTGCGTTTAAATCCTATTTAACTGTTAAAAGCTTAACACTAAGTAAACGAATTGTTACCTAAACAGCAGCTCATAATCAGCTTGGCCCTCATTGGCTATATCTCGGCAGCTATTATCTGTATCGCTACAACCTTCCGCTCACTAGCTATTCGCACAGCAGCCTAACTTCGACTTCTTTTGTTAACTGTGCTGTATTTGTGACATATGTTGATTTTCAAGACCTAATTCGTGTTCGATTAAAAAGATACAAGCCATACTTAAAGATCGATTTATAGGGAGAAAATATGCTAACATATGCAAAATATGGTACAGTAGATCTGTTTTGATTGGTTAATTTCCAACTCACGTGTACAATCCGGAACTGATGTCATAGACCAAGTTCCTGAATCACCACAAACATAATAATCACGGGGTTGAACAGTTCTCGGGATGTCATACAGGGCATTACATGACATCTGACAAAACTTGTTAACACCAAGTGTGTCACATACTAAAGCTCCATTTTGCGGCGGGTCTAGATCTGGGCACGAGTTCCCTGTAAAACAAAAAGCTTGATTTTACAAATTTAATATCAGAAAATGACGTTTAATCTACTATAAAAAGGTCCAATAAAAAGAGAAGACACAAAAATAAAATTAAATCATGTATTTGGCAATAACCAATGCAAGCGAAAAACAAAACAATAAGCCAAATGAAAGAAATAACCACACTAAAGGCAGTTTAAATACTGAAAACATATTTAATTTCGAGTGTATTTATTTTCGCGGTACAAGAAATTTAGACAAAACCGCGTAGTAAAATTTCATGATTTTGAAATATGCACCATTACACAAATAGCATAATATAATTTTCGCTTGGTATTAATTTTCGCGCAAAACAAACGACTGCAAACTAAGCGAAAATTAGTACATGGCGAAAATAAATACGCAGTATGTTATTTGGTAAACTCATGTTAAAAGTCCCACTTCGGCAGGGCAGAGAATTTTATAACTTTTAAAAGTAATAGTGAGGTAAAAGTACAAGTTGATGACTGAACACAATCTAACTGAGGACTATACAGTGTTCAGTCGTGAGGTAAAAGTAGAAGTTGTTGACCGAAAACCATCCAACTTAGGATTATACAAGGTTCAGTGATGTGGTAAAAGTACAAGTTGATGACCCATTACTATCCAACTTGGGACTATACAGTGTTTAGTGGTTTGGTAAAAGTACAAGTTGATGACCCATAACTATCCAACTGAGGAAGTTACAGTGTTCAGTGGTGTGGTAAAGTACAAGTTGATGACCAAAAACCATCCAACTTAGGACTATACAGTGTTCAGTCGTGAGGTAAAAGTACAAGTTGATGACCAAAAACCATCCAACTTAGGATTATACAGTGTTCAGTGGAGTGGTAAAAGTACCACAAAAAAGACCAAAATCTATCCAACTTAAATTTTGTTTTTGTTTCTTATCTCTAAGGTTGTTGTTATGTGACCTTTATAGTTTTCTTTGATTATTATCACGTTATTGTTATCAAACTACGTCCTTCTTATATGTCAACTTTAGATTGGTCCGACATTAATGTAATTCATACTCACGTCTACAGAACGGCTCTACACTAGATCCATGCTCCCAAACTCCAACTGTCGGGTATGAGTTATCGTCCTTGTCGCATACTATTGTCGAATTACCGACTAAAGGGTAGTTACCAAAACAGGATAACATACACCTTGATCCGTATGTAAATTTGTTGTTAGGACACGTGTACAACAAGAAGTTATCCTGAAACCGATCTGTGCAGTAAAGTTCTGAAACCACAAATAGTCATTATATTGTTTTAAAAAACCTGTTTTATTAACAGTTAACTGAATTTCGGATGTATGTATGAGTACCACAAACAAAAAAGTAACGTGAATTGCTCATTAAATTGTAAAGATGAATGAATTAACAATAATAATTACATACTACATTATTTAACAGTGTGTTGATTTATTTATTGACCATGCTTATGTTTCAGTGATAGCATATCGTGAATGTGTCATGCAAGTGTTTCAAAGTTTTTACTTCTCTTTAGGATTGTGATTTTGACATGGATTCGTGTGTTTGTTTTTGATTTGAACAAATAATTATTTACCTTGAACAATGACAAAAAATGAACAGTCTGGTGATTGGTTGCCTTGCGCATCTGTTGCATGGTAACGTATCTCGTGAATGCCAACAGGAAACTGTGACCCGGATCTTTGACCTTTTGACTGCGTCAATGTAATTGTTCCATCGGTGTTATCTGTCGCTTCTGGTTCCGGCCAAGTAACGTTTGCAGTCGGCATTGCCCAATCAGTATGTACATAAAAATTGTCAGGACAAAATGTAAATGATGGAGGTTCCGAATCTGTAAGAAAGTACCAAACATTATGTAATTATACATAATCTCTCTCTCTCTCTCTCTCTTTCTCTCTCTCTGCATTTAAGGTTACGATGCTTAACAATTGTCCTTTATATTGTCAAAATCGGTCGGAAGTTTAACTCTATATCTTCCTTCTTTTATTATTTGTTATAATTTGCGGTACTTGACGGTCGTATCGGAATTAAATTTTTCATCCGCAGTGCTCGGATCAAAATTGTGGAAATCCAAATATGTTTAAGAAGTTGAAAGAACGACAAAAATGTATTGTGCAAAGTATGAAATTATATATGTTATAACAATGATTATGTCATTTTGGGATTTTTTTGTTTCTTGTAAATTTTTATTGTACAAATAAAACATTGAAGTGTGAGTTGTTCGAAGCCTTATTAGTTTAATCAATTGATGAGACAAAATTTAAATAATGCACAATTTCAAATTATGTGATTTCAATGTTAAAAATATCGTAAGTGAATAGATATCCATCAAACTGATGCATATGGCTATAAATCTAAATTTCATGATGATATGATTTTATTCATTTGATATTTTAAATCTGTGTTAATCATTTATTACATTTATTAAACTAATCAAGCTTTAAACAAGTGGCTTCTGGTAGATAGTATTATTCATCATTAAATTACATATTATACCAGTTTTAATTTTACAGCACTAGACGGCCGTTTCGGAATACAATTCCTCATCAGTAGTGCTTAGACCAAAAATATGAAACCAAAATTATTTTAAAGATGTTGAAAAGCTACCCAAAGGACCAAAATATATTTTACCAAATGAAGCTAAGGAAATACTTTGCATGAGGGAGTATACCTTAGTTTTTGAGAAATTTCAAATTTTAACTTGCAGGAAATTTAGACAATTATAGTATATTTCTGACAATAATACGAAATTATTGCCTACTGAGTTGGTGATATCCTCGGGGCACCAGCCACCAGCAGAGATATCGGCTCAGGGGTTTAAATTACATATTATACCAGTTTTAATATTAGACAAAAAAAATTGCATTAATATTTAAAAGTACATTTAGGTCCATCAATCCCAACAAATAACAAAAGCCGAAATATAAAGATTAAATCAACACCAATCAAATTTCTTAATTCATTTCAATCCTATTATATATTAGTTACCGTAACAATTCGGAAGCGGTGATGACCACGTTTCGTCTGCTTTACAGATACTTAGAAGGAATTGACTCCATAGAATGCTGTATCCAGGTAGACATCTAGGCATACACACAGACTGATAATGATACTGCAAATCTGTACACACTTCTATACTATTCTGTGGTATCACTGGCGCTGGACACTTTTTTTCTAGTAAAAATATAAAACAAACATTTTAACACACGTTATCTCTCTCTCTCTCTCTCAACTGTCAATTCAACATTAACCTTAATTTTATTATTTTATTTTTTTTATTATGTCGGACAATAAGTATGCCATAATAAAAAATGATTATTGGACAATATTTTTAGAAGTGGTCATGCTCTCTCTGTGTGTTTGGGTGTATACATGTTTACTTACTGTCACAAGTTGGGGAAGTTCCATTATAAAGCCCATTCTGGCCACATGTTACCATCGCATTTCCGTTTAACTTGTAACCGTCATTACACTGAAATTTGCATGTCGTTCCATAGATGTCGCCACTGATGTCGCAGTTTTTGATTCCGTTTAATGGCCAATCAATAGGATAGCATGTTATAACTGCAAAACAAATATATACATGTCGCACATTATTATGGCAATGGTTGTTTTCTTTCCTAGCTAAGTGCGACAGCGGACTTTTTAGCACTTTTGAACTTTTAAATATCAATCAACTTTTCGTTAATTTTATAACATTAAATTTACAATCCAAATCAAATTCTCTGTAATTAACTTTTTGACGCGTGATTCAGTTTATAACAGGATAGAACGAAAGCTTAACGTGCAACCTTTTGTTTTCTGACGTCATGGTTTTGTATTGCTGGCAATGTATGAATACATTGGTAGCCTGGCTACTTTACAATAAGATAATTCTGTTACATATTACTAATGCACTGTCGTCCAGTTCTTTCTAGTCAGGATTTCTGATCAATTCAACATTTAACAATTGTAATGTAAATATTAATATAAATTGTAAAAATACAGATATTTGGCAGGTTTATCTGGTGTTGTCGTTTTTTGAAAACGGGTGGGCGGTGCTAACACAGTTTGATTCAATTAAAACCCTTTCGGTATTCACAAGGAATTTTCACGAAAATCATGAATGAATTCATCACATTTCAAAAAATTGAAAGTTGTAAGCGACGAATTGTAAAAACGAGCATTAAACTTTGTTTGTAATCGATCTTTGATGTTTTAGATTTTTCATAATCCGCTTCATTCATATAATGCGTACACTCATGACCTGCCCGCTTGACCCTTTAGGGGAATATTCTAATATTTTGATCCTCCCAATACATTAATAATGCATTTTTCCAATGACGTAGATAGATAATCACTTGTATTCCCTATAAATATATGGTTTGATCCATATTAAGTTAAGCGGAGAGGCCAATGTTGTTGGCTACGGTAGCTCAATGTGGGATTTCGCAGGCTCGAACCCTGGCGGGGTCTGACCAAAACCTAAAAAAGGGGGTCTGTTCTTTCGCCAAGCACTCAGGATTCGGAATGAAAGTCATAGGGTTCACAAGAAAAGATCTGAAAACTCATGCCCTGTGTCACTGCATACGTGGCACGTTTAAGATCCGTCCCTGCACGCACTGCAAAGGCCAAAATTTCTGCCACTTTATCTATAGATGATGACGTATCAATATAAGTGAAATTTTCTTGACTGGGACGTAAAATCCCATTCTCTCTCTCTCTCTCTCTCTCTATTTATCTATCTATCATAAATATCATAAATACCTTCTACTTCGAAAGAAAACGTACAGACGCCTTTATTTCCCTGGCTGTCAGTAGCACTGTATATAATGCTATGTATGCCTTGTGAAAATTCAGAACCGGAACCAGGACCTGGATCCTGGACAACGCTTGAAAAATAGAAAAAAGTTAATCATTACCTAAATAATATTATGATTTTACCGCTCGTCCAATTATTAAAAATTATTTCTATCTTTGTTAAATAGGAGTTGATGAATTGGCTAAGATTATTGGTATTGTCTCAATAGCCAAATAACCAAGAACATCCTTATTATGGTATTTTGAAGTGGATAAATATATATTGAGACTTTGGATATACAGTCAAATCTGTCTATAAAGGCCACTCTAGGAGGTTCCAATAACAGGCCACTCTAGGAGGTTCTAATAACAAGCCACTCTAGGAGGTTCTAATAACAAGCCACTCTAGGAGGTTCCAATAACAGGCCACTCTAGGAGGTTCCAATAACAGGCCACTCTATAACAGGCCACTCTACGAGGTTTCACAGGCCACTCTGGGAAGTTCCAATAACAGGCCACTCTAGGAGGTTCCAATAACAGGCCACTCTAGAAGGTTCCAATAACATGCCACTCTAGGAGGTTCTAATAACAGGCCACTCTCATCTGAGGAGTTCCAATAACAGGCCAATCTAGGAGGTTCTAATAACAGGCCAATCTAGGAGGTTCAATAACAGGCCACTCTAGGAGGTTCCAATAACAAGAAAATTATGATGAGTAACAGGGATAAAATTTCACTGGCTTTTAATAACAGGTTACCACTATATAGATATTGACTTTAGGGCAGGTTCGACTGTAATAAAAAAGATATCCAGGTATGTTGTCTCAGTAACTGCACTTTTAAGCCTATTTTGTTATCAGGACAAACACAGAACGCGTATTAAAATTTTAAACATAAGAAAACATGTCCAGTATTCTTATTTACCGTTGTTGTGTATTAATATTGACATCAAGTTATAATAAGTCCCCGGTCGCGCTTGTTAATGATTGTTCCGGATTCCTTGGATGATCCACGCAGCATCTGGTTTGTATTTTATCGTGACTTGGATTTTTCCGTTTTCATTAAAAGGAAGTAACATGATTGATGGTCCGGTCTCATTTATTTATTAACTCAACAAACGTGACTTTTAAGGGTACTCATTATAAACCCGGCTAATCCATAATGGTGATCGCCCCAATCAAAATTCTTCAAACTGTACCAGACACTTAGTTCTTAGATGGTGGAAGGGACCGGAGTGTCCGGATAAAACCACCAACTGTTGGTAAACGCACTCACAAGCCGTCTCACACAAAAAATATACACGAGTGGCAATCGAACCTAGAGAGAGGAGGAGGTGGACAATGTTGTGATCCAAAAGCTCACTCTTAGACTATTAGTCACAGAGGCGTTGTGGGACCCCTATATGTAGTAACTACCACAAATGTAGTAACGGTCACAAATGTAATAAAATTGTGTTACATATGTAGTAACGAACCACAAATGTAGGAACGACCGTTACCACAAATGTAGTAACAATTTTTGTTACCACAAATGTAGTAAATGAAAACCGCTATATGTAGTAACCAAAATTTTTAAATGTGAACGTTAGAAACCAACATTTAAGGTGCGTTCTAACCTGATAGAAGCGATTGTTGTTCCCATAGAAGTGATTTAACTCGTTAAAAGTGACTTTTAACCCGATAGAAGGGAATTCTATCCCGATAGAAGTGGCTCTGATTCCGATAGAAGTGACTTTATTAAATACCAAACTACCAAAGAAAAATATGTATATAAATTGTTAATTTGCTGTTTTTTTTTTATTCACTTGAAAACTATCAGTGTCACATAAATCGGCACATTACAAAATGATTAACATAACATATAATAGTAATTCAGATATAAATGTAATAAATAACTACTAGTATCTGATAATCCCTGTAGGGGTGTTACCCTTGTACGTATGTTATGTATTATGCAATGAGCGATAATGCCAATTGGCCTCTTATTTTCATTATACTTCAGTTTGTAAAGTACATGTAAAATTCAGTTTTTAAATTTAAGTTTCTGGGTTTTCTGTATTTTGGCAGATTTTAGTAGGGTACATGTATTTATTATTATACTCCAAGAAACTTAAGATGTAGGAAGTATAATGCTGTTAGTCGGTCTCTCCGTCCGTCCATCAATTATAAGTTTTCCGCATTGTTTCCTAAACACTTTCAGACCTAGGCTGAGTTTTGAATGCGAATCAACCACAATTAGTTGCAGATCATGTTAACGTTTTGTTTTGCTACGAATCCGATCCTTTGCAATTGTCTTTGATAATTTGATTGGAATAACAGTTTTCTGCAGTTTTTCGTAAAGTTTGCACATATTGAACTGATTTGGCATGTAGGTCTATCACAATATGTTACAGATCAAGTTCACGTTTCATTTTGCTTCGCTGAAATTTACGTTTTTACGATGACTATACTTGATTTGGTCCAATATGTGGGAGCAACCTCACAAAGGTTTTTGTAATATTTGCTGATTTTTATGATCTCTCTCTCTCTCTCTCTCTCTCTCTCTCTCTCTCTCTCTCTCTCTCTTTCTCTCTCTCTTTCTCTGTGTGTGTGTGTTGCATTTACAATACTTCGTAAATATCGTTATTGAAGTATATGAACTGTTCCTTCGCCAAGCACTCGGCATAACGAAATGAAAGTCACGGTTCTTTTGGATGGGAACTTAAAAAACGAGGTCCCGTGTCACGGTGGGCATGACACGCTAAAGAACCCTGTTGTATAATGCCATCAGCGCAACGCACAGGCAAAATTTTTGAACCTTCGACTATAGCTGGCGACGTCTCGATATAAGTTAAATATACTTGAATGGGACGTTAAACAGCATTACTCAACGTTCAACTCTTGTACCCTGCTTAGGGGTTAAGTGCACTTCTCACAGGCTAGTTGGGTACCCAATCCGCTAGAAAAAGATCATATTGTGGTACTTGTTTAAGGTTTTCTCATTTGTCTGCTATTTAAATTAAACGGAAGTGTTAAAAAATTCCAGATTGTTTTATTTCGTTACTAAATTCTTAGTCTATTATTTTTAATTTCCATTGCTATGGGTGGGTGTCCAGTTGCCTACTGAATATTGCAATTTGACTAACTAGATGAACAATGCTCCCCCCCAAAAAAAAAAAACAAAAAAAACCGACATAATAAGCAATTTGGCGTTTTCAAGGTTTAAAGTGATGGTTCTCATACTTTAGCCATTATCAGATTTTTTTTTATTGTCTAGTTATGTACGCATCTAACCCCCCACTTCACCCCCACCAACACACGCACACGAAGTCATCTGATCACTCTGTATTAATTGAAGCACAACAAACTGTCTATTTTGATTTGTACAAAGGTAACGCGTTTTTAAGACTTTTGAAAAATATACAAATTCAATGTCGATCCGACTTCATGTGTAATTTGCAAAAGTATCGATCCGTTAATTGAATGAATGTTACACTTTTATCAAGACTTCACCAGCTATATGCGAAGTGGCAGAAAGCTTGACCCATGGAGTGCAATGGAATGCGCTAGGGTTCTTTAACGCGTCACACCTGGTTTTAGGGTTATTTGGAATGGCTTTCACTTTAAAATACCATTAAGTCTTGGTCAGACCCTGCCCGGGTTGCGAACCCGCGAACCTTCCTGGAAGTGGAATAATAAACAACCATTACAGATAAATAGAACTTAACCCATCAAAGATGGGGGTGTGATAAAAAAAATCTCTTCGAAGCGGCGACTAATAAATGTACTGGGGACGTGAAATTCATTTCGGGTCTTCCTTGTAATAGCCTTGTCAGAGCTGAAAATGACTGTTAACATGAACATGAACCGTGACATTCCACATCGTTATGAGTAGCTTAGAACTGAAAAATCTACTTGCATTTGACTCTGGCTAAACATAGTTGAAACCGAGGCATGATATGGGTTTGGGGTTTCATTCCTTAAATTACCCGATAGATATACCTTAAATTACCTGACAGAGAAACCACAGTGCTTGTCATTAATTAACACTAGCCAGGATATTACCCATATTGAAAAAAATATTTTATCATTTTTTAAATTTTACTACATTTGTGGTAAAATTAAGTTGTTACATTTGTGGTAAAATTAAGTTGTTACATTAGTGGTAAAATTAAGTTGTTACATTTGTGGTAAAATTTTGCTACATTTGTGACCAACATTTACTACATATGTGACAAACCTTACTACATTTGTGGTTCGTTACTACATATGTGACACAATTTATTTACATTTGTGACCATTACTACATTTGTGGTAGTTACTACATATAGGGGTCCCACAGGCGTCCTTTCCACGGAAATAACTTCTCGGATGGAAATAAAGCATTTAAAATTTCAAAAATACTTCTTCGACAGAGCTGTTTAAGTGTTGGTTTTAATAAACTTTAAGATTGAATATACGATTCAAACATTCAGAAACATGAAACAAGTTACTGGATGTAAAATAAATACATATTTTAGATATACATGTACATTGCTGGACAATTTTGCACAGGTTAAAATGGCATAAATGAGAAAAAATGAACATAATAGTACGTCAGGAACATTAATTACTACTGTTCATTTCATTTTGTTTGCGACAATGAACTGTGTTTTATTTCAACAGAAAATCAAATAAACTTGATTAATTTTTGATATTTTATCATTTACCTATACCTACATGCAGTGGTAACAGGAAATATGTATGCGTATTTATGATTAGCCTAGAATATTTATGAACAGAGCAAAACGTTGGCGCTATGGGTATTTAACATGTAGAAAACCCCCAGCATATGGCGGATTCTGTTGCGCATTGTAACGCTACATGGCGGTGTTGCCACATATATGCGCCCGACACGTCTTTGTTGGAATTTCAACGCATAAAGATGTCAGCCATGTTTATGCGGGGGCGTTCAATGCATAAAGATGGTGTGATTATATGCGTCACAAGGGTGCCTTTTGACACATAAAGAGGACTAATTTTAACAACTAAGTATGAATCATAAAAAGAGCTTATATCTCGACAAAAACGGTGGTGGTGATATTAGTGGTGAAGACGAAAGCACAATTGAGCATTTAAGTTGTTTTTGATAATGGTAATAAGAACTGTTAGAAAGATGTGGAGGACGGGGACGAGGAGAGGGCGACGACGGTTATCGTCGACAACGACGGTGCCGACGGCGGTGGCGACGGTTTCTCTAAAGTTGATGGTCGTTGAATTATGATTTTTGCAAACTTTCGACTTTTGCTTTCCGTTTTCCTCTCATCATTATGTTAGTGATGGTAGTGATGTTTTACTGAAGGTGGTAATGATGATAAATGTGTAGGTGATGATAGTGAAGGATATTATGGTATCGTGCATTAACTGTTTTCTTTATGTGGCGGAAGGTAGCCTTTTTGTCGCATAAAAAAGTCTTCTTTATGTGTTGAAATTCCCCCATAGACGTGTTGGAACACGTTTATGCGGCAACACCGCTATGTGGCGTTACAGCGCATATAATGTAAAATGTCACTAAGGACAACACTTTATATGTAAACACATCACCATTTTTGCAATGTGAAATCCCCATAGCGCCAACATTTACCTTTTACAGAACTATGACAATCTCGGATGCGCATAGAATTTTCAGTTGCGACTAGGCGCAAGTAAATGAGCCATTTCAAACAGTGTTCAAGCTTATTTGATTATCTATGGCAATAACATATAATTAACTGTCATTAGCAAATTGACTTGGGCAACAGTATTTGAATTTATCCATAGACAGCACACATAAAAACACAATATAAAACCGATAGCAGCTGGCTAGACATGACATTTAATTAAGGAATGATTGTAATTTTTTCTATCTATGACCCCATAGATAGAACAAAATTACAATCATTCCTTATAATTAAATTCAAAAATAATTCAATATCCATAACATTTATTTAATCTTTAAATTATACACATGAAACAAAAAAAACAGCGCATTAAAACAAAAATGGCGCATTGATCTAAAAGCGGAACAGCTGATTGCCAATGGCAACCGCCGGTAGCTAGCCTTGCATGAACATTTTCTAATATTCGTCACCTAATATGACGTCAAAAAATTCTGTCTATGTTATATACTGGATAGTATTTAAATTTAATTATTAAGTAAAAGTAACACTTACTTTTTTGTCCATCTTCTAGGTCATCAGCCGTTGCATTTGGCCATGATACACGTGCTTTGGTTTTGCCAGCAGGAGCCTGCCATTTTAGGGGAATACTCGGACACGTGACAACTGGCGGTTTATCTATCTTAATGACTTCTCTAGTTACTGCATAATGTAATAAAATATGTATTAAGTAAAATGACATATAAAATTGTAAATATAAATAATTTGATATAGATCTCGGATGTAAATAAAGATAATTTGAATACGCAATGAACACTGCTTAATAACAATAATAACAATAAATGCGTACCAGACAAAATAACGAAATGGTATAAAATAGTATTATAGATTCTACTCGCTTTTTTTCTATTTTTTAATTCACACGTGACGGGTGTAGCTAAGGAAACAAAAAAGTATTTATCCTTCCATAGCACCCAGCCTCAATTTAATTGTGAAAGTTCGAGTGTTTGAATAAATGCCAGTTTTTAAAAGTTTTTACTATTTAGTGAATTTGTAAACGTGGTTGAAGATCAGAAACTATCGCAGTGTCATTACAACTCGTATCCATATCACTTCTTACACACATACACTGCGGTAGCTATAGCTCAGTTGGTAGAGTGCTCGCTCCATAAATGGAAGGTCGTGGGTTCGAACCCCGGCCGGGTCTGACCCAAGACTTGTTACATTTAGTAAGGTAGTGACTGTTCTTTCGCCAAGCACTCGGCATTAAGAAATGAAATGAAAGTCGCGGTTTTTCTTCAGATGGGAACTTAAAATAAACGAGAGCCCATGTCACGGTGGACTTGCCACGCTAAAGAACCCTGCTGTATAATGCTATAAGCGAAACGCTCAGGCAAAATTTATGCACCTTCGCCTATAGCTGGCGACGTCTCGATATAAATGAAATATTCTTGACTGGGACGTTAAACACCATTACTCACTCACGCACTCTTACACACATACACACTGGTGTGCATGCAAATGTATGTATGAATTAATGGATGGATGGATACATGCAAGGTGTGCGTACGTGTGTGCATGTGTGTATGCAGTGAACACGATGACAAAGTGTTTAGAATCACTTTTATTCTATATAAGTTTTTTATTGAATACTAATTACACAATGTAATAAAATACTTCATTACCAACTTCTTTAGTTGACGATGCCCACCACCATGCACGTTTTTTTCTGCTTATTTTGGTTTTGTACGTCCACACTATTGAAGGTTTACCTTCGCCTTATAACAAAATAATAAACAATAGTGTTAAGTAAAATGTTTAAATACAAGAGTGGGTCAAAATCAACTTAGAGATTTTGTTTGGGAGGGGATAAAATTGAATAGAGTATATGCAACACATATAAAGAAAACAAAATCATAATATATAAATGAAATATGTCCCCCGAGGAGAACATTTTGAACATAACTAACCATGACGAGAAAGTCCTTTTGTTTTCGTATTTGGACATACATGTGACAGCATAAAGTTGTCTTGAAGAGAGCAATGTCAAAAATATATACTTTTGTGTGAGCCAAAATCTGAAATTTCATGTAAAACACTATTAGGACCTTCGTTTTTTTCCAAAACACCAAAACGACCCATTTATACAAGATCTCATGACGCCATACCTCTTTGAAAATTACAAGATTCAATTTAGGGAAAATCTTAAGTCTAAGAATGATTGTAAAATAAGGGAAAGGAAATGCTCAAATCTAAGCGACGTTTGGGGGAGACTTGGTTGAGGTATACTTACAGTCGCGTGTTCTGATTTCCCAACGTCCTTTTAGACACCGTGTCCACGAGTGCCTGTAATTTGGACAAACAAAAGTACAAATGACCCCTTCCGGTAATTTGCCGTATTCGTTGGCATTGATGGGTCTGTAGTGAATGTTGTAACATTGGACGTCCATATAATCTACTAATGCTGCCATAGAACATGTTCTACCCTAAATTATACACGATTAAACAAATAAAAAAAAAGTGAAAAAATAATATAATTAAATTGAAATTATTAAATAAAATAAGATTAAATTAAATTGAAAAAAAACCATTTCCATGATATATTGTATAGGCACCAGTACTAGTCAAGAATCTTTCCATTATATTGAGACGGTCAGTTCAAGAATGGTTGAGGAAACTGGAGTGTCCATATAATAAACCACCGAATTGAACAACTTCCTCGCGAGGGAAATATGGAAGTTCTTGGTGTCGAAAATTAAAATTATGGACTATTTATATTTTGCTATTAAATACACGGTTAATACTCGAAAATAAGGAGTTGTTTCCCTTTACCTGTTCAAAAAATAGGTGCATAGAATATTAACCTAACGGTTTACTAGTATATTTGTTTAAGAATATTTTTCTTTAAATACTTTCAGACTAAATTCTTTTTAATTTGACAATTGCGTAATTTAGTAAAACAATTTGATAATTCAGACTATAGCACTTACCATTCTATACAATTTGTCATATGATAGGTGTTTTAAATAAATATTTGCTATATACATAATGTTTACTTCCATATAACATAATATTTGTTTTTTATGTTTTTGTATTCATTACAAATGAAACTAGAACTGTCTTTAAGAGCCAAATACCCCCTTACCCTAACATCTACAAAGGTTTTATGTTTTCCCTTGGCCTTTCTGATATGACCTTGATTCAAGGTCATGACACACCTTTGTACCATGAAGATTATTCATGTGAAGTTTTATGACAGTCGTCCGAAGCATTATGAGGTATGTACCGGACACGATTTTACGACGGACAAACAGACCTACGGAGGGTATAAAAATTATATTAATCACCAACTACTTGAAGACAATTTTGACAAAACCCCCTTCACCACCTTCTAGTTTTACCTTGTACGAATGGTTTGAAATTATGCAGTTTACAATACTAACCAGTCTCCCAAATTTTTTTTTATCTCAATTTTAATATTTTGCATGCCACAGAAAGAAAACACATGTGTTTAATAAATAAATAAAATAAATAAATAAATAAAATAAATAACTTTGTAGGTTATAAGTTCAAAAATGAAAGAAAGTTTCAAATTACATGTATAGAGTTTCGAAAAGGTGCATGTAAAATTTGTATTTTTTTATATTAGAAAATCTAATATAAAAAAAATGAAAACTTTAAAAGTACCGATTCGAAACAAAATGCTTTCAACGATGTTTAATTCCCACACGCCTGTTATCCCCTTCCCCCGCCACCAGTGGTGACGAGTGATATACTATTACCACAGTCTGTGTGTTTGTGGGTGTGCGTGGGTCCGTCCCGGTTGGTTTCCGTTCATTTAAAAGACAACCGTACATCCGATTGAGCTGAAAATTGGTCAGTTGATTTGTTATGATAGTGATTTGTGTGGGATTGCAAGACAGCATCATTGTGCATTGTAACGTCAAATAACGGTGTTGTCGCATAACTGTGTTCCAACATGTCTATGTGGGGAATTTCAACGATAAAGAGAACGCTTTTACGCGACAAAAAGGCTACCTTCAGCCACATTTAAGAACACATTCAAAGCACGATACCATAATATCCTTCACTATCATCACCTATCGTGACGATGGTATGATGATGATCATCATTATATTATCTCCCCTCCCTCAGTGGTGAGGGGTATAGTAATAGCTAAGTGTGTGTTTGTGTGTGTGTGTGTGTGTGTGTGTGCAATTTGGTTTCCATGCATTTGAAAGATAACCGCACATCCGATTGAACTGAACTTAGTCTTTTTGTCAAGATATAAGAACTTTTTTAAGATCCGTTTAATGAGTCCTCTTTATGCGTCAAAAAGGCACCCTTCCGTCGCATATAAGCAACACATCTTTATGCGTTGAACGCCACCGCATAAACGTTGCCGGCCTCTTTATGCGCTGGAATTCCCCGCATAGACGTGTTGGGCGCGTTTATGCGGCAACACTGCTATGTGGCGTAACAGTGCATCTAAGATTGCCGCCATTACTAAAAATATACTTTTTCACCCAAATACATGGTTTCCGTGCATTTACAAGAACACCGTACATCCGATTGCGCTGAAACATGGTCAGTTGATTTGTTATGGTATTGATTAGTGTGGGATTGCTCGACAGACTTAAAGCATATCCAAGATGGCCGCCGTTACAATAAATAGCAAAAAACCTATAAGTGGCCATAGCAGCCTTATTTATGTACCCTGTCCCAGTCGGTTTCCGTGCATTTAAAAGTAAACCGTACATCTAAATGAGCTGAAATTTTGTCAGTTGTTTTGTTATGATGGTGATTGGTGTGGGATTGCTCGACAGCATAATTGTTCATCCAAGATGGCCGCCATAACTAAAAATATACTTTTTCACCCAATTCATGGTTTCCGTGCATTTACAAGAAACCTTTGCATTCAAATGAGCTGAAACTTAGTCAGTTGATTGGTTATGGTAGTGATTGGTGTGGGATTGGTTGGCAGCCTTTTAGCATATCCAAGATGGCCGCCGTTACTATAAATAGCAAACACCTATAAATGGCCATTACAGCCTTATTTATGTACCGATTTTGTTGAAAGTTTAAACATAAAAAATAGAACTCGGTCATTAAACATTTTTACAGGTTTTTCTGTAAAATATTCAGTTTGCAAAATATAATGTATCTAAGATGGTCACTGTTACTATAATTGGCAAAAACTCATAAATGACCATTACAGCCATATTTATGTACCAATTTCGTCAGAATTTTAAACATCGGAAAATAAAGCTTTGGGCATTAAACATATGTAATAGTTAAATTGTTAGTTTGCGTAATATTTATAAAATATGCAAATAATCTGTCCTTGTAGCCTAATTCTTTAATTCTTTGTTGTGGTTTTCGACCTATTAAATGGCCAAACCACCCAACTTATTTAACAACCAGTGTTCCATTAAGCATATTTCATCTTGTATTCACTGATGTTCACCTTTGCGGGGGGATAGCGTTCTCTGATCACCTTGTTTTATTCTATTAATATAGTTTTTTTCTGCCTACAGAAATTGTAGGACTATAATTACCATAAAAAGCATAAAAGTTAAATTAAGTAATATGTCGAACAACTAGTAATTTTTTGAAATACATGTCCAAGAAGACAACATGCAGTACCAACATGTCGAAAGTTTAGCACAAACTAACAAATCGGAAGATTATTTCGGCTAAATTGAATAAAAACCGCTGCTGTAGTTCAGTTGATAGAGTGCTCGCTCCGTAAGTGGGGTGGGGTGGGTATCGTTGGTTTGAACCCCGACCGGGTCTTATCCAAAATTTTAAAGTAGGTAGTGACTGTTCATTCGCCAACCAGTCGGCATTACGAGATGAAAGTCAAAGTTCTTTCGGAGGGGAACTTAAAGTAAACGAGGTCTTGTGTCATGACGGGCATGACACAATAAAAAACCCTGCTGTAAAATGCCATCAACACAACGCCCGGCAAAATTTTTGCACCTTCGAATTCGCTTATAGCTGGTGATGTCTCAATATAAGTGAAATATTCATGACTGGGAGGTTAAACACCTTTAATACTCAACTCAACTCTAAATTGGATAATTAGCATAACCGAGTGACCAGTGATCGGAGAGCTCCTTTAGTCGCACCTTTATTTATTAGGCTCACGACAAATCATATAAAAATCAAAAGTAGGAAAAGTGCGCTTTTTAGTGTAATAACTTGTATCAGATATAGCGTGTTTTAAAAATTACACTGTATTATGATTCGTAATATAAGGATTGTTATACCAGTATGATGTTTATAAACAGTGTGTTTACTTTCTAAAATTAATTTTATCTATATAATGTCAAATTTTGTATCGCGCTCTTTCAACTCATCAGTGCACAAGTCACAAAGCATTACAATAAATAAATAAATAAAATAAATAAATAAAATATAAATAAATAAATAAATAAATAAATAAATATTACTTATATAAAACTATATGTATAGATGTGTACACGTGGCCACAATTTTAAATAAATAAATAAATAAATAAATAAATAAATAAATAAATAAAATAAAACATGATGTAATGATTAGAGTATTAATTTATTATTTCCCAATGAACTTGTCAATCATCCGTCACAAATCGTTTTACTTTTCGGGCGAATGTAAAATTTTATAACAATAGCTGTCATTGAAAGTACGTTAATAAATAAATAAATAAATAAATAAATAAATAAATAAATAAATAAATAAATAAATATTACTTTATGTAACTATATGTACACATGGCCACAATTTTAACTAACTAAATAATTAAAAATAAATAAATAAAACATGATGTAATGATTTGAGTATTAATTTATTATTTCCCAATGAACTTGTCAATTATCCGTCACAAATCTTCTTTTTGTTAATTTTCGGCCGAATGTAAAACCTTATAAAATGAGCTCTCATTGTACATGTATAAATAAATAAATAAATATTACTTATATATAATTATATGACCACAATTTTAAATAAATAAATAAATAAATAAATAAATAAATAAATAAATAAATAAATAAATACTACAACTAATAATGTCAATAATATGTAAAGGTGATACTTACATTTTTTGCGAATCTTAGATGAGCCTCCAAGGGAAATATTAGTATAGTTATAAAAAATAAAAATATCATGATATTTATTCTGATTGCATTGATCATGATATATATATATATATATAAACTTTACATGCTAAAGTCAGCGTATAAACTAGTGTATATTGAATACGAGTATATATAAAGTTTAAATTCAGTCAAGACAGCTGATTGGCTGTACATTTTGGAATTCCTGGAAGAAGGAAGTAAATTTAACATTGGCTTACGTTTTAAATATACATATTCATATTAGTTGGAATTATAGTAAGTTTGGTATTGGAACAATGGGAACGGCTTTAATCGTAAGTTATTATTATTATTATTATTAGTGTGTGTGTGTGTGTGTGTGTGTGTGTGTGTGTGGTGTGTGTGTTAATACTTTACATAATAAATACTGTAGATAAGTTTAAATGTTCATTTTTTCTTAAAATGCTGCGTTTTTTTATTATTATTATATTCTTTATTGCCTCATAAATGAGAGTATAATAATATAATTAAACACATATATAACATATAAATTAAACATGTCAACATATTTACAAGACACCTCTGAGATAGTCGCATTTAAATCATGTTATAAACACAGAATATGAGTAGATCTAGAGTGAAGGCTAGTAAAATTTCGAGGCTTTGTGGATGTACCGTGCAGCATTTACCAAGAGCCTGTCTCTGACTTTTTAATTGATATTGTACGCGATCGGTCGACCTAACAAAAGTGAAAGTAATTCTGTGTCACTAAAACTGTGGAGGTGTACACTAAATTCATTAATAATGAAACACCAGAATTCATTCCTTAACTCTTCTGTATAGGAACAAGAAAATAGTATATGTGTTATCACATCATTGTACATATAACCACATTTATGACACAATTCTGCTTCATTCGTGTCACGGATTTTACTAACAAGTTCATTGCGAAACGCACATCATCTATGTAGTCTGGGTGGTAAATAACGGATTTCCACAATGAATGTATTTCAAGACTGGTGTGAATTGTTTTCAATGTGTTGAATTCAGCTGAACTGTTCATTCTTGCTAACCACTGTGACTCTTCAATATTTTGAATAGAAGAACGCACTGTACTTTCCACTTGATCTTTGTTGGGAAATATCCCGTTTTCAAAAATCAAAAATAAAGTCTTGTGACTTTAATATCTGGAATGAACCCTTTTTTTGTCTATCGTCATTTAGTAGGAACATATACATTATTGTGATAAAATTTTTCCTCGGGAGTGCTAGAGGCTCTACTTGTATCAAATTTTCCTAAAAATAGTAATAGAGGTTTTAATAGCAAAGATAAAGGCATATCTGGATAAAATTTAACTAGATTAAAACGTTAACGCCAGTGAGCCTTATATGGATTGATCTTGTAGGTTCTACTGTATTGATAAGCTTGATATCAAAAGGAATGGTGAATGCTGTACGGTGACGCGGTTCAAGTTTTTTTTATTAAGTTCTATATATTCCAGTTGTTTTACAACCAGTTGTTCCTAAACTTCTCTAAGCAGTTATAAAACTTTATTTATAAGCTTATCATAGTTTTTATGTTTTTATAGATCTGTCTCCTATCATTGGGTTTGTTTCAATTGGACACAATTAGTGGGACGTGGGAATCATGCAATTGTAGCTGGGATTCATGGAAAGCATGGTCCGACTGCAATAGCACGTGTTATGGGACTAGAAAGCGATCCAGAGCCGTCTGGACCATATGTGAAAAATTTACGGACTGTGCACCCAATCACATGGGATGGAATTTTGAGGGGTGTAATGAGGTGTGTCACAATGGCGGCCATTATAACGGAAGTACATGCGTCTGTACACCTGGGTTTTATGGAAACTGCTGTGTAAATCGTAAGATAATAGTGTATATTCTGGCGTTAAACGTTTGAAAATAACAATCATTAACTCGAATTGTAAAAATGTTTGATTGTATTTTTGCATTTTGTTTTTTATAAAAAAGTGTATTAAATAGTGATTTTAACACACACACACACACACGGAGTTTGGTTTATCTTGACCTCAGATTCAAGATAACATACTTATTTGTTTAAATATATACAACATATCTTTGATATTTATCACAAGAAGAAAAGTCACCTTTAAGGATCCTTAAAGCCCCCTTAAAGACTCATTAAATGGGGCTTTAAGGATCTTTAAGGGGTCTTTAAGGACCTTAAATGTGTCTTTAAGGTCTCTTTAAGGACATCCTTAAAGATCCTTAATGGAACTGAAATTTTAAGGATCTTTAAGGCGGCTTTAAGGATCTTTAAGGATTCGTTTAATAAACACAGAAAACAAATTTCTTTACATATTTTTAAATTTTAAATTTATATAAATGTGATGTTAAATATAATTATTTAACTTATTATACTCTTACACTGTTTTTATTTTATTTTATATTTTAGTTAAAAAAATTTTATTTTATTATTTTTTTTTATTTTTATTTATTTATAAAATTTGTAAATTTATAAAAAATAAATTTATTTATTTAATCTTTTTTCTTTATCAATTTATACTAATTTTGGTTGTTTTGCAAGTAGTCCTGAAATCACAAATAAAGAAGAACATTTTATTTAACATCATTTATTACCAATTTACTTATCTAATTTCGCTCGCAGCGGGACTTGAACTCACTACCCTTAGTTCCCCAGATTACATCCTTTCCTGACTCTACATCCTTATCCATTAGGCCACGGAAGACATGAATATACATTGTATATTTTTAAACTATATCAGTACCCGGTAGCCTAAGGATCACGTGACTAGCTCTAAATCTTTCAGATTTAATAATAAAATATATAATAAAATGTTTTACTCCATTTTAAAAATATTTTATTATTATTATTATTATTATTATTATTATTATTATAGTTTGCTCTTTCATTCTTGAGAGGAATAATTTTAGGTTAATTTAACTGACTTAAGATTTCTGATCAAAGGAAGACAGGCATATCAAACCTTTACCTGTAATACACTTATTTATCTGACTGGCAAACATCACTTTTATAAAGATCAATTATCGATCAGATATCCATTCCTATTTGTATAATCTTAATCATACTACTGCTTTTTATTAAAATATTTCAATAATTCTTGAAATTAAAACAATAATTTTAAGTAAATTTTATTTAAAATTGTCTTTTGTAATTTAGTTACATTTTTGTTGTAATACCAATACTTATTCCTTGTTTGATAAACAACAATAATATTGTACCAGCGACATTTAATAATCTGTACAAAATGGACGGACGAGTTTTAATGATAATTTGTTATAATCTTAATCTATTCTTCAAAATCTCGCATTTAACTTAAATGACTGTTTTATGAGGGAAACAGTGAGAATGTTAAATAAAATAATTTCAGAAATTAATTCAATTCACGGTGAGAGAGAGAGAGAGAGAGAGAGAGAGGAGAGAGAGAGAGAGAGAGAGAGAAGGGGGTGCACATGTTAAACATTATAATAATAGTACTCTTTACAAATTGAAACAGTAGAACTAGCGACATTTCCTACTGTTATAAATCTGGTAAAACTGTTAAAAAAAATATTACCATTGTCATACTCAAAAGCGGATCCGAGTGAATAGTCACTACCCTTTTTCAAGTTTTGGATCAGACCCGGCCAGAGACCAAACCCGCGACCTTCCACTTCTGGAGCGGACAGTCGACACTCTACCGAGCTGGCTGCTACCAAAGTGGAAGGTCTCCTTCCTCCCCTTTTTTCCACACTTGTTTAAAATTATCTATATGACATCCATCTGAACATTCAAGTTAATTAAATTATTACATTATTACACTAAATAATCAGTATAATAGTGCAACACACAAGAATCCTTTTTACCAGAAAATAGCACTTATCATTTTAGATTTGTTCCATAAAGCCAATAACGGACGAATAGAATAAAAAGTCAAATGAGATGGAATTTATCTATTAAAACCAATTAAAAATAAAAAAATGTACAAAAAATGTACAAAAAATGTACAAAAGTTGGGACTTTTATATGAAAATAGAACCTTGCGCTAAAAATATACAAAAAGATAATCTTATGTGCTAAAAATGCACCATTCTAATTAGCTCTCTCTCTCTCTCTCTCTCTCTCTCTCTCTCTCTCTGGGCCCTGACCCTTGGTCCCAATATTCATTTATGATTAATGGAATCACTCTTTATGGAATCTGTCCTTGAATAAGAATTATTTTTGAAGTACTGATAACAACCCTGTTTAAAATTCATGCTTTCTGACAAGACAGAAGTGTCTTAATTAGTATTACTAATTAACGTCATTTACTAATATTAACTGGGTTCTTTCATGCCTAAGTGCTCATGTAAATAACATTATCACCTAAGTCTGGTCAGCACTACCTGAATTCTTTCATACCTCAGCGAACTGGCCCCGGTTTCACAATCATTCCTTAACTTAAGAATTTCCTTAACTTATGTTTTTTCCTTAAATTTAAGATTTTTCCTAAAGTTAAGAAAAAAAGCGTTTCACAATATTTTCCTTACTTAAATGTTTCCTTAACTTAAGATTTTTCCTTAAATATTTAAGGAAGCAAAATCATGTCCTTAAATATTTAAGGAAATTTCCGTAAGAAAAAAAATGGAGTATTTTAGACGCCTGAGACAAATATTTATTATTTATTACTGATTATATTGCATTTAAACGCCAAAGAGGAGAAAGTAGAAGGTTTTTCGCCGGCTGTCATTACTAGATGAATTAAACAGGCGTGATTTCTTCACAGTTTTTTACCTGTAGACCTATGTATATCTATTTAAAAAGGAGGTCAATGGGCCTTAAACGCTCACCTGAGCCTATTGCATTAATTACAGAGAAAATCCTATTTTTCAGCAGTCGGACCAATATGCAAGGATATTTGCAAATTAATTATGGCCTAAGAATACTATATACATGTATAAACGATATCTAAAGTGTACATGCAGTATATTTATAAACAGCAAAATAAATAAACAAATAGATAAATAAATAAATAAAGTTTTTAAAAAGTGTAATATCATTTTCGCAACCTTGGTAACCAGCGTGCGACATTCAAATGTGCGCGCGATATGACGTCGATTTTTCTATTTATTTATTTATTTATTTATTTATTTATTTATTTATTTATTTATTTATTTATTCATAAGTCAACATGATATTTTTGACATATTATATCCATAAAATGTTAGCAGTACTCTTTGGGCGTATGTGACACGTTTACGTGACTTCTGTGTACTGCGGTCAATTTGTCCTTTTCTTATAGAGGAAACGGATTGTATTTTCACGGAAAAAACCCTGTTTTTCCTTGATTATATATTAATAGAATCGCACATTCGGATTTATGTAATATTCAATTCATTAGTCTCGTTGCATAGAAAATTATTCAACTCGTTTAATATATTTAATATTACATAAGCACTCATTATACTTGACTATGCAAAATGTTAATTTATAACATGAAGTTTTGCAGATATATTGACTGACAGATATCAGTAATTCCAGTAATTTCCCCCTATAGTGCCTTGCCTTTCCCCAGTTTGTGTCCTACAGCTAAGACTTGTGCAGGGCCCCAGGAGGTCAGATCCCATCATCTGTGCATGTATAATCAAATTATAATTAGTCCAGTAGTTTTGGAGTAGAAGATTAAAATGTAAAGTTTACGCACGACGGAAAACGCACGACACATGACAAACAACACATGACGAACGGACAGTGTCCGCAAACTCATCTGAGCTAAAAAAAATCGCAGTTAATTTGTTATACGCCTGTTTGACCTCAAAAGCAATAACAGATCATAACAAATAAATGATAAAAATACTTAGTATGCAGCTTACACTGTCCACAGATTGTTCATTGCATGGTAATTTCGGCCTTCCTCTTTTATTTCCACCGGGCCTTTAAAATTGCCAAAAAATTCTTCCTCCTTCTGTATTATTTTCCACAAGGGAGTTCGCCAAATTGGCCGATCTTTTTTTTTAATATTTTATTTATTTATATAAATAATATATTTTAATGTATTTTTTATAAATAATATAATTTATATAGTCATTCTCCATTGAACCTTTATTAATTGCATTTAGGACTAGTAGAAGACAGCTGTGTGTGTAAACATAATTGTAGACTTTTATTATTTAAGATTGTATACCTTGAAAACGTATTCCTAACACTTAACTTAGTGGTGCTAAGAAATAATCGAGATAATCCGAATCCAAGATGAAGAAGCGGATTTTATAATACTTCTTATGTTTTAAACGCAAAAATTTCCCAAAGAGGCCGCTCGTATGCTTGAAAAAAATTCCTTAGTTAAGATTTTCCTTAAATATTTAAGGAAAATTTAAGGAAACATTGTGAAACGCGATTTAAGGAAATTCTTAGCTAAGGACGAAAATAAAGAAATAAGGTTAAGGAAATCCTTAAGTTAAGGAATGATTGTGAAACCGGGGCCTGGTACATTACATCATCACCTGATTGCAATTACCTACCTGTACACGGATTAATTAATCAGTACCACTAATTAACTGGTCCATCCGCTGGTTGCTTAACAATTTGCGGTGTCATGTGCTACTTTTGAATTTTTATGAAATAATACAATTCAAAAGTAGCTGCTACTTTTGAATTGTATTATTTCATAAAAATTCAAAAGTAGCACATGACAGCGGTAAGCGAGAGGGAAAAAAGTCGGAAAGCAGGGGCAAATTTTGGGGTGCCCCCCCTCCCCGCCCACCTACCTCCATCCCGCTGGATCTGACACTACATGATTCACCATTTTTGAATTATTTTTAAACAGAACGAAAAAAGTACGCGACACTGCAAATCCAAATTCTCTCTCCTCTCTCTCTCTCTCTCTCTCTCCTAGATATGACAAAATTCCAACGTCAGCTGCAGACTGCTAATATCTTTTTGTGATTGAACAACACCATTTGATTTATTTCTGGAGAAAACTTTTTTACTTTTTTCTCAACATAATCAGGATAACGGGATAGCAGAGTATAGAGTTTCATTCCTGTGTCAAGATTATTTCACTTATATCATTATTGGATTCAATGAATAAGAATTCTAGAATGGCCAAGAATGTAAAACCTGAGCGAACTGACAAATTTTCTGAGATTATGGCCTGTCCCAGTTTAATATTTTGTCAGTTTGTAACAAAATTGTATAGTCTTGTGTAGAGACTTCAAGTTCAAGGATAGTGAAGGAAATCGAAGTGCATTGAGATTAGAACCAATATTCGACAAGCGAGTTTTCTCGCACTAGATTTTCCCTAAAGATGTGAACCAAGACAGTGAGATCAAGATTTTGCTAGTTATGTTGTGGCGGCCGTCAGTTCTAGGATTGTGGATGAAACGGAAACACACAGAGAACCCCATTTTCGGCAAGAAAACAAATTAAAACGATAATTTACTTAAAATAAATGCCGATGATATAAACAAATGTTTTTTTCTTTTAATTGTTTCATTATAAATCACAACTTTATTAGCCCGAAATTCGTTAACTTGGATTGCGGACCTATTCTATGATTAGAAAATCATGCTTATAGTTTTCGCTTGTGGGAAAAAGTTCCGATAGACAGCTCTCAGCTCCGAGTTTCTCTCTCTCTCTCTCTCTCTCTCTCTCTCTCCATAAACAACTTGATCAGAGAATACAAGTTATTTTACTGGATCGATCGAGAAATTATTACATGAAGAAGATAGTGCAAATGAATCTACCAGTTTTGTCTATGAAATTGTGGTTTATTTATTTATTTTTTTATTTTATTTATTTATTTATTTATTTATTTATTTATTTATTTATATGATTGTTTATTTATTTATTTGATTATTTATTTATTTGATTATTTATTTATTTATTTATTTATTTATATGATTATTTATATATTCATTTAATTATTTATTTATTAATTTATATGATACTTTATTTATTTATTTATTTGATTATTTATTTATTTATTTATTTATTTATTTATTTATTTATTTATTTATTTATTTATTTATTTGAATGCACATTTCAAGGTCATGAAATAAGAAATATCAAATAATGGTAGTTTAAAAACTGAGGATGTACAAGTCTTCGCTCTGCCCTCTCTCTATCTCTCTCTCTCTCTCTCTCTTATATTTCATATACTTATTAACGTTTTTAAAAATATATTTATTTATTTATTTATTTTTTTATTTATTTATTTATTTATTTATTTACACACAAATAACAATTGGTAAAAAGTATCTAAAGTATCCCTAACATTACTACTCATGTAGATTAATCATCAGATTCCATTAAAATTCAAATTCATCTAGGTAATTAAAGAGATTAACAACATACAGTAAATTTTTCAGGTAGAATATACTATCGTCTGGCTAAAATGAGTTTGAATTTGCTTCTGTTATCAATTAGTTAGGTAAGTTGTTGATGAGATACCGGGGAAATGTTGATGATCATCAATTAGGAACCATGATTTGTATATTACCTATGGGCATAAATCCATAACGATAAATAGTCAAAAGTACACTTTGTTTTAGTTTAATAAATAAATAAATAAATAAATAAATAAATAAATAAATAAATAAATAAATAAACAAATATATAATTAAAGAAGAAGTTGTACATTGAATCAATTTAGAGCTGGGACATAATATTCGGAGCAGTATAGATTATAAATAAAAATTAATTAATTAATTAATTAATTAATTTATTTATTAATTAATTTGAAAACAATCATGAAATTTTATCACCGGACATTTATTTTTAATCGCGTTTTTCTCCAATTATTTTTGTGTAATATATACCAAATAAATATATACCAAATAAATAAATAAATAAATAAATAAATAAATAATGGTGCATCCTTAGCCAATTCAGGGTGGTTGAAAAAACACCATCATATCATTTAAATACATGTGTATGTCAGGGTGATCCTTAAAGATCCTTAAAGCCGCATTAAAGATCCTTAAAATTTCAGTTCCATTAAGGATCTGTAAGGAAGCCTTAAAGATCCTTAAAGAAGATGGTGGTCCTTAAAGGGGTCTTTAAGGAGGCTTTAAGGATCTTTAAGGACATCTTTAAGGATCTTTAAGGATTCCTTAAAGACCCTTAAAGGAGGGAGTTGGTCTTGTGTATGCCAGGATTTGAAATTGCATGTATATGGCATTGTATAATATAATTTTTAAAAATAGTTCATTGTCAAAGACAATTCAGTGTAAGGAATTTTGGTTTGATTAATTTTTTTCAAATGTACCAATCGATCTTTCACTTATGATAAGGTATCCTTTAAAAAACAACTTTACGATATATATTAGCTTCATGGTAAATTGCTACACACAGAGAGACATATATACGGTAAGGACAATTGACAGATCGCCGGCCACGCCCACAATGTTCCGACAAAGGTCCGGCATGCTTGAATGGGGTTCGCCGCCATACCACGTACGCGTGATCAATACATCTTAACGTTTGTGCGGAACATTTTGGAAAACGTCAACGTCACAAATTCCCGGAATAACGTCGTTTTTACTTGAAAACGTCACATTGTGCGATTCCATGTCCATTGGAAACAAGCGTTTCACAGACTCGTTAGAAGGTATCACGTGGTACAGCGGCGAACCCCAATGGAAACCCGCCCTGAATTGTGCCATTAAATGGCGTCATTAACATTAGTACATCATTAGTTGCTGTAAAGCTGCTTTGGTACCGTTATGGCGGCCAGTGTTAGAATATAAAAGGCATGGCCGGCGATACGTCGATTGACATAATTTAGTCTATTTAAATCATTCAGTGCAATAATGCAAGTACAAAAACGTTATTAGTATTACTTTTGTTCCACATGTTTTCATTATATATGCAGTTGTGGGAGACTGATTAATATAAGAATTTAATTCTTGTTTCAGAATCCCAACTTATATTTTGTAATCTTTAATTTTGTGAAATTATATTCGTTTAATAAATATTGTTTAAACTAAAAAAGTTATTTCTGTATAAATTCTGAAACACAAGACTTACACTGTATACATGTACATGTATTATCTTTAACAGAGGTTACTTGTGGCGCTCCATCTGCTCCAACAAACGGTTATATCAGTGGTTCAGTTTACACATACGGCAGAACGGTAACTTACAACTGTAATACGGGTTACAATATAACAGACGGTGATACCAACAGAAACTGTCAAATAAACGCTGCCTGGAGTGGAACCAAACCCCGATGTGCCTGTAAGTATAGCGTCTTAAAACTTACTAAAATCAGGTCCGTTAAAAAATTCAAAATGATAACTTGAGCTTAACAGTTGTCAGATCATCATGGGTCCAAACAATTTATTATGTTTATCCTGATATACATTATAATTAAACATGTTTGGAATGTGCAGCACGTGGTATAGCGGCAAAACTCATCACCGTCACACGTCCACTTTCTGTTTCTAAAAGTATAAACATCA
Organism: Anadara kagoshimensis; assembly: GCA_021292105.1. Lineage (NCBI taxonomy): Eukaryota > Metazoa > Mollusca > Bivalvia > Arcoida > Arcidae > Anadara > Anadara kagoshimensis. Next base: position 11,346,909 of record CM037859.1, read on the forward strand.
CATCAAAATATTTGGCTTAATTTTACAGATTTTACAGCTTTCAATCTTTACGGATTAAATTGTAATCATACATTCCTTATTTACAGATGTTATTCCTGTTCTAGCAATCCCTGCAAGAATGGTGCTACATGTACCAACATTATTGACGGGTACACGTGTACCTGTGGTCCTGGTTGGAGTGGCGCCACCTGTACAGTAGGTAAGGGAGGTAACATATAAATGTGGTTACATGCATCAGTCCATTTGTTAATAATATTTTAAGTTATGTATACTATTTACTAGATTATGTTCTTATCTTACAATAAGCAATTTGCATAACGAACTTTATTCTTAAAATATATTGCACATCAGAACATCACACGTGTGCCCGTTGTTTCACTTATGTATAGATGTAAAATTAACACTTTATTTATTTTAAAGAACTCGAAGTAGCTATTTCACATCTGCATAAAGTCCGAGAGCGGCTATTATCGGGGAATATATTATACTATTACTCTATAGCATATCATAATAGCGAGCGACACTATCGACCTCGCTTACTCTGACAAAATACTAGACTTGGTACGTATTGGTTTAGAAAGAAAACTGTTCACTGCACATTTAATATAAACAAAAATATTTCACTTGTGCAAAGCAAGTCTCTGTATTTATGGATGACAAAAGGCTGGATACATTCTTCTCTCTTTATAAGAGTCACCTGCTTAAAGACCAGTAGAGTTTTATCCCAATTCTTCTTTATGCAAATTATTTGAACCTGTATGTGAAGGCCAAAAAGGTCACTTTTAATGGTCACAATGGATGGCTTCATAGGCAGGTTTGACTGTATGTTGAATGACAAAAAATAAAAATATAAAAAAGTTTTACTTTTTGGATTGTGATCTGGACATAGATCTATATGACTGTTTGTTTGTAATTCGTATGAATACTTGTAATTAAGACAAATAATTACATATTTTACCATTTTTTAATTTTACAGCAGTAATAAAAATAGTTAAAATATGTTTTGTTTTAGATGTACAACCACCTGTTGCTGTGAATTGCTCAAAAGGTATCAACGTCACCACAGATGAAAGAACCGAGACCGTTGATTGGTCACCACCTACATTTATTGATCCAATGGGAGAAACTATAACAACACACACAAACTACCCCCAAAATAGATACGAATTTGGATGGGGAGACTTTCCTGTCCAGTATGTAGCTATTAAACCTTCCAATGCTAAATCATCAGAATGTTTGTTTGAAGTCAAAGTTAGACGTGAGTATATCTAGATTAAAATGGCTGATAGAAATCACCAGAAATACTGCAAATATTAATTTAGTTTTAAATAAAAGAGACACCTTGCCATGACACGCCGATTCAGTCTAGTCGTAATTCAATATATTGCAACATCATAGACTTAGCATTATGGCATTATGAATGTCAATAAAGACACTTCAAAAACACACACTAAGACGGAATGCTATGAACAGATAATAATATTGGATGGATTGGATCGGAAGGGATTACATAAAACAAAAACAAGCATAATATTCAATGTTCAGATCACAATACATATCAAAGTAAAGACTTTAAAACTGACAAGATGAAGTTAAACGCGTGAACTTCCATTGACTTGTATTAATTTTATTTTTGGATAAACTGTTTATATTATTTATATACATGTTGTACTAGTAATCAGTGAGAGGTTTTGGTTTAACGAACTGTTTTAGTATATCAGCAATTTTCACGTGGAGTAGTTTATTGATTTGACGTCCAATAGTTCCATGTTCCTTTCACATAATTTTGATTACACACGTGGCGGGTGTAGTTAGCTAAACAGGGGGTGCTTACCCTTCCGGAGCACCCGGTCTCACTTCTCTGGTTAAAGTTCACGTGTCAGTTTCAAAGTTTTGCTTTGCTTCTTGATTGTAATTCGGACATGGATTATTATGTTTATTTTTGATTACCCTTCCGGAGTACCCGATCACACTTCCGTATGGTGGAAGTACACGTGTTTAACTGAGTTTGCCAGTTTTCAATTTTTAATTTTTGGAATTGTGATTTGGACATGAACCAGTATGTATGTGGTTGACTTTTGGGGTTGTGATTTGAACATGGACCGGTATGTTTGTGTTTGGCTTTTGGGATTGGGATTTGGACGCGGATCGGTATATTGATGCTTAATTTGTATTTGCATTTCTATTTTACAGCCAACCCATGTCCAGAACTGCCGCCTCCTGTAAATGGTGCACGTGTGTGTAATAATTGGAAGACAGATTTTGGTCTCTATTGTTTAGTCTTCTGTACCGGAAATCAGGCATTGTCACGTGGTATAAACTTTGGTGATTGGTTTGTCTGCGGAGCTTCAGGAATATGGACACCGTCAGGGGCTATGCCTGCCTGCAGTGGTATGTTTTATATATCAAACGCATTTTAGACTTACCACTCTTCACACACACACACACACACACACACACACACACACACACACACACACACACCTCATGATTTTATTGGTAGTGACCATTCTTTGAAAAATCTCAAAATATTTGTTTTGCTCTACAAGCAATTTGGTCAAGTCTGTAAATGTCTTATTTATGCTTGAGTACTTTTGTATGCAAAATCTTTATCAAACCTTCCTCGTTGTTCAGAATGTTTTCTGAACAAAATTAATTTCCTCTTGGTTTTCTTGTTCTGTAGTTATACGTTTTCATATAAAACCCACAAAAACACATTCAGAACATACGAAATACTGTAGGTTCTATTTTGTGGTTTCTCTAAAGTACTTAAAACATTAGTTTTATTTTTCCTTGTGTCCGTCGAAAGGTGGGAGTTTTTTTTTAAAATAAGTAGTTTAGTATGCCTTGTTTATTTCATTCAAAAAAAGAACCACGAGATAAAACTGATATTAAAATATTGTCAGACGTTTGTCGAAGATTTAATTAACTTCTTAAATAGAATGCTTGATCACCCGGTTTTTAGATGAGAAACTAATGGATGTAGTAATCTTTGAAGGAATCTATACAGCAATTCAACTTTTGGCATATAAGTAAATACTTATGACAGGTCAATATTCAAGCATAGCCTTCATCTTTCAAATATCTATGCAATATCCTTACATCTTCGCTAATTTTCTTCTTCAAGCAGGCACATTGAAATATTAAATTTTCTTTTTTTCAGCACAAATTGGAAGCAGCACATCTTCGACTCCTTTTCGTATCGAGTCCTGTAGCAACCAGACTGAAATTAATGCAATAAAAACATTGTATATTGAACGTTTAAAATCGTCAGAATTTAATGTATTCTGTGACTCCTATAGCACCTTGTGTACAGAGGATAATGTATCGGTCACGTGTTAAGATCTGCGTATGTATTAAATCTGGCCTCAGTTTCAGCCTCTAAACTTATATTTTCTTTAACTTAAATCAAACAGAATTGAAATCATAATATTTCTGTTATTTTTGAAGAATTTGTAGCAGACCAAATTCGATATGTGGCTGGGTATAGCACGGGATATTCCCGGGATCGATCCCTGGTCCGACCCTGCTTTTTTTCCCTTCCTGGTGACCAGTGTGGCCCTCGGAAGTGATGGACTGTCAATTACGGGCTACAATAAAGTCCCACTCTAGGGCATTTTGGCAAGATTTACCACTTGGGGCTGCGGGAAACTAAAAAAAACCCAGAGAAGTAATGTAGCGATCTTTGTAGCTTATTGGTAGATCACTCACTATATAGTGCGGGATGTCCCGGGTTCGTTCCCCGGTCCAACCCTGCATTTTCACCTTTGTATGACAAATTTAAGACCAGTGTCGTTTTAAAGATAACGTATGTATTATAGTTTTGTCAACAAGTTAAATTTTAATTTCCTTAAGAGAAGATAAATTTAAGGAAAATCTCAGGTAAGGGTAATCTCAGGTGTGTGTTTCTGGACAATCACATGGTCAAAGACTGAATAAATGCATTGCACTAAAAACTGACAGTTCAACCGGTTTATATATCTGGTATCAAGTTTACGTAGCAATGGTTTTAGCATAACAGCGATTGGTGCATACTGCATAGAAAAACGCATTAAACGCATATAAAACTAATCGCATAGAATAGTTCCGTATTTACTTCTCTTAATTGACTTTTTGTAAGAATTAATTTGACTTTGACAACAGTGCACTAAGATTTCTTTCTAAAATTTGTAGTACATTTTTCCATGATGATTATTTAGTCTGAAAATATAAATGCCACTACAAGTGGTACGTGTGTAATATTGCTAGGAGCGTAAGTCAATAAATTGCGTTATGTAATTTGGCATATAATTTTTAATTCATTTGTATTTACATGTTTTTCATTTACTTTTTTATAAAGTGTTTTATAAAGTTTCAACTGTGCCATTTATATTTATTTTATTAGTATTAAATCAATTTGCGTAATAGATTTATAATGTAATATATTTGAATTGTGTTGTTATTGATTCTGTCATGTTTCTTATAAATAATGATTAAAGGTTATGCACATCAAAACTGTAATTACTGTTCAGGACGAATACCCTTGTTGCCTGGTTAACCCCTATTTGATCTTTTTGATATCAAGTCCCTCCTCACCACAATATTGTTGATAAGTATGATGTATAGATATATCTGTTATCCCAATTTTGAAAACATATGTGGTGGGTGTAGCTATCAAAAAAGGAGGTGTTTGCCCTTCCCAAGCATCCGGTCTCACTTCCCTTGTGTAAGTTCGCGTGTTTAGCCTAATTTGTCAGATTTAAAGTATTTACTTTGCTTTGATGTTGTAGTTGGATTGGTATGTTTGTTTTTACTTTGCTTTGGGATTGTAGTTTAGACATGAATTGGTATGTTTGTTTTAACTTTGCTTTGGGATTGTAGTTTAGACATTGTTTGATCCCTGGTGTGTAAAATTTTTCGCGTTATCTTTTCTTCTTTTACCACAGGCCGTGTCCTAAACGACACGGAATTTTCGATTTAAGCTTAAACACCCTTTTGGGAATTTTGACCCTTGATTGCAAATACGTTTACTCTGTTTTACTTTTTGTCTTGTGCTGATTTTGATTTTTTTCTTAAAATAATGACACTAGTTGTCATGTGCTGATTTTGAATGCATTATTTTAACACAAATTCAAAATCATGACATGACATTGCTATATCTTGAAGAAGAGGAGGGAAAAATTTGTAACATATACTTTTCTGTATCCGGTCCGTTTCGCTCTCCCTCCCTCCCCCTCTCTCTCTCTCTCTCTCTCTCTCTATCGTGAAGCAACCGGTCTCGTTTACTGATAAGAAGTGCATGTGTTTAAAACATAATTTGCCAGTTTTCAAAGTGTTTACATGGACATAGATCGGTATGGTTTTGATGTGAATAGTGAGAATTTTTTAAAATACAAATTGCAGTAGTTTTAAAATCAATCTTTACAGATATTAACATAACACATGACAGGTACCCTTGGTCTAATCTTGATGAAAATTTGACACTCGTGTCAACATGCCAACATGACCGTTATCAAGCATTGCGATTTAAACTCATAAAAAACATTGACAAAAATGTCTTTGGGTCCATTGGTAGTTGAATCAGCAAATTTTGTTTGTTTGCAGTTAATGACAGTTTATTTTTAAACGTTATTCAATATTTAAAAGAAAATTGGTTCCAAGCCAAATTCGATTTAAGTACGCATTTAGTAATATAGAACTTCAATTATGTGTATTGACTCGCATACATTGTATACAAAAAATATACATCTCAATCAAATCAGCATGAAATGTATTTGCACCTAATAATTAAGTTCAATAATTACAGTAATTAATGTTATATGGCGCTTCTCTTTCTGGAACTGGCTGTTACCAAGGTTGAAAACCAGAGACGGGAAAACCCCTATACATACGTGTGTAGCCGAGACCAAGGCAAAGCTTAAATACGTTGTTGCACTTAAACTGGCAATTTTTAGGGAAAACACCCGAATCTTGATATGAAATTCCTCAACGTTGTTAAATTATATTTTTCCATGACGCATAAAACGTTTATAAAACTATGCATTACATGGTCTAGAAAATGGACTGAGCAGTGTTTTGAAAAATTTTGCTGCCTGCTAAAATATATACTCAACCGTACGTGTGCAAGTTGTGGCCTGACTTGCAGTGTTTTCTTGTAATTGTTAATCTTATGATATCGTGAATAATTATAATAAAAAAAAAAGAAAATCTTTGAGCTACTGATCGCATGGTACATCCCTGCTTTTAACCTCAATAATTTACAATAAATGTCGAAAAATAAAATAAGTCCGTAAACGGGAAGTAGATAGCTAGCAGACTTCGATCAGACTTCGAAAATTGCTGCAATATATCAACACTTCAGACGATCACGCCCTCTTGTATATCATTATCTGTATGCCAAATACGCTTACTTTATGGAATAAACTACATTTTGTTCTATCATACACCCAATGTTTTATTTTTACCTTCTCTGTGGCACTACTTGTTCTTATCGGTAATTTAAATAATCCGATCCTATTCCGCATTTACTTAACCCTATTGTGCTTTTCAATTACAGTTTCTATTAGAAAACTAGAGATAGTAACTGGGATACCAGTTACGTATGATTCCCCACCATCCATAAATTATCTGGTGAAAATACCCTAGCAGGGTTAGCGCTGGGTTGTAAAAGTCTGTCGTCAAGGAAATCGCCAGTTGTAAAATTTTGTTGCCAATTTCATTACTGTGTCGCCAAAAAGGGTAAATCTTGTGATTTTCACGTCACATGCGTTTTTAATGTTTTGTATATGTTGCCTTGATGAACAATTACATTTTAAAGGCAGATGTGTATAAAGAACATTTGAACCGCGCCGACCTGGTAAACTGAAAAAAATGATACCTTGATTGTTTTTTAAAATTTCTTTGAAAGTTAAAGTAGATTTGAATTAAAGTTTTCGGTTGAGAAAAATCGTACATTGGAAGGACTTCTCGGTATAGGAAGTGACGTTTTCAATGAATTTTATTGAATAAGAAAACTCGTAGAACCCCTCTCAGGCCTCTGATTTGGCGTCGCCACGTGTTACAATGAATGAACACGTATGGGAGGGTTTGCGCTGGGGGTTCATTCACGTTTATCCAACATTTGAAAAATCACTATTCACACTTATCCAACATTTAGTTTACGCACCATTGATTTAAGATATTATTTACCTGTAGTGTGATCAGTTAGTTTCCCCTACCAGAATAAAAGTTCCTTTAATTAAAAAGTATGTAATAACATGTCATATTTTCACTGAAAGTTTAAAATAGCCAAAAATTTAACTAATATTGAATAAATATGTTAAATTTTAGTAATTCAAGTTTTATTTCCTACCTTAATAAATTTCAATAAAGTTATATTTAAAGAATAATAATATTTATTCTTAATTGAGAATTAAAAATAACTATAAATAAGAAATAAATATGTCACTTTTTAGTAATTAAATTTTTTTCCCTACGTAACTAAATTTTGATACCGTAATATTTTGACAAATAAATATGAATTTCTCTCAAATGTTCTTTCATATATTTTCCATTATGGAGTGATTAGAGGTTGGATTGATTGAGAAATTGATTATATTGCTTAATCATTTGAATTTCATGCATATATTAAAAAAACTATTACAAAGTAATAGTGGTTTTAAAAATGTTGTTACTGTTAAAAATGCGACACCAGTTTGATGCTTTAACCGAATGGAAAAATAAAATATATACTTAATAAAGGTTATGTTCTTGGAATATCTTTTTTTCCAAAATGGAGCATATTTGGGATTTTTTCCAATAAGGTTCCATTCTTGCATTGTTTTTTTTCCAAAATGGAGAATATTTTATATATTTTCCAATTAGATTTTTTTTTGTTCTGAAATGGAGCATAATTTGGATATTTGTTCAAATAAAAGTTAATTTGAATTATTTTCCTATTATATTTTTGATTTTTTTCCAAAATAAGTAAGTTGGATTATTTAAAAAAAATTCTCAAAACAATAAAAAATAAATCAATAAATAAATTAAAAATTAAAAATAAAACTTCAGTTTTCATTTTACGAGGGACCCGGTTTCTCAATCATTCCATTACTAAGATTTTCCTAAACTTCTATTTAGCAAATTTTGGCAATCGTTGGAACTTAGAATAAACATTTTTGACAAAGCTTTATGTGATCTTCAAAATCACACATTAAACTCCAGGGTATTTAAAAATTTACCAAAATCATTAATGTATCAATTTTGCCAGATTTAAATTAAGGAAAATCTTAATCAAAGAATTATTGTGAAACTAGAGCCAGGTACATTTAATCTTCAAAAAGGTAAAGGTATGAATTTCCATGTTCACAGTACCCAAGCCAACCTATTGTTTCCATTTTCCTTTGATGTCATTTATCCAACATAAAATTTACCTTTCCCCATATCAAATTATCAAATGTTGGATAAATGTGAAGACACCTTCGCTTACTGCGATTTTTTCTTTAACTAGCGACAAAACACGGCGCTTCGCGATTTTTCTGGCCACAAGTTTTCAAAGTTCACCGGTATCTTGGTCACCAGTAATTAACAGGTGGATACACATTGAAGCCAGTGACGGATTGGCGAGTGTCACTGAATAAACACAGTAATTAACGACTGAGTTAAGATCATTGTCTTAGGTCCGAATGTAAGACCTTCTAATGATGGGCAGGTAGATCCAAGTAATATTGGAGCGTGTCGACACTGCCTGAGGATATATCCAGGTGCCCTCCCGATGTCGTCAGCCATGGACTCGGAATTATTGTAAAATCCAAAATAAAATATAATAAAAGTTACCCTTTGTGATGTTTATTTAATATTTTTTCTAAAAAGTTTATTGATTAATAATTGTGATTCAATGCGCAATACACATCATAGGAGGCCATATGTTTGTATTTTAATTACGCGACTTATATCGGTTATTCCTATATGTTTGAGGTTCATGATCATAACGATACATCTACTCTGTCAAAATAGTAAAAGACGGACATTTTTATATGAAGCATGCATGTTCACTCTTGTGTATAGTGTGTTGAAATAGATCGACGCTGTATATATAGTCCAATTTAAAAAGACCCCCTCTATTGAAAAAAACGTACTTTTCAACACGTTGAGGTACATATTAGTTTAGGTGTATTATACGGAATAAATCTCATATTGTTATTTCCAGCATCTAAAAGACTCAGATCTTCATTGCTCTATAGATTATTTAGGTGTTTTTGATGCAAAAGAAATAAAGTCGATTCTCGTTAATTCGAAATCGGTTGAATCGAAATTTCGCTTAAATCTAAATGATACAAATGGTCCCGTAAGATCGCTATGTATTTCTATGTAAATTTGTTAGTTAATTCGATATGCCGAATTTGAAGCAAACTTTCAGTCCAAATTACGAAATATTACGAAAATTCCCATGTTTAAATCGAAGTGAACTTTCAGTCCAAATTACGAAAATTCCAATGTTTAAATTGAATAAAAAAGACACAAAAAACTTAAACTTGAACAATACCTGAAATAATTGTCCATCTCTTATTTGAAAAGTGTTAATAGTAACAGAGTGGCGGCTTACTCGGAAGATTCATTTCCGACTATAACTACAAATTTTTGTACTCGACATACCGGTCATTAGGAAAGTGTCAGTCAGTAAAAGGAGACATTTCAATGGTGTAAACTTAAAAAAGTGGGCAGTCTTTTACTTCCACAGTCAGTGATTAACAGAAAACCCCCAAGCCATTTGATCTATCAAGGCAAATTGTATACACCATTCATCTCATTGTGTAAGGTTTTACGTACAGGCGTGTGACGTGACAAGCTGTGGTTTTAAAAATCGCCAAGTTTTTAACGGTCACTAATCGGATTAACTCATAGGTGAAAGCATTGGCTTTGTATAATTAAGGTGTCGTAACCAGCTTATGTCCATTCAGAATTGGTTTCCCCGGTATTTAACTACGTATTGAGTTACACCCACCCACCACCTTCAAGATAACGAAAATGAACGCGTCTTGATTATCTACACAGACAACAGATTATTGGTAGCAAATTTCATCTAAATCCATCAAGCCGTTACCGAGATATGCTGCAGCATATGGTCTTGAGAAGAAGAATAATAAGAATAATAAAAAAAATAATAATAATAAGAAGAAACAGAACGAAAACAATATGATTCCCCACCTTCGGTGGTGGGGAATCATAATTACAGTAACAATTGGATACGCCTTTAAAATAAAAACGACTCATTCTATCAGTTTGAAAAATGTACCCCAACATCTTAACTCTCTCTCTCTCTCTCAAAAATAAACGCCTCTAACTCAGGAACGAGATGTCGTGGGTTCGAAAATTTGACCTACTTTTTCGTCGCTTAGCACTCGTTATTATGTTAAAAAGGACAGAGTATTGATTGGTTAACTCTGTGCCAGAATAATGTTACTGGTTTGTGGATTGTGGTGGTATGCTTGTCTGTGGCATACTGACTCTGTGAGTTAGCACCTTCATCTTAAAGTTGTCACAAGTGCGTGATAGTACAAGGCAAACAATAAAAACTAGATGTAAAAGACTGCGTTAATATAAGAATTTTATTCTTATTTCAGAATCCTAATTTTTATTCATTTTAATTTTAATTACATGTAACACACGTTTGATTAAATGAAAATGTGTGTAAACTAAAATCACACTCACAAATCTCACACATACACGAATTAAATCTTATCAAAAAATGGCATATGATAATATAAAATTTTATAAAAAAAAAAAAAAATGGCATATGTTAATGTAAAAAAGAAGTACCATCATATGTTGTGATACCTTGTACCAAATAACACAAAACATTAAGTAAAAATACAAATTGTGTCGCCGGAATATAAATTCGAACAACAGACGTTCAGACGGTTTTCTCCGAAAAAGGTATTATGTTAGATCTTTTGTAGCTAAATATCTAATGGGAATTAACTTCCGTATTCAATATAAAAGAGTATAGAAAAAATGACTTCACCCATGATGACCTGTTAAACTGCTGAAAGACTTATACGTGTATATAATTTATGTCATGGTTTGTAATATTAAACGTAGCTGCATGTTTTGTTTACTCTGTGTAAAATATAATTTTATTCTTTCTTTAATTTTTGTCTGTTAACGGAAAAATCATTAAAGTGTGAAAAGTCTTGATGACGCCGTGAAAAAATCAAAGTCAAAGGTGTTCAATTATTTGACATTTTCAATACGCTATATATATTTTGTTATACGGTTCTGTGCCAATATCTTAAAGTGAATACAAACGTCTTTTGAAGCTGTTGTAAATTTAAGCAATATTAAAATGTGTCTATATTAAGTAAAGAAGTTGTGGTCTATATAAATACTCCATACTGTTTACTTAGATATTACATAAATTTCTGAAATAAGATTTCTGAAATTATAAGTATGAATGTAAAATAATGTAAAATAATTTGATTTAAGTGCGGTTTTCATGTTTATTGTTTTTTGCTATAATAATAATAATAATAATAACAATAATTATAATGTCATGATGCGTGAATAATTTATTCAGATGTAAATGCAATTAATTCCCTTAACAAAATTGGTTTCACCATTTTCGTGCTAGCACTACTGATCATGATTTGGAATTGTATTCCGAAAAGGTCGTGTAGTGCTGTAAAATCAACACTGATGTGATATGTAATCATTTCATAATTTTACAACCGGTGACTTTTATTAAGGTGTCATTTTGAGGGTACCTCTTTTATATTATTTTCCATTTTAGTTTTGATGAAGCTTTGTGGTTGTAGTACCATAAATATTGACATAATTTACTATATTATCTTAGTTAAGGAATTAATGTGAAACTGACGTTTATCTCACATTAATTCCTTTTAATTAACAAAGGTTGTCTCTAACTCAAATTTGGCAGATTTGAAAATTTTAATACATGTAATATAATTACAGTAATTGTTGAAATAATCAGAATTTGAAAGATCCCATTCAAGCTTATAATATCTGTATTTAGTTTTGACAAAAACATTTATATTTATTCATAATGCCAAAATAGATTGTCAATATTTGCTAATTTAAACTTAAGGAAAATCTAAGTTAAGAAATAATTGTGAAACTTGGAAATAATGTAACACAGGGTCCTCGATTGGATGTGTAGAATGAGTGTAACGCAGAAACCCCTGAACTTTTAGCACTTACTAATATATGAGGCTTACAAATGTAGCTGAGTTGAGTGGAGTAATGGTGTTAAATGTACCATTCAAGAATATTTCACGTGTATCGAGTAAGCGAAAGTGCAGAAATTTTGCAGGTCCATTGCTTTGATGGCATTATACAGCAAGATTATTAATATGCCACGCCAATCCATAAAACCGTGACTTTCATCTCGTCATGCCGAGTCAATACCCACTATCAAGTCCGGGGTCAAACCTGGTCGGAGTTCGAACCCACGATCTCCCACTTACGGAGCGAGCACTCTACCAACTTAGCTACCTCGGTGGTTTTTCAAGTGTAGCCATCAAGCAAATAGAATAGTGAAACATAAAGTTAGTTTGAATGTACATAACACCTGCCAAAGTAACTATAAACTAAGAGACACAACAAAATAACCCGTTTTACGGAGATTATTTATTGTGAAATTCATTACTTAAGAAAAAATAGTTTCAATTCATTCTACCAAAATTAAACATAGGATGTTGACCTGAATCACATAGGAGAACAAAAACTTCCCGGTCACTGAAACTATGACAGCAAGAATATAACATGGATTATTTATTCATTTATTTATTTATTCATTTATTGTTATTGCGATTTATGCCTCGATCACGAAATTTTCACTTATATCGAGGCGGTCAGTAAGGAATGGCGGAGGATGTTCCAAAATGTCCAGAGAAAACCACCGACCTTTTGCCAACAAACTGCTGACTATTTACTGACTAAATGTATGTTCATTCCATTATTCTGTTTGGAGAGGTTTTTTTGTACGATTATATAAAATAATAATAAAAGTGACCCACAACATACACAAGCTACACATGGCATTTCATGTGCGTGTTTCTTTGACGTCGTATTCTTGTGCATCTCTTGATCAGGAACAATGTCAGATAAGCATGATATACTTCAATTATGTTGAATGTCAATAAATAAACATAATGGTCTTTTCATATTAACAGAGTTACCCGTATCTGACAAGGGTTTATCAAAGTAGGTGTCAAAGGGCTTACTAAGTTATGTTTGGATAATCCTAGACAGAAGACAAATCCATGGTGACCTAATTACAATTTTTTTTCTATCAGCAAATTCTGTAAAATTTTACATATGGTATTTTAATTTAGTACATGACAACGTGACCGTCGGTCAGAGATAATTTGATTACGTATATACCATTCAAATACGTAGACCAAAGGAAAATAGTCACGTTTCAAATGAGAAGACAGTACAGACACGTCGGAAGTTAAACATTGAGGTAACGAATTGGTACCGATTTAGCTGATTATCTCAGCACCTCGCTACTACATCTCGACTGCTGCTAGCTATATCTCGGCATCGTTTCGACCACTAGGCCCCGGTTTAACAATCTTTTCTTAATTAAGATTTTCCTTAATTTAAATTTGGCAAATTTGAAATCTTAATAATTCTGTTAATTCTTAAGGTATACAGAAATTTGAGGTGTCATTTGAAGACCACTTCTTAACTTAATATTTTTGCATTTAGTTCTGGCAAAAGTGATTATTTATAGCACCAAAAAGCGATCGTCAAAATTTACTAAATTTAAATTAAGAAAAATCTTAGTTAAGGAAATATTGTGGAACTGAGACTCGTTTTTATCCATGTCTCAGCTCTTTTTCGTTAGCTTTGTGTTAAACGTTTGACAGTTCTGCACTGAACTTGCAATTTGAAATGGTCATTGTAATTTAATCTAAGATTAAAAGATTACAATAAGTTACTGGTTCTAATTGATAGCAATCTAAAATTGATATCTGATCGTTGTCATACCTACCGTAGCGTGTATTGGACCGTCTGAAGAACAAACCAAGGACAAATACTTTAGACTGCTTCCTGGTCTGTTATTAGTTTAAAACTACAAGATCTAAGACGATATGGGGATCGGGTGGGTTAATATGAAAATCATTAAACTAGTTTAATATTTGTACAAATCTGTAATTGCATTATCACCATATAAAACAGTTAATCCCGTTTATACTGAAGAACACATGTATTACATAGAGTTTGGCTCATATGGTATTTGGTATTTGGTACTCAATTGAGAGAGCTTAGACAATAGCTACTTAATTTAGTACTGCCATTTGCTACTTTTGGATATTTTTTAAATGAAATAATACGGACATATAACATTTGCGCAGAATTTTCACAACTCTTATATGTCATTTGCGCAAAGGGTGTATATTACTATTGCGCAAATCTTAATTGCCCATGTTAAACTGTTTAATAAACACCACCTGATCAGTTTAAGATCACTATGCATAACGGTAATTGGGCAGTATGAATTGACGGATCGCCGTTCACGCGTACGCCCACAATGTTTCCACAAAGGCCCGACATGCTTGAATTGCACAAAAAGAATGAAATCTCGACCTGACTTGTGCATTTTAATGACGTCACTGACGCTACTACGTCATTAGTTGCCATGACGCTGCTTTGGTACCGTGATGGCGGCCAGCGAACATAAAAGGCGTGGCCGGCGATACGTCAATTTTACACAAGAGGCGATATTAGTCGGTCACAGTATGTTGGAATAATCGCATATAAACACAATTTTAACAGACTTTTTAATAGCGCTTTTTATCTGTGTTTGCAATAAATATATAAACCATGCTTAAAATCCTACCACCATCTACCCGTTTTGCGCAATCGTAATATAAGCCTTTGCGTAATCGTCATATTTTTGCGCAAAAGTCATATGGATTTGCGCAAATGTAATGCATCGAATAATACAAGTCAAATGTAGCACATGGCATATTTTTGAATTGTATTATATAATTACAAGTGTATTTCATAAAAAAATTAAAACTGGCACATTGCAGTGCAACGGACACTTATTTCTTGAAATAATGTAATATTATAAATCTTGAATTTTTAAATTAACATTCGAAAATTTATACCTTTACAACTAAAATTAATACTTTTGAAGATATAATTATTTTATTTCTAGTTCAATTTATAGAATAGACCCAAATCTTAATGTTTTCCACGGTTTGAAATATTTTTCCTATCTTCTGGTCGCTGACTGCTTTGTCACGCATATGTATACGTGGATAGGAAAGTTGTATTGTAACCTTCTTTACCTAAGGTTTTACTTCACTCATTAGTTATTCGGCGTTTTTATACATTTTGTCATGAAATAGCATTTGAAGATTGACATCAAACCTAGAACATGACATTAAGAAACAACAATAAAGTGTGGATGCATAATAAAATTAGAATTCTTATACGTAAACGAGGCAGAATACATCGCAAGGCTAAAAGATCAAACTTACCAGAACATTGGGCAGCTTTCCGTAAAATAAGACATGAATGCATATAACACGCATTTTCAATAAAACAGAGCAATCACTGTCGCCGGCCTGTTGCAATGATTTTTTCTATTCAATTCCTTATGCTGAAGGCGCATAAAGTTTAGATAAATCGTTGCTTACTTCAATTTATTTCAATTTATTTCTTAAACACTACAAAAATAGTTAGAGAGGTTCAGTAAGTTTGAAATTGACATGTTCGTTACTGTCGCCGTATTTGTAATGTAGTTTTCTTGTCTGGTGTAATAGGTGAAAACTCACTAAATGACGATCGGGTTCGGATTTTTAAAGTAAACCTTTATGAGGACTAATAAATTAATACACTAAGACAAGTTAAGTATCATTTGTCTTTGAAGAATTCATACATCAACGCATGTCGCCGGATTTCTGAAAGGTTCGTTACTAACAAATTTGGCACTGGTCATTTTTGTCACACAGGGATATCTTTATGCTTGTACTGTATTAATATTATGACTTAATCATGGGGATTATAAAACAACTGCATTCACTATAACAAACATTGAAAATCGATGTTTTTTGGCAGAGAACATTACAGTACAGTAGCAGAAAAGTTACGATTGAAAAATTCGTTACTTTGAATAAAACAGGCGTGACCTAAAAAAACAACGACATTTTTATGTTTTTCAAGATGTATTCATCAGTATTTAAACGAAAATGAAAAATCATTAAGAAAAAACTGATTTTTTAAAGATTATTTTGCCAAAAAATGTAATGTTTGAAATGTTCGTTACCGAAAAGTACGTTACTATAGCGAGGAAACTACAGAAAGGTAAAGTATATCCGAGTTTTAATCACGTGGTATAGATAGAAGTTGAAGCCCGCCATATTTTAATTTCCATACACATGACGACATTGAATAAAAAAACCATCATTATCGTGAAAATTATAAATGAGGTATGTACTTATTATTGTTGTTCACAAACATAATGAAATACCAATTGTTTGTATTTTTCCTATCTTCTGGTCGCTGACTGCTTTGTCACGCATATGTATACGTGGATAGGAAAGTTGTATTGTAACCTTCTTTACCTAAGGTTTTACTTCACTCATTAGTTATTCGGCGTTTTTATACATTTTGTCATGAAATAGCATTTGAAGATTGACATCAAACCTAGAACATGACATTAAGAAACAACAATAAAGTGTGGATGCATAATAAAATTAGAATTCTTATACGTAAACGAGGCAGAATACATCGCAAGGCTAAAAGATCAAACTTACCAGAACATTGGGCAGCTTTCCGTAAAATAAGACATGAATGCATATTTAAAGTGATAAGGAAATCTAAAGCAGAATATTCTAAAAAATTGACTGAAAAATTAATAAATGGCAATTTAGACTCTAAAAATTGGTGTCAAATAACTAATTTTTTTTAGGAATAAATCAAACCCGCACTATCCCAACTTTAAGTCTTGACGATGTTATTTATGAAGATAAAGCTAATGTTCTAAATAACTATTTTAGTGAACAACCCTCTATACACGATAAATATGCGGAATTACCTTCTGTTTCTTTCAATACAAATTTTATAGACAATATCGAAATAACTGAAACTCAGGTAATACACTTAAAACCTCCAAATCAACAGGACCTTATTTTCTTAATTCCATAATTCTTATAAACTGTTCAAATGAATTAGCCCTTCCGTTAAGCAAATATTTTAACAAACTTTTAAATGAATCCCATTTTCCTGATCTATGCAAACAAGCTAACGTTACACCTGTGTACAAAAAAGAAGACCCAAAAAATGTAAACAATTACAGACCCATACATGTATCTCTCTTGAGTATTTTAGCCAAAGTCATGGAACGATGTATTTACAAACATGTCTATAATTTTTTTTTATTAGATAACAACCTACTTTCTCATCTTCAACCCGGTTTCAAACCTGGGGATTCTACAATTAACTAGCTTCTTTTTGTGACTAATTAATGACATAGGCAAAGCTTAAGACGACGGTAAAGAAATACGTGTAGTGTTCTGTGTTATTAGTAAAGCATTTGATAGAGTTTGGCATAAAGGACTCATTCATAAACTTTATTCTATCGGGGTTAGGGGAAAACTACTTATGTGGTTTAAATCATACTTGTCTAATCGTAAACAACGCGTTCTTCTTAGAAATGGTTACTCTTCGTGGAAAGAAATAAATTCTGGTGTCCCCCAGGGCTCTATACTAGGTCCTCTTCTTTTTCTTATTTATACAATTGATATAGTTTTAGATATTCAAAGTAATATACGACTGTTTGCTGATGATACATCACTTTATTTAATAGTTGAAGACGCTTATGCAGCCACAGAAACACTTAATATTGACTTAGATAGGATACATTCTTGGGCAAATAAATGGTTAGTTACTTTCAATCAACAAAAAACTGAATCCATGATAATAAGCAGAAAAAGAATACAACCGTTTCATCCACAGTTATATATAAATAACGTTCCAATAAACGAAGTTGAAATACACAAAAGTATTCTAAGAATAATATAATAATAATATAAGACCTTGGTCTTGTTCTCGAATCCTTCTCTTTATGTATATGTATGTTATTGTACAATTGTATTGCTTTTTGTGAATAAAATATTGTTTAAACTAGAACATGACAACGCAGCTCCATCAATCAACGCGTATTTTATGCCTTCAGCCTAATTAATTTATTTCAGTTTCATCACTACATGTATATCAGTGGCTAGTCATGTTTATAGGACACAGACAGACCCTTACCCCTTTTTAGAATAACGATGAAACAGTAAGATGATGTTGAGAAATAATTTTAATACTCTGAAATAGGTGATATTATTCAAACATTTTGTAAAATGTGTCCGATTATAAATTTTTGAATTTTCTTAACGGAATAATAATTCTTTAGTATTTCATTAAGAAAATAAAAATAATTATATTGTGACACATGCCCAAATACTAGTACATGTAAGGTATAGTTATATACAATATTACATTGTATCTTGAGTTTGTGAATTTTAATCCGTATAAGCGATTTTTAAACTTATTGAAATTAAGTACGATTTAATACGCGGTTTTGTATCCATTCTTCTAAGATTAAAACTTTATAAACATTGGGTTTATACATTTTATTTATAATTTGGAAATTCCGAAAATAATTTAAGCGTTGAAAATGAAATATTAACATTAAAATGTATTATATTACAAACAATTCATGTATGTAATATCTATTTCTTATAAACAAGTCCGAACAATAATTGATTAAAAGAAGTTATTACGAATGGAAAAAAATCAGGGGATTTTTAGAATGATGAACATTTTTATTTCAGGTTTACTGCCTATTAAGTGTGGATTTTTATTTATGTACACATCCGAACCTGCCTTAAAGGTCACCTCCATATAAGAGCCACGTGCTTTTAAAGGCCAGTAAAAATTTTCCTAATTGCTCTATATACAGGTTACTAGTATTTGTAACTTTATATAAATGTCACCTGTCGATAAGAGCATCTTGTACCCAGGCGGGGTCCAGCAAACATCAAATTTTAAATATCGCACAAATACAACCACCCTTATCTCGGCATCGAAATCAACATGAATGTACAAAGTATTATTTTTGTTAATTTAATCACAACTTTTTGAAACAGCGATCCATCTCATTGCATATCACGTAGTTTCCTCGTCAGTGAGGTCCAAGCTGGATTTTGATAAGTGCAGTCATTGAAGTTGAAGTTGAATTACTTCGCTTAAATAAGATTGTAGAGTATGAAGTAGCCATCTATACAACTGCAGATAAGCGAAATAGAGTCAAAACTGCATTGTTTAAAAGCCACGTCTATATAGGGGCCATCCGCTTTAAAGGGACAGTAACATCTTATACATGTTCTCCTATTCGGTCTTTATTTGTGGTGTTAGAACCTGTATATAATAACCAACCTGCTCATAAAGACCACTTTACTGGTTCTATTTGGTGGCGTTCGTAGACAGGTTGACTTTAATTCACTATGTTAGGGTTAGATCTTGATGGATACATTATACAACTGAAGTCAAGAGATTTTTTAACAATGGCTGCGGGGTTGAAGTTTCTCCGGCTACACTGTGAAATAGCGGACACGTTTTAATGTTACTATTGTGTCATTCTGACTAAGAGATGTGATTTACATAGTAACGTCAAAGTGCAGGTATTTTTATCCCAGGGTAAGACAGAAAAAATACAGTACATATGTCTCTTAGATCAGACTCAAGTTTCACAAGCATGTCCCTGTCTTATATAATTAGCTGAAAGTTAGCAAAATTGGCAATATGTTGTTTAACTAAGAATTAATATTTTTCACCAAATTAACGTAATACTCACCTTACAAACATGAAGTGGTCTATGAAAAGACACGAAATTCAAATTTCTAGATATTCCTTAAAAGACGCTAAGGAATGATTGTGAAACAATGTCCAGCGGACAGGCCTATCCCGCCTATCAGCCGTGGTGCATATGATCTCGACATATAATCGTATAGAAATATACCAATAGACAATAGACTTTGTAAGTTCTGTGACATAAAATCAATGGAGGATGAGAAATATTTTTTTTTACACTGTTAACAATTTTAGTTATTTACGGACTTAGTTCATCTTCAAGCTGGATGTTGATATCACTACACCAGATGAGGACCTTGTGAAGAAAACATTGCGTCTTACTCTACATAGGAACATTCACATTCGAGTGCCTGGCCAATATTATAATTTTGTAACAATAATACTGTTTATTTATTATATAATACAGTTTATATCGGGTTGCACTAAAAAAAAAAAATTTTTATTATTATAGTTTTGGTACGGTTCATAAATATTTGGTTTATTCTTAATATGTAAATGATTTAACCCGAAAAGAGAGATTAGTCTTAACTTCCTGGTAGGTCACGTGATACATTAACTAGATGTACGTATTTAAGTTTTAAGAAGAGTAAAACATGGATGAAATTATTGCTTTCAAATTAATAATTTTATTAATACTCAGCGACATGACTTCTACAACGGAAATCGTAAGTAATATACAATATATATATATATATATATTAAAGTCTTTCTTACACGTGTTTTTATTTTCTTATTCTGTTTGTTTATTTTATCCTCTATAAGTGACTCGATATCTGAGTAATCTAAAGTGAACTTTTACCGAACCTGCTCGGGATAGATCCTGGTATGATAAAGTTTGTCAGTTGGTTTGTCAAAAGAATATGGGTTTTCTTGGTACTCCAGGTTTATCCACCATCCTTGAACTGACCCTCCTGATAAAAGTGGATCTTGGTTGGAATATAAAGTTCTATTACTCAACTCTTT
Source organism: Anadara kagoshimensis (assembly GCA_021292105.1). Classification (NCBI taxonomy): domain Eukaryota; kingdom Metazoa; phylum Mollusca; class Bivalvia; order Arcoida; family Arcidae; genus Anadara; species Anadara kagoshimensis. Next base: position 11,367,729 of record CM037859.1, read on the forward strand.
CATATGAAATTGCTACACCTGTTTGTTTTTTTTATGAATAAAGTATTACTTTAGCTGTAATACAGGGAATGGCATTTTGGTTTAAATGAAGTTTAACTATGACGATTAGTACAGGTCCGTCAAAAGTTTATCATCGAGATACAAAAATGAATGGAGGCTCTGCAATCGAGTGACCGAGATATGGGTAGAAGTGTCCACTGAAAAAAGCTGCCGAGGTATCGTTAGTCGCTGCAGATAAGCTGTCCAAATTTAGCTAACGAGAGGCCGATATTAGCTGACTATTCGACGCTCCTTTGACAGATCAGTCCTGTAAATACTTTTATTTATTTATTTATTTATTTATTTATTTATTTATTTATTTATTTATTTATTTTATTTATTTTATTTATTTATTTAAGGATCAGCCTGCTGGATGTCTAAAGTCAGATCTTGACCAGGAACACACAGATGTTAACATTATAGACGAGGTAGACAGTAAAATTGGAAGCAACTTCCTAAAACATGGAACTACTAGCATTGTGACATGTAAAAGCAATAGTCTGAGTACATTTAAAGTTTGTGAAAAAGGAGAATGGCACGGCGATGACACATGTAAGTTTATAAAAAAATTATGTTGCACTACAGGCGGCTGTGAATACGTTACCTCAGTGGTAGAATGCTCGCTTCGTATGTGAGGTCGTGAGTCCGAACCCCGGCAGGGTCTGACCAATACTAAAAATAGGTAGTGACTGTTCTTTCAACAAGCACTAGGAATTTAGAAATAAATGTCACGGAGTGATTCGGAAGAGACCTTAAAACCGATGCCTCCTTGCACATTGATCTGAGCGGAATGCAAAGGTAAAATTTCTGACACTTCACTTATAGCTGGTGACGCCTCGATATAAGTGAAATATTCTTCATTTGGGAGGAAGGACCCCATGGCTTTCATTTATAAATGCTGAGTGGTTGTCGAAAGAATAGTCACTACCCATTTAAAAGTTTTGGGCAGACTTCGGTCTGTGCTCGAACCGACAACCTCCCACATACGGAACACTTTACGAATTTAGTTACTTTGTGGATGCTTTAAATTTAACAGTTTACGCGTGTTTTCATTGTCGAAAAATACTTTCGATAGTCTATCTACAAGAGTTGAAAGGCACCTTAATGAAAATTGCAGCCTAAATGCAAAGATTCTTAATAATTTTTTTTTTAATTTTCAATTTTTGAAATGTTCTCATCAGCAACACTCAGAACTTTATTTAACTTAAATTTTCAGGCGTGTTTCCATTCCTGAAAAATATTCCAATAAGCTATCTACACGGTTGAATGACATATTTAATGTTTTTCAGGCAGTATGAAGGTTCGTCTTCTTTCCAGACCAAAACGATGGTGGGGAAGAAGAAGAAGAAGATCACCACCGCCACCACCTCCAAGTAAGTACAATGTTTATGAATCATTATTAAATAATGTCTTCTCCATAACTTAAATGGCTTCATTGAAAACAACTTGTTATATAAAAACCAATAAAATGTTGTCTCTATTGCTCTTTATTCTACCTATACTTGATGTTATTTTGTCATCTACACATAGTCTTAATTGTATGGCAAATGTAGCTACCTAAACAGAAGATGCTTACCCTTCCGAAGCACCCGGCCTTACGTCTAAGGTGGATTTTCATGTGTTTAACCTAATTTGTCAGTTAGACGTTTTTATTCTTCTTTTGGGATTGTTATTTGGACATGGATTGGTCTGTTTGTTTGCTTTATTAATATAAAATATGTATGTCTTGTTTTCCAGATTATTGCTCAGGCAATCCCTGTATGAACGGCGCAACGTGTAACAACCTCGCTGGCTATTACACGTGTACCTGTGCACCTGGTTGGACTGGTACCACCTGTACAATGGGTAAGTATTATTGGTTGTCTTTATATAGCAACTGAATGTTTCTATCTCATTTTGCTAAACAGGAAGTGCTTACTCTTCCGGGGCACATGTACTCATTTCCCTGGTGAAAGTTCATGTTTTAAATTAAGTTTGCCAGTTTCAAAGTTTTAACTTTCCTTTGAGATGCGATTTTGACATTGATGTAGTTTATTTTATAGATGTTTTTTTTAAATTCGTCATTTGTCAGTTTTTACTTTACTTTAGGTATTGTGATTTAATAATGTAATTTACTAACGTGACGTATACTATTAACATATCTTTTCACTGAAATCAAACCACCGGGAAGATATATATGTATAGAGTTTCGGTTGTTTGTTTGTAGTGTCGATGTAATAAATTTGCTGAACAAAATTTTAATTACACACGTGATGTCAATATATTTACCTAAACAAGTGGTGCTTACCATTCCGGAGCACCCGGCCTCATTTCCATGTCGGAAGTTCACTTATTTTTAAGTTTTCAAAGTTTTTACCTTGAAATTTTGAATAGGAGTAGTAACCTGCCTCGCGTACTTGAAGGGCGTTTGCGTGTTTAACTCAATTTGCCCGTTTTCAAAGCTGTGACTTTAAATTTTTGGATTATGATTTGAACATGGACTGGTATTCTTGATCCTTGTTTTTTTCTTTATAGTAAGATGAAATTCAATTTAACATTACAGAGGTCAGCTGTGGAGCTCCATCGTCCATTACAAATGGTAATATTACTGGAGCTAGTTATACATACGGCAGTACAATTGTCTATACATGTTACCCTGGTTACAGTATACAATACGGTGATGCCAACAGATACTGTCAAGCAAGCGGTGTCTGGACTGGATCGGAGCCTCGGTGTGAATGTAAGCTTGTCGCATGTGAACATCTTAAAGAATGCTCTCTAGAAACACAAAATTGAAAATGTTTTATGTTTGTGTTATTATTCAAATACAAAACAAGCACTACTAGATCACAACAAGAGCAATTGATTAATTCCATCTAGGTGTGGTATGATTAAGGAAACTAAAGTCTTCTCTACTTAAGTTTTAATTTTTTTCTGGTATCCTATTTGTTATGAGGATTGGCTGTTAATATACATGTAGTAAAGTTTACTATTGTTATATAGAAATCACATGGACCTCAATTTCAACAGTTTTTCGTTTTAATGTAAAGCTTTGAACACAATTGAGCACATATTACTCACGTGGCGGGTTTAGCTAGCTAAACAGGAGGTGCTTACTCTTCCGAAGCACCCGGCCTCGCCTCCCCGGTGGATGTTCACATGATAACCTAACTTGTCAGTTCCAAAGTTTTTATTTTGCTTCTGGATTGTGATTCGGATATGGATTAGTATGTTTGTTTTTGATTATATACAGTATATTCCTGTCAAAAGTTTAACTCCAAGCTAACGAATTTATATAAGATCGGCAGCTCATCTAGTTTCCTCGTTAACTATATATCGGTATTTTATCTGGCAGCTGCTAGCTATCTCTTTGCAGTTTTCTGACCACCAGCTATCCATATTTCAGGATTTGACAGCCCTGCACCGGCTGGTTTTCATAAGCACATAGTAAAACATTTGACAGATCTGTACTGTACCCATATATACGTTTATGAAACGGCCATCTAGCGACGTTAAATTATCACTGGTATAGCAGCCAATCCTGACTTAAAGACAAGAAAAATTTCATTGTATACTTGTATTTACAGATGTCAACCCATGTTCTAGTCATCCCTGTATGAATGGTGCTACATGTACTAACATAACTGAAAGATTTACTTGTACATGTCAACTTGGCTGGATTGGCGCTACTTGTGCGGAAGGTGAGAGATAATGAACAAATAAGCCAGGCAAATTTGTATTCATTTTGTAACCTGAGAAATAAAATCACATAATTATCATTATTATAAATATAATATAGATTATTTATGTACAAATGTTGTTTAAAAAATTAATTATCGAAAAAGCATGAACAATAATAACGGCTTATTATTTCCTGCTTTATTTAAAAAAAAATCATATCATGTGAAACAAAAATAAATTAGAAGCTTATAAGTCTTTTTAGTTAAGCAAACAAACTACCCTAAAGTGTTGCAAAATTAAACCTGTTTAGCAATAAAATATACAATAACCCCCATTTAGACCCCTTGTCGATATTGCCATCAGATCGCCAATACTAAATGTGTAAATAACAATACATATTTATATATACAGAGGTCAGTTGTGGAGCTCCATCAGCCCTAACAAACGGTTACATCACTGGTTCAGTTTACACATACGGCAGAACGTTAACTTACAACTGTAATACGGGTTATAATATAACAAATGGTGATACCAACAGAAACTGTCAAATAGACTCTGACTGGAGTGGAACAAAGCCCCGCTGTGCTTGTAAGTATATTGTGTTCTGCTGAACTGATTTATGACGACTAATTTTAAATTGTTTGTATTAAGGGAAGGATTAGTAAAGTCCTATGAAATTAGACCGCCCTGCCTCACGTCCATGGTGGAAGTTCAAGTTTTACTTATTTTGTCAGTTTTTAGCTTTTTGGAAAATGTGATTTTGACATTGGCCACCATGTTTGTGTTTGTTCAACTACACTTAATACTGTTACATCATTACTTTCTACGTCTTTAAACTCTCTGTTACTGTACAATCTTGAACGCTTTTTGACTAAACGTATATGAGGATTAGTTTTAGGATAATTTGCTTTGCTAAAGGATAAAATAAAGCAACACACAAAGGGGAGACATGATTAAAAAATTTTCTGAATCTGATCAATCTATGTGTTAATATAAAATTGTAACATTAAAAGTATTTTACTTATAGTAAATGAATAAATAATATACTCGGACAATATGAATTTAAGTTATGCGAAACTACTGCGATCTTGCTTTAAAATTTACAAATATCTTCAATACTAATACGGGCGAGGTGGCACAAACATGATTTTTATACATACAGTCAAACCTGTCTATAAAGGTAATTTAAGTAAACCAGTAAAATTGTCTTCATGGGCAGGTGGCTCTTATGAAGAGGTTTAAATAATATGAATAAATATCAATTAGGATAAAATTTTACTGGCCTTTAAAAGTAGTAGCTCTTGTATATAGGTGCCTTTAAGGCAGGTTCGACTGTATTAGCATCAACTATGAAATAATTCTGTTTGCAGATGTCAACTCATGTTCTAGCAATCCTTGTATGAATGGCGCAACGTGCACTAATATCATAGACGGGTACACTTGTACTTGTGGTCCTGGCTGGATTGGTCCCACATGTACAGTAGGTAAGAATTGGACTGTCAAAAAATTTGTTGTTTCCGCTTAATTTATTACTGATACAGGAACACTAAGAGAACTTACTTGTTTTTAATTGGATACCACAGTTACCTTTATATCCACTGCCCATTTGAAAACTAGATATTTAAAAGTTTTTTGGTAATCGCTTGAGTTGGATACTGACGTGACTCAAAGCATTCAATTTATTTAATTTTTACGTCTAATGGTTCCATATTCCTTTCATTCTAAATGTCTTTTGTCACACTTTTGTCACACGTGCGATGCATTTATTCTTCCGGTTCATCAGGCCTCACTTTCCTTTAGTAGAATTTCACGTGTATAATCTGATTTGCCAGTTTTTACCTTGGTTTGGGATACCTTATTAGATTGTTATGTGAACATGAACCGGTTTATTTCATTTTTCATTTTATATTTTATTGTAGTCAACATTTATAGCAATTTCTTATATGTAATCTTATAACCGCGCCTGCGACAATTGGCAGTTTGTTACATATAATATAGATATGACATCCTCCTGATTTGTGTAAAATACCTAATTAAATAAAATAAGTTTTGGGTTTGAAGTGGTATTTTCGTTCATATGTTTATTTACTTTGCTTGTAGATGTGCAACCGCCAGTTGCTGTTAATTGCTCAAAAGGTATTAACGTCACCACAGCTGAAAGAACCGAGACCGTTGATTGGTCACCACCTACATTTATTGATCCAATGGGACAAACTATAACAACGCACACAAATTATCCTCAAAATAGATACGAGTTTGGATGGGGAGATTATCCTGTCCAGTATGTAGCTGTTAAACCTTCCAACGCAAAATCTTCTGAGTGTTTGTTTGAAGTCAAAGTTAGACGTAAGTATTAGAAAGATGCAAGGACGTCTTGCAGCCCAATCCCAATTCTTCACTGATATTGAGGCAGATAGTTCATTGAAGGTGTAGGAAACAGGAGTTCCTTCAGAAAACTACCGATCTTCGGTAAGTGATTTGACAGACTATCTTACACTTGACTTTGCTGAATGGGATTCGAACCTAGGAACAAAGAGGCGCTGTAATCCGTAGGCGCGCGCTTACGACCACTCTGTGAGATAGACTTTGTATGAGAGATTGACACATATATTGCACATTTTGTTTAAGTTGTAGAGTTTTTTATTGACATGAAGAAATATTGGACTAGAAAGTCTTTCTTGATTAAAAATATAAAGATTCTGTAAATGCTCATTTGCTTACATTTCCGGAGCACGTAGTCTCATTTCCATAGCGGAAATTCACTGTTAATTGAATTTTTACTTTGTTTTTGCATTGTATGGGATTTATACGTGTATTAGCTGAAGTAAACAAGAATAAGTTTTAATGTCGGAAAGTAATTTACACCGCATTTTACCGCTTCATTTGAACAGCCAACCCATGTCAAGTGTTGCCGCCTCCTTTAAATGGTGCACGTGTGTGTAATAATTGGAAGACAGACTTCGGCATGTATTGTTTAGTCTTTTGTACCGGAAATCACACTCTGTCACTTGGTTTCTCTTTTGGTGATTGGTTTGTATGTGGAGCTTCTGGTATATGGGCACCATCCGGGACGATGCCTGCTTGCAACGGTATGTTAACTTTATACATATAGCACAACAAAAATAGTCAATTATACCTTAAAAGTCAACTCTTCATACACGGGACACCTGCTTTTAATTGACAGTAAAATTATGTCCAATTGCTTTTTGTCCCTGTTATTTGAACCTGTATACAAGTATTAGGAGCAATTAACATTAAAGGCAAATTTACCTTGTTAATTACCTGAGGTAGCCTTACTATTCATTATCTGTTTAATAAGATGTTTTCATCATTTAATTTTCATGTTGTTAAGCTGGCTTTGTGATTTTAGCAATATACATCATTTTAATTAAAAAATTGTTATGGTCTTTGACTGGGGTTGTAAAAACAACCACACAACATCACCATAGCACACGATAGCAAATACATTGTATTAAAATTTTAATACGCTATAAAATGCTATTCAAAATTCGATTGCATAAAATAATGTTTTGTGTTTTTCTTTTACAGCACAAACAGTAGGCAGTTCATTCTCTAGTCAATTTCAGTTTACATCTTGTGGTAATCAAACAGATATAAGTAAAATTAAAAAGACATATATCGATCAGTTAAAGTCATCAGATTTCAGAACATTTTGTGACTCACATAGCACCTTGTGTACGGAAGACAATGTATCAGTGACGTGTTAGGACATGATGTTACTTAAGAGTATAAGATAGTCTTTTCTTGAGACACAAGACGTTTTTGTTGTACATGGATTTAAAATCTTCATTGTTATATAGTGTTATAGAGTTAAAAGGCGTTTCATAAGACTAAAAAGACCTGTTATAGTTTCATAGGCTCCGAAGTAATCCTATTTTAAATGGTCATATTTATTATGACTTTATTTGAAAGTGCCAGAAATGTTTTTCAAAAAGTTTTGAATTTTTTAAATGATGAAGATACAGTGTGGGTAATTTTAGCTCACAAAGACATGGTTTTCTATGAAAGTGCCAAATTCTGCAGTAATCTGTTATAAAGATACCGTTAACTTTTATCAAATTAATATGTATATATATATACTAATTTAAATGTTTTATTATTATGTATATTGTATTGTCTGGTGCATTTGTAAAAAGTTGTTGAATATATTTACAATAATGTTAAATTGTATGTTGGATTGTTGCATTTGTATATGTTCGATGAGACAAAGATAAATATTTAAAACACTTAAATTATTTATTATTGTATATAAGTCGGTACATGGCAGTAACATGAGTGCATCTTACATGAGGTCACAATCTAAAGGCGATCACATGTCGTCATACAATTGGGAGAATGACAATCGAATCTTCATGATTTAGGACATTTCAATGCTAATTCTGAGAGTATAGAACGATTAACTTTCTAGTTTACACATTCTGTATATACAAATTGTATTAATGTAGCACGTCGAATACCAGTAACAAAGTTAGATTTTACACATATTGCGTCTATGTCTATGTAAATCATTAAAGAAGTTAAAATTAACCTTTAAATGGAAGAAATAAAATTATGAGTTCTTCTATGTACGACAGGGGAATCTCACATTCTGAGATGTTCATCAAAGCTATCTATTGTAAAGATGGGGATTTAATTCAAGTTCAGTAAATCCTCGATTCATCGCCACCATTTGTTGAATCAAATTTTAACGTTTGGCGATAAATTGAGGCGAATAAAGAAAAACATGAACAAAATTAATGTCGGGACTTCCAAATAGTGTGGTAATAAGCGCGGTGGCAAAGTTATCGATGGGCATTATAACGAGGTTTTACTGTGGCGATAAGCGAAGTGGCAAAGTTATCGAGGGGCATGCAAAGTTATCGAGGGGCATTATAGCGAGGTTTTACTGTTTATACACTATGTTATAGCTTGTTTCCACTACGAGATCCCTATAGAACAAAGCAATAAAGCTGCAAACAATAAAATTGCAAGCCTAGACATGTCAAGGTTCTTAATTATTTTTTATGGTCGCCATTACAGTATTGTTTATAAGTATGATGTATCTGTATTCAGTTATCTTTGATATATGTTTGATGTCCCATAGTTCCATGTTCCGTGCAATCTCAGTTTTGATTACATACATGGCGGGTGACTAAACAAAGGTGCTTATCCTTCCGGAGTACCCGACCTCACTTCCTTGGTGGAAGGTCACGTGTTTAAACTTATTTGCCAGTTCCCAGTTTGTACTTTGCTTTGGGATTGTGTTTTGCACATATGTAAAAATATATTTGATTTATTTGGTGAATATTCAGTAAAACAGATATTACAGTAAGAAATAAAGAATACCGTATAAAATATATGCGCATTAGATTATCACTAAATCACCAATTTTATGTTAAACTGTATAATACTATAAAGTTTTAAAGGAAATATTGATTGTTATTTTATATTTACAACGGTTTAGTGCAGTACATTGTGAAATATTTGCACCAATTGATCGCTTCCGTAGGTATCAAGACTCCTTTGAGGATATTCCTAGCCTTACCGAGTGTCCCGTGTTACGAACCAAAATAAATATTATTATTCTACAAAATTATATGCATTCATTTTTTTCTTTCGGTAAACAATAAGAAATAGATTGTTTACTTCATTACATTATTTTCTACTTCAAATATGCAGGATTGAAATTTATTACGAATAAAAGTAAATATATTTACTTGCCGAAAATACTTACTTTTCTTTGAAGATTTTTTGAAAGATTTTGTGAGACAATAAATACAACTTGATAAGAAAAAGTATGTTATTATATGTAATAAATCAATAATTTTTAATTATTTACTTATATGAAAGTTTTTTATAATCCAATATATCAATTTTATATCTTTAAGATAAAGTGTTTAAGTTTAGGAAGTATATTGCTTTTAAAATAAACAAACAGATAGATGCTTGATTTTCGTAAACTAGTAAATATTTACAAAATTTTGGGATCGTGATGGTTGCAATTGTAACTTGCTTAAACGGGGTTGCTATTTTCGGGGCATCGGGTCTCATTCCAAAGTGGAAGGCGTGTTTAACGTGATTTGCCAGTTTCAAAGGTTCTATTTTGCTTTTGTATTTCGGTTTTGACATGGATTGGCATGGTTTTGTCGATAAACTATAAAGTGTGTAATGAAATTCTTGACCAAATAGATACTATAGGTCAGCCAAAAAGTATTTGAAGAACAAGTGCAAATTTAGTCCTTGCAATCAACAACTGATCAAGTATTACCAGAAATTACTATATAAATTGCAATGTCCTCTTTTAGATATTTAATATGACATCACTACACAGACGTTTTGGAATACAATTCCTTATTATTAGTTCTTGAACCAAAACTTGTGGAACCAATATTATTTTCAAGATGTTGAAAAGATACCCAAAGGACCAAAATATATGTTTTACCCAATATAGCGCATGAGGAAGTATGCCTTAGTTTCTGTCAAACTTTTAACTTTTAGCTTTTTTTAACGAGCAGCAAATTTAGACAATAGTATAGATTAAAAGAAGACATACTGATTACTATTCGATAACAATATTGTAATAAGTGTGATGTATATGTATCCAGTATTACCACGAATATATTTGACGTCCAACTGTGCCATGTTCCTTTCATTATCAATTTTAATTATACACGTGGCGGGTGCAGTGATTCTAAACAAGAGGTGCTTACACTTTCTGGAGCACCCGACTGAATTTCCCTGGTGGAAGTTAGTTTATATGTTTAAGTTTATTAGCCAGTTTCAAAGATTTGACTTTGCTTTTTGATTGTGATTTATTTTAAATGAAAAAAAAAGATTTTGGTATAAAACCATTACAAAATATTTAGCAAGGGACTAATTTTGGCAGAAAATCGAAAAAGAAAAAGAAAAAAAGAAATGTCTAGATGTTTTTGTACACATCTCCGTATACTTTAATATTATATAATTACTAGTATTGCAGACAGGAAGGACGGTTTGGATATATAATTAATACCTTATAACATTAAAAGTGCAAATCTATTATATATTAATAGTTTTTTAATCACCTGTTTATTAAAATTTTTCGTTTGAATCAATGTGAAGTACAACATGTACAATGCACACAGAACCTTTGATCAAGTGTATATAAAGTTTATAACATAACACACAGTAGAGGGGAATTCCCATTATATTTCAATAATAGAGGGTATCTGTTCAGGCATTCAATTGAAGAATTTATTTACATGTAAGAAATTTTGTATTTATATTTTTCATGACGTAAGTATATTGAATTATGCTTTTAAGTGTCATCGATTATTGTTCTATAGAGTTAGGTTTTACCCACCCTTTAGAACTCGGAAGATATATTGATTTGCCAGGGGAATGCTGCTGATTGGCGGTAGTAGCCCTGCTTGCCTATTGATGGCCGAGAAGTACCTCGACGCCAGTAAAAGTTTACTGCCAGGGGAGTCCATTTACCTACAAAGCCGAGTCATTACATGTAATCTCAATTTCTTCCAACTTTCAGTTTTAATTGCTAAAGTATTGACTGATGGGGTTATACGTCCTATTCAAAAATTTTCACCTATATGAAAACGTCGCCAGCGATAATTTGACAGTCATTTTGACCTTTGCAGTGCGCTTAGGGCAACAATTTACAGGAGGGTAAACGCCTGCCGTGACACGAAACAACGCTTTTTAAGTTAGTTCTCTTTTGAAGGATCCTATGACTTTCAATTCTAAATGCAGAGTGCTTGGCGAACAAACAGTCACTACGTAATATCAAGTCTTAGTCAGACCCGGTCGTGGTTCGAGTTCACCACCTTTCACATACGAGGCGAACGACTAATGATTGTGACCATTAATAATAGATCTCCCTTAAAATTGTACTGAAAAAGAATGTGATTCTGTTGTCAATTTTTGTGTATCGGATAGTGAGGCAAGCTGCTTGCAATTAGATTATTGACTCAGGAATATTGATTAAAGCCGTAAAACGTTTATGGTGGTCATCACAATATCATTCAAAAGCATAATATAACTGTATCCAAAATTATCGTGGGTATAATAGATGTCCAAGAGTTTTGTGTTCTATTTTGATTTTACACTTACCCTTCTGGAGCACGCGGCCTCATTTTCCAGATGAAGGTTCGCGTTTGTAACTTAAGATATGTACATCAGTTTCAATGGGTTTTGCTTTGTTTTTTTTTCTTTTTAATTTTGTTTAAAAACTATTTTTTTATTTTGAATTGGACCTAGCAGAAAAAAAACAATGTAGGTTAATATTTTGTCATCCCTGTTTTATTGGAGATGCTCATCTGATCAGTCATAATGAAATGTGCACTATGACATTTTCAAACGTTTTGCTTCAAACTGATTGTACAACCTGTAGCACTGCAGTTACGCGGTATTACTGAGGATAAAACAAAATAAATTTTAAATGCATCAAATCTGAACATGACCATATATTTACTTACAAAGCACCACTCCAGAATAGAGGTACGGATATTAAAACTAACCTAAAGTTAAATTGTTATAAACATTGACTCTTATATATGTCCGAGGGAAAGTGTATGAGCATTAAAACGTCACTATAAGATTAATTGTCTCGACGCGATTAGTAAAGGATACGAAGTAAAACAACATTCAATCAATCGGCCTTCTCTTTTCCTCCAAAATGCAATACCGGCTCGACTAGAATTTAACACGAATAAGCGCTTATGTCGATTCTTCGTTATTTCTTCATGTATCTTCACAGCTTTTTGGCAGGTGCTATCTGTCTCTTCAGGTTTCTTTCACTAGCTTTCTATACATCGTTCACTCAGAAACCAATGCTTAGACTCATTTTAATTTTCTCTCTCTCTCTCTCTCTCTCTCTCTCTCGTGAATTAAACAGTACGTATTAGTCATTTGGCAAAGTGTATATACATGTACTGTTAGGTTTATAAAGGTATAGTTTTTCTTACAACTAACGTTATAAATGTTCAATTGACGGTTTCTCGGAATACAAAAATAAACTAAAAATGTTGTCCAATTAGAATAAACTTCCTTTTTCAATAAAATAAGAACATAGCTAGACACATGGATATCTAACCTAAATAAAACTTCTAACAAAGAGAGAATATAGACTGTTATGTATATTAAAAGAATTACAAAATGTAGCTCAGTAACTTATGAAAAGATTAAACAAGTGTACCAAGGAACGCTATTGACTATTGGAAAATAACAGTACATCAGCATTTTTTTTTAATTTTAATAACTGGATTCAGTCATCCATATGATATATTAAAATTTAAAAGATGTGTTTGTGAATGCCATTTTTAAGCGGAACTTATTATTCTTAATAAAAAAAACATTAAGAAACATACCGGTCCTATTCAACTAAAATTTTATGGAAAATAACCAGTTTTAGTTTTACAGCACTAAATGAACATTTCGTAATATAATTCCTCATCAGTAGTGCTTGGACCAAAATTATGAAAACAAAAATTGTTTTCAAGATGCTGAAACAATACCGAAAAGGACCAAAAATATATTTTACCAAATTAGCCAAGAAAGGGAGTATACCTTATTTTTTGAGAATTTGCAAATTTTAATTAGCAGCAAACTCAGACCATTGTATATTTCTGACAATAATACACAATTATTGCCTACTGAGTTGATGATTGAAAAATATCAATTTTAAAAAGCTTAGATTATGCATAATATCTTTGTGGCCCAATATGAACTTTTTACTAACTGAACTGGTATATCCAGTGACGCGTGTATATCTTATACATATAAATAAATACCAATCAGTGATTGGTTTTAAAATCGATAATTATATGGGTGTTCTAAATGATCTTTTACGGGTTGTTTTCAAATGATCAAAGACCAACTTGGTTCGGCGTATTAATGAGCTTTGTCAAAAATACTTTGTAATCACTTCTGTGAATTCCGTCTGGAATACTTGGTATCTTCCTGGTCCGAGTATCTCAAAATAAATACTATTGATCAATAACAAGCAAACAAATCTATGTTGAAATCACAATTCCAAAGCAAAGTAAAACATTTGAAACTGACAAATAAAGTTAAACGCACGAACTTATCAAGAGGGAAGTAAGGAAGTGTAGTCCGGAAGGGTAAGAATCCCTGACAAGATAACAGCCGCTATCACATGTGAAATCAAAATCGAGATTGAAATAAAAATTTGAAAGCAAGATGGATGGAACTATGGGACGTCAAATATATCCAGGGTAATTTCGGATACAAAAACAGCATTCTTATCAACAATACTGTGATGACGGCCCAAATCTTTTTAGGGGTTTGATAAGCCTAGGCTTGCAATATAAACAATTTATTTGTAACCAGATTGCTTCGTTGTGTTAAGGTCCCTTCGTGGGAACAAGCTTTATCATAACGTATTGATTTTGAAACAAATACACTTTAAGCAGAAGAAGCAAATATATTGCTGCATAGACTAGGAAAATTCATTATAGAAAAATTGAAGTCATCACGTTTGTCACCTGTCAGAAACGACCATATAGGGAACAGATGAGTGTGGTCTTTTGGTCTTTTAGCAAGTCTCAGTTCTCACAAACAATCCTTAATTAAGATTTCCCTTAACTTATTTTTTTTTAATTTTGGCAATGTCTTTTAAAGATCATTATTTTATACAAACTTTGCGAACTATTTTTTTTATTCAAACCGGTCGCTTAAAATTATCAAATCTATTCCATGCAGTCTTCACTTTAATTCCCTCAAGGATTAAATGAAAATTTGGGGAAAATAAAAATTAACCTCAAATTAAAGATTTTCTTTTAATTTTGTCAGGCACACAATATTATTAGAGAGAGAGAGAGAGAGAGAGAGAGAGAGAGAGAGAGAGAGAGTTTTCGGAAAAATATCTCTTTCTATTAGATAGTTATTTCTACAAATGGTATTTTTTAATCATGGGATTAAGTATGGTATAAAGTATTATAATAACATGATATATCGACATTCAAATTTATTTCCAGCTGTTTTGAAGAGGCATGTTTCATTTTTTCTTGTGAACTGTGAACGAAAAAATGCATTATATAAGTTTTAACATTTTAAAATATTTTGAAACCTCAAAGGTATTTGAAACATATTTCATTGAAAACTTTACAAAAAATGTTTAATTTTGGCAAAATATTTTTTGACATAATATTTAAAAAAGGAAGTAAATTATTAATACCTGGTTTATCCAGTGACGTGTGTATATCGTATACATATAAATAAATACCAATCAATGTTGATTTTAAAATCGATTATAAAATAGGTGTTCTAAAAACCTTTTGTCAGTACTAGTTCACATTGTGTATTAACTGATCAGTGTGACCTACTTGGCTTAGAATGTTTAATGAGCTTTGTCAATAATTACTTGACATTTCTGTAAATTCCGTTTTGATGATCTTCCTGGTCCAAAAAAATACTATTAAAACAGTTATATATATATATATATATATATATATATATATATATATATATATATATATGCAATAGACACTCTTCATCGGACATAGTTGAATGCGTTAGAAAATGCCACCAAAGAAGTTGTCAACTAAAATGAATCATAGAAAGAAGTCCCATGAGGAGCAGGAGAAAAAGACGCGCCGCAGCAGCCGAGCCAAGTCGACGAGGGGGACGAGTCGCCAGACAGTCACTTATACAGGGTATATATACTGGTGGTAAACCATGACAAATAGAGGCTAATAAATCGTGCAATGGTAGTAAACGTTGCAAATTACATGAGACACGTGTTGAGCAACAGTCTCATGGTCGAAAGACACACGCTTTGACCGCTGCGATTCAACTTGCGACCTTTAAAGTTCGTGCACTACTCTTGCAAAGACTCAAAACGTTGCAAGATGTACGTACAAATGTTCGTGCGTTGCGTTGCGATAATTTGAATCGCATTCGGTCATGTCTGAATAGCGTGCATGTTCACTATTTTTAGGAGATTTTATGTGACCACTAAAACGCATGCCACGAATGCGAGGCATCGTGCAACGTATGCGATAGCTCGTGATAAGCTAAAATATTCTGATCGCAAAGTGTTGTAAAGTGGTCGTGCGCCAATTGTGAAAGAAGCTTTGGATGCGTGAGGAGGTCTGCTAGTGTCTTTAGTGGTTTGTTACGTACTAGCGTGCACTCATGGTGACTTTAAGATGCTAGCTCACTGAGTCAGTATGCCATAGATAAACTGTCATATTATACAGAACCGAATAAACCAGTCTATTCTCTGTCCTCCTAATACCCAAAGACAGGCGAGGTTACTTTGGTTCTCGAATTTAAAAGACAACTCGACCCGGGTTCGAGGTTAGGATCCATTTCCTCCCACTTTAGAGACGGGCGCTCTTCCACTGAGACACCTATCTAGGCGATTTAATTGTGAATAAACACTGGGCACAATTTAAAAGTTGTTATGTGGTTTAAAAATATTTTTGGCTACCTAAACAATAAACCATTGCCTACCAATATACGCAGAAGAGAATTCTCTATTATTTTCACTATAAATTCAACCACGTCAGTCTGTTTTTTTTTACATAACAGGTTTTTTACAGCCCTTTAGATTGAAATTTTTAACATAAATATTAAAAATGTTCAGACATCAATCACAATCACATCGATATTTTAGCGTGTTCAGCCAAAATTAGAATTTTGGTGAAGGGTGAAAACTCTTTGACTTTTTGAACTCGTTGATTCGATAATATATATCGTTTGGCCTTGATTGATAGGAATTTCCGTTTAAATAAAAACCTGTTTATTTCTAAGCCTTATTAATCTCTCTTTTCATTTACGTATAAATGATTTGCATTTCTATCTAAAAATATTTAAAACCCTGTGTCAATAAAAAAAAATTTAATGCGTACTTTGGAAATTTTCAAATTCATTTTAGATACTACAGTAAGGTTTTTCCATGTCAGTTCTATATAGAGAACTGTGGTAATTTCCAAATCAATTTTAGATGTTGGACTAAGGTTAAATCTATTTTGAGAACTGAGGCAATTTCCAAACTATTTCTAGACGGTTTATATTGTGTAAAGTCGTAACTCATTTCGTTAAAGAACAAACAAGCTTGTGTTACATAAAAACAAGTCCAAACTGGTGCTTCGTTTTTTGGTTTTAAACCAGGAAGTTGTGCATTTAGTTTGCCTCGATAGATAGGAGTCGCTTAAAATACTTCAATGACGTCATGTTTTCATACTTTATTTGTGCGATTTTAAATAGTTATGACATTGAATATATTTAACCAAGTTTTTTTTTACTAATCCATATTATGGACATTAATTTAAACAATATGTTATTTCTGTAGGTACATATTTACCAAACAGAAGATCTCGGAATAAGAGTATCACTCTTATATAAAGCACAGAAAGAAAACATGTATGATTAAATAAATAAATAAATAAATAAATAAATGTGGACATTATATTGAAACAAAGAAATCCTGAATTACACAATGCCTAGCCCATGGAACGCATATAACTAAGTTGTCGCATTTATTTTTCCATCGTGCCCTACTGCTTAGATTGGCACGTGTATAATGTGTCGAATTGACCTGCTAGCTTATTTGCAACATAGAATGGATTGATTGATTCAATGTAATTTTACGTCCCAGTCAAGATTATTTCAATTATATCGAGTCATCACCAGCTATAGATGGAGTGGCAGATTTTTTTAGCTTTGCAGTGCGGCAAGAGCATTGTTCTTTAACGTGCCACGCCTGCTGTAACACGGGGCATTGGTTTTTAAAGTCTTTTCTGAAGGACCCCTTGACTTTAATTTCTTATATAAAGTGTTTTCTAAATCGCACACTTACGGACCATAGTGCCTCTCACACGCCTGGGTTCAAATCCCTCTTGGTAGGACCCTAATGTGAGAAATTGTGTTAGTTCCCTTAATAGGTTTATCTGCAATCACAGAACTAGATGTTTTTGGTGACATCTCGATGTTAGTAAAAGGTTCTTGACTAAGACGTAAAACCCCAGTTTATTCAATGAATGATTCACTCAGCATTATGAGCCGGAGTAGTTATAAGCTGTGAGAGCCGTTACTGTTATGGACCACTACGCGTATACGGTAGCTCAGTGGTAGAGTGCACGCTCCGTATGTGTGTGGTCGTAGGATCGAACCTCGTCCGGGTCTGACACAAGACTTGAAAGTGGGTTGTGACTGTTCTTTCGCCAAGCACTCGACATTACGAAATGAAAGTCATGAAAACTTAAAATAAACAAGGTCGCGTGTCACTGTAGGCTTGGCACGACAAAGAACTATGCTATTTATTTTCATGCATTATGTGATAATTTTAAAATTGTAAATACTGTTTTTATGTATTTGTAATTGTTTTATGGCATGTGACACTATATTAAAATATTACCATTGTTATTATGTCAAAAGCGCAACGCACGGGCAAAATTTCTGCACCTTCGCCTAAAGCTGGCGACGTCTCGATGTAAGTGAAATACTGGTATTCTTGACTGAATTATAACACCATTACTCAACTCAACTCGTACTATTATGTAATATTTACCGTATATACGTCTGTAGAGTTGTATTATACAAATTGTAAATAGCTGCACTAATAATTTAAATATTTTAGATCAATAAATATTAATGTTTCTATTTATTTTTTGTGTTCGATATTTACTTCTTTAACTTTTATTAAATGCTAACCGTCTATTAAAGGTAAATACACATTGATATATTTAGATCCAGTGCAATATTTAATGAAGATATTTTTGGTTGAATACCCGATTATAACCAACTTAATACAACAAAATGTGTACCTATATATATGAGAGAGAGAGAGAGAGAGAGAGAGAGAGATGCTGTCAATATGTCTATGCCCGAGAGAGAGAGTGAGAGAGAGATGTTGTCAATATGTCTATGAGAGAGAGAGAGAGAGTGAGAGAGAGATGTTGTCAATATGTCTATGAGAGAGAGAGAGAGAGAGAGAGGAGAGAGAGAGAGAGATTTGTCTCAATATCTCTATGAGAAAGAGAGAGGGAGAGACTCTCTGTGTGTGCATTCGGTACAGTTTGTTTTAAGTACTATGAACTTTAGTGTTCAATATCACCTCGTTACGCTCCATTTCAAGTTTTAAACTTCCTGATAGGCAGTTCGTGGTATTACCAATACCAATACACATAATTCAAATATAGCAATACCCAGTACGGAAATGTCATGGAGAAAAATATTCTGTTACGTCTTATAATTTTGTTAATTTTCAGTGATTTTATTTCTTCAACGGAACTATTAAATGAAATTGTAAGTATTTCAAATAATTAAAAAATAATTTTGAATTTCTTAAAATTTTTAAATAACGGATGATATAAAAGTTGGTGTTATAATTCGATTTTAGTGTTTAAAAATATAGTATTTTTGAAAAATTCCACATCCTTTATTCAAGTTAAATGTATTTAAGAATCATACTAAAATATCTAGTCATGTCGCATCTATGTTTTTTGTTATTTTTCTTTTTATAATTTTAAATTATTTTTGACGATTTATTCTTTCTACATTTATATTATTTTGAGTCTTGTATAATTAGCGTTTTATTTTTCATTATTTCTTTCCTAACTCTCTATTTTGTGTTTACTTATTTCTTTATTTATTTACATTTTCGACATGTTCATTATTTTAAAAAAGGTCTCAATGCCTTAATGAAGAAAATATTAAATTATTTAATTAAATAGTTAATGAAATGAAGTCATTAATTTGATTACTTTATTTATTCGATTGTTGTTACTAGACAAATAATCTATTTATTTATTTATTTATTTATTTATTTAATTATTTATTTATTATTTATTTATTTATTTACTTATTTATTGTAGGATATTGTTGCTGATCCTTGTTTAAAATCAGAGCTATATGATGATCACACAGAAGTCAGTATTATAGAAGAAAAAGACAGTAAAATAGGAGACAATCTACTAAAACACGGAACGGCGTGTATCGTCACGTGTAAGAGTAATAAATTACAGACATTTAAAGTTTGTCAAAGGGGAAAATGGCGCGGCGATGATGTGTGTAAGTTGAAATATTTGAATTTTTATTTTTTTTTTATGAAAAAAGGTGGTAATTGTTCTTTCGTCAAACACTCAGCATATAGAAATAAAAGTCACAGGGTCCTTTGGAAGAGACCCTCAAAACCGATGCCCTGTGTCACGACAGATTGTCCTGTGTCACGACAGATTGCCTTGTGTCACGACAGATTGACCTTTGTCACGACAGATTGCCCTAGGTCACGACAGATTGTCTTGTGTCACGGCAGATTGCTCTGTGTCACGACAGCTTGCCTTGTGTCACGATAGATTGTCCTGTGTCACGACAGATTACCCAGTGTCACGACAGATTGCCTTGTGTCACGACAAAATGCCTTATGTCACGATAGATTGCCCTGTGTCTCGTCAGATTGCCCTGTGTCACGACAGATTGCCCTGTGTCACGACAGATTTCCTTGTGTCACGACAGATTACCCTGTGTCACGACAGATTGCCTTGACCACAGTGCAAAGGTAAAGATTCCTGTCACTTCACCGGTAGCTGGTGACGTCTCGATATCAGTGAATATTTTTGACTGGGAGAAAACACCTTTCAATCAATCACTCAATGAATCTTTTTGTAATGAACCATGCATCATCTTATTAAAATCACCACATTTTTGTATTTTGCGAAATCAGACAGAAAAAGTAGTCTAGCGTAATTAGAAAAAGTAAAAGATTCTTGAAAAAGATTCTTGACAAGGGTGTAATTTTTTTAATATCTGTTATACACGTTATCTCTTATGTCGCTTTACACTAAAATACATAAAGGCTATGGAATTTGAAAAAAAAATGGATCCGGAAAACGATGGATCGAAACCATGTTTGCGGGAAAACATCAATATATATTTGCACGCTAACACCTCGGGGTTTACTGTTCAATTTCTATGCCTACACATAACTTAAAATAGTTATTATAGAATTATCTTCAGAATGTACTATAGAACATTTATACAAAATTTACAGGCGACACTAAAGTTCGCAAGCTTTCCCGGCCGAAGCGATGGTTTCGGCGGATATTTCGAGCTATCAAATGTTGGTTTGTAAGATGTAGAAGACCACCACCACCACCTCCAAGTAAGTTATAATAATGGCGATTTCTCTCATTGAAATCCAATTTGAAAATTATCTGAAAAACTATTTAACACTGGTGAATTTAACAATTTTTATGATGATTGAATTTCAGATAAATAAAATACAACAAACACGGGTTAAAATGAACTAAATAGGGAAAACCGTTTTTTTGGGAAAAATAAACATCGCTACGAGAATAAAAAAGTGCGCTACAGCATGGGGTTTCTTATTCGTTTTACAGTTATGGAAAAGATTAATGACTATTTAAAAGAATTAAACCTTAAATTCAGTAAAAATTGGATAAAGGGTGTGTTGAAATCGTTACGTAGTTTGTATTTTTGTTGCAGGAGATCGTACCAAACCAGATCTGCTATGTCCAGGTGACATAACAAAACCGGCTGATCCGTTACAGATTGTCACTAAAGTCACATGGGCAGAACCACAGGCTAGAGACAATAAAGATGGAAATGTCAAGTATGTATCTAAACGTAAAACCGCTCATGATCATAACAGACCTGACGAAAGTTTAACACATAACTAACGAATCCGCGTCGAATCTGCAGTTCATCTCAGCCCCTCTTTAGTTATATCAGCTTTTCGACAATTAGCTATTTCTTGGAAGGTTTTTGGCTAATAGCAATCAAGATCTCGGCGACATGAGAGCCGAGCTTCGGGGCTCGTTTTCGTTAGCTCGATGTTTAAGTTACTATATGTTACGTGTACCAACGACTTAATTTTTTTTATGTTTGTTGTTTTGTTTTAACATGTTCTTGGTTACTCTAATTGTTTGCCCATTGCTTTCAAAGTAGATACCTATTCAGTTAATACTATAATGCTGATACTTCAGTTATGATAGTGTCATGTGCTAGTTTTGAATTTTTAGGAAATAATACATTCAAAACTAGCAAATGACAATTATGTACTACTTACTTTCTATTATTTCATAAAAATACGAAATTAGCACATGACAATAATTTCATTACAAGATCTAAGATTTTGACAGTTTTAAATCTACACGATATATATATATATATATATATATATATATATATATATATATATATATATATACTGTAAATTGAAGTCTAGATTACTTTCACAAACTTGAACCTCCAATGTGAAGATTGGTCTAAAGCACCAACTTACAAATCACAATACCTCTCGCCACCTAGGCTCGACACCCACTCGGGTCAGATCTTTATGTGAAAACGTTTAACAAATTGCTTGCCGAAGGTCGGCGATTTTTCCCTGGCACGCAGATTTCCTTCACCATCCCAGAGCTGAACGTGACGTCTCGATATAATTGACAGAAACTTGACTGGGCGTAAAACAATTATTCCACTCCAATCGACCTCCATTGTTAAAAATAGAACAACATCGTGCACAAATAAGTGTTATGGGTGTTTTAAACTGATAGTAAAGATACTAATACTCACATCATGTTACAAGTTATTTATTACGTGACTATAAGACATGCCATGAGAATCCCATTCTTTAAAAGCCTTTACATACACAGTAAAAACAAATGTATATTAAAAATAAATATTAAATTTAAATATGTATAATATATATAAATACTATTCGTATAAACAAAGACATACGGAGTCGAATTATCATAAGACGTTGTTAGAGATTCTTTATCGTATTCAGCAAGGTGCCATGATGTCCAAACTGAACGCCTAGGGTCAAGACCTTAGTTCGAATCCCACCTAGGACAGACCGACAGATCATAGTGTTAGACAGTTTGTCAGGTAACTTGCCGAAGGAGGGTGGTTTTCTCCGGACACTCCATTTTTTTTTTACCATACCAAAAACTGACCACCTATACGTAATTGAAAGAATCTTTACTTGGGAGTAAAATTCAATTAATCTTACACTTCGATAATCAAAGAGATTTTAAAGTACGTATCATAATGAACAGATTGTATTTACGTAGAGATGGTCACTATAGCAGGTTTTAACTATACTAATTTCAGAACTACAAGAACTGGACGAAGGCCAGGATCGATGTTCAGTGAGGGTAGATACGAGATAAAATACCACGCTAGAGACAACAGCGGAAATATGGCCACGTGTTCATTCCTAATAACCATTACAGGTAACAGTTGTCACTCGCTCAAATTCCGTTGTTAGATGTCCAAGTCGACTTCTCATGCATTCCATGAAAAACTAACCATGCCAGATTTAAGCTACCTATTTAAGAAAAAAGGTAAATTTCCAATGTCTTTTGGAAGCTGCAAAGTATAGTCGATGTCAAATACTTTATTGAAGGAAAGATATTGCAATTGTAAATATTGCTGGCTGAAGTTGAGCTTTTTACCGTGACATTATTTCACTCATTCAAATGATAGAGCTGTAAGACTTGAAGTTGGTCAAGTTTTTCATAAAAAATAACCAGACTTGTACTGCGAAACTGGGTTGAGGATTACTTAGTGCTAGTTAGTTTTAGCGATTAAAAAGCTTAGGCTTCTCCATGGCAACAACTGTAATTTCATGTCTGTACGATCATAGTAAATCGGCTGATAAACTTGGTTTTGAGAAAATTTAGGACCCTCGAATCTCTTTTTCGATACAGTTATGTTAAATATACGTCACCAAGACAAACACTATTAAGTTTGTTTTGAAAGAGTACCTGTTACGATTTTTCAAAATTTTTACATATGTTATTCTCCATTCTGAAATATGACTTAATGCGAAAATTTTATAAAAAAAACTATGCTGAAAAAACGGAGATATCGGCAAATTTCTAACACACCTCTCGTAAATCCAAATAAAAAAACGGTTTTGGGGACCCCGTATAGTGACGTCACTTAAGTAAGCAGCCCCCATAGATGATTTCATTTGATGAAGGGAAATTTACATCAGAATGACACCTACAAATAATTGACGTATCGCCGAGCACGCCGACAATGTTCCGACACTGGCCGCAATTACGGTACCAAACCAGCGTCACGACAACTAAGGACGTTCTAGTGTCAGTGACGTAATTAAACCGCACAATTCAGGGTGAGTTTTCATTATTTTTGCGTGTAATTCAAGCATGTCGTGGCCGGGGATCCATCAATTCCCTAAAACATTGAAAATAAAGCAAATATGCCATGTTCTTGAACGAGAATAGAAATGATACGCCATAAATGACGTGTTTATGACGTTGTGTTTTTCATGTGACTACTGTTTCACATACTATTATCTAGGACACAAACAGGTTACCAATCTTGCTATTGTCCATTTTGCCAATGTCATACTGTTTCAGTGAATACTGTTTCCGTGTATTGTGTACAAAATTCATTTTTTTTTTATTTTCAGTCGCACGTTGTCCCAATCTAAACAGAGTAAATAATGGGTATTATATATGTCATCCAAGTGACGACATGCGTAATGGTGGATCTTGCAGATTCGGGTGCTATGAGGGACACACACTTCAAGGAGTGTCCCTGTCCTGGTGTCAAGGAAGCACGGGCTTTGTTGGGAGATGGTCAGGATGGTCATTAGTACAGCCATATTGTAAAAGTATATATATTTATATTTAGTATCTGAGTTTGAATGGAAACCTAAGACACGAGAGAAAAGGGTTAGTTCGAAACAAAATCGATCTTTTTAGGAAACTTTTAAATTCGTAAAATCATTCAATCTTGAATCTTATCATTTTTTCCATTTCATGACTCTTTGTAATTAACCATCAAGAGGCAGGACAATAAAGACAAACTTTCAATCCACATTCAGTGTGTTCTTACTCTCTCGATAAAACTACTACGAAGCCCAATTAGTAGTGCCTGGCTATTATTTAAGAGGTCGGGGTTCGAATCCCGGTCGGGTCTGACCAAGACTTGGAAATATATCATGACTGTTCTTTCGCCAAACACTCGCATGTAGAAAAATACCGTTTTTGGTGTCGTTCGGAAGGGACCTTAAAAACCGATGTTCTGTGTTAAGGCATCATAGTTGCCCTGAGCGCGCTGCAAAGGTTGGGATTTCTTCAACTTATATCGTTGGCGACGTCTCGATATAAACGAAATAAATGGAAGATGAAAATCAATTCAATCAATCGATCAAACTTCTCTAGGTTAACTCACTTCTACTATTTTCGATTTTTATACAATATGGCGTATTCAGAATACATGTACCATGTCAAACATGTGCTGATTGTGAATGTTTAACACAGATATATCCCATAATTATTCAAATATTGTTATTTTGTTTTGACAGAGAACACGTGTAATCAACTTTACCCAATTTCCTCTCAACAAATAATCACATGTACGGATGGTAACAACTTCCGATCTATATGTAGATTTACATGTGTTAATGGGTACGATATTCCACCTGGGAGTGCCAGAGTCATGGTCTGTCAGGCAGATCAAACTTGGAGAGGGAACCAACCAATATGCGTCGGTAAGAATAGGAACGATCTAGCTTGCATTTCGTTCAATCATTGTTATTTTTGCATATGACAAAATCATGGTCAGTTTGTTAATTTGCATAGCGGCCATATTGGATTCATGATATGGTTGAAATATAAATGACTTTATATAGGCCAGTGATGATAAATTGGTCCTGTACAAGTTTTCTCACAAGTAGGATAAAATTTGCTGATACATACTTTGACTGTACACCGCCTGGCATTGTTTGGCTGATGACAACATAAATTTACTTAATTAAAAAACCGGCCCTTTCAAATTAAAAAAAATTCAAATTCAAATTAAAAATCCGAAGCGTGTTATAATTGAGTTCTCATTATAAAACATGTTAATTTAATTCAAAATCTACATTTTCTGCAAATTCGAAGCACAATTTCAATTCTAAAACTGAAGATCTTACTCGATTTGCTGATGACGCCGGTGACTACGGAAATTCTTCCACTAGAATATAATGTTTTCGGCCCGGGTAAGTTAAAAAATGGATAATTTGCGTGACCGGCATCACGTTTGAATGGCGGCGCGTTCAAAACTTTGCTCATAAATATTAATGAATCACGGTCACGTGATTGTTAGCTCATGAATAAATTGATCACCATTGTGCCATATGGTTTAAATCATCAAATCAATATTATTATTGATGAATCCCCGTACAACAGACTGGGACTTAAGTACATACCAAATGACTGCACAACAAAACAGTACCGCGACCTTGGTCCTTGTTATATCTTTGATCCAGCCATGAATTAAACTTGTTAAACTTGTACTATGCAGATGTAGTATCATGCACTTTACAATTTGTCTGCAGTATATAATTTGTCCCTAAATACATATAAACGCACAAAAAATGATACCAACAATTATTCATGATATAACATATTATAATTTATATAATTTTATAATGTACAGGCGCTTGTCTTGTAAATAATTATTCATTCTGTTTAATTGATGTTGTTGTAAAGCCTAATATATATTTTCCAATATTATATATTGTTAAAGCCAAGTATATTTTTCCAATATTATATAATTATGATTTATATGTTTTCACAGATGCTGCTCCGCCAGTATTCAACAAAAGTACATGTCCGCATTCTCTGACGTTTTACACTGACAGAGGAACCAATACCGGTCAGGTGTACTGGTCTGAACCAACTGTTACTGACAATAGTGGTGTTTTAACCCGCCCGATCAAGCAATCCGGTCCAAGTTCCATGTCTGTTCTTCAACATGGGGTTTACACTGTCGTTTATGGAGCGGAAGACAAAGCCGGAAACACAGCTGAGCCATGTATAATGAAAATTATTGTGAAATGTAAGTAAGGCTCTTCTGATCGATATAAGGGGTATAAAAATAGGGTTCAGCAGACAGAGAAATTGCAGAATATTTTCATATCTAAACCTATTTTTGAGTTTTAATGTACCCATTTATATTACTTAATGATAGGAAAACATAAGCTAGTAATATTTAAAAAAAATCTTTGGGTCTGTCGCGGCAAGATGATTTTTTATGTGAAGACTAAATGAAAATACCAATAAACTTTGAAAGTGGATTAACCGATGGACATAAGATCACTCTAGTGCATTGTGGCTACGAATTTGAATGAAAGTTAAATAAAACCAGGCTAAAACACATTCTAAGGCGTCCAACGATCAAAGTAAAGATTATCATTACCAAGTTTCTATATATTCTTAACTTGTTTGTTTAACAAACATTGTCACCCTTCAAAGAAATTTCTCACATAGCGATTGGTTAATTTGCCGGGGTACATGGAACTATGTTCGGAAATCTGCCGGGGTACATGAACGCAGCATGAACGCGACGTTGAGCGGTAAAAGGGAAGTAACTCTTACATCGCTGACGTCTAGTTACAGTAAACAAACATGGCGACAACATTACGCAAGTCACACAAAATACGAAATGGAAGTTAAAAAGATCCAACTGGTTACGCTTTGAAGGGTGACAAAAACGTTATACAGAGTTTTGGCAGGTTACGCGACCCCATGTACCCCGTCAAAGATAAATCTTTGACAGGGTACATGGGGCCGTGTAACCCGCCAAAGCCCTGTATAACTTATAGTGTCCGAATTACAATCCCGAAACAAAGTAAGTAACCAGCAGGTTAGGCTTAACACGCGAACGTCTATCAAAGAAGATATAGCCAAAAAGCTTTTATATATGTCGCTAAGAACGCGCAGACATTTCATTCAAACCCCAAATATAATAAACAAATCTAGAAGTTTTTTAGATAGGTATATATTGGGTTTATTATAGTTGGGTTGTGAATGAAATGCCTACACGTTTTAAGCGACATATACAAAAGCATCTTAGCTAAATTTATTCGTTTTATAGACCGAACTAAGAGTGTTCAGTTGATCTTGTTGTATTAGACTTACTTTATATATTTGTTGAGATATACGGGGCGGTTATAGCTTTTTAAACAAGTTCCCTGGTTGGAGTTCACGTATTTAATTTAATTGGCCAGTTCAAAGTTTTTAATTACTTTTGGGTTGTGGTTTGGACATTTATTTGTATGTTTATTTTTGATTAATATCTTCACATTGTTTTCTTTATTTTTTGTAGATATTCGATGTTGGACAGTGTATCCTACTCCTTATTCTTCTGTCAGTTGTCCAGCGGGGACTGGGTACGGAGAGAACTGTCAATTTGACTGTTCCGGTGGAACAACACTGAATGGATCACACACGGTCACGTGTGAAAAAACTGGAAATCCTCCATACGGACAATGGTCATGGGGAAGCTACCAACCTTTTTGTCAATGTAAGTACGTCTATGTTTTGATCGTCATCACAGTAAGTGTTTAAAAGTATAGCGTCTCTGTGTTCAAGATCGTCCCGGATATAATTTACGTCCCATATTACTCTCAATTTTAATCACACACATGCTGCTGTACATTTATCCTAGTGTCCATCCGAAATAAAATATTTATACTCATTAATACATTATGTGCTTACTCTTTCCTGAAAAGCGTTCTCCTGCTAATGGTGTATTTGTTTCCCAATCCATTTAATATGCTATGTTTTAGCTTGTTCCTACTACAGGGACTTTATTCAACGGAACAGGCTGCTTGCACATAAATTGTTGACCTAGGGATGTTGCAAGCCTAGGCTTAGCAAGGCCCTCAAAATGTTTTATGGCTGTCAACAAAGTATTGTTGATAAGTTTAATGTCTCTGTATCCGGGATTGCCCTGGATATATTTGAAGTCTCATAGTCCTATGTTCCTTTCACACATTTTGATTACACACGTGGCGGATGAAACTAGCTAAACAGGAGGTGTTTGCACTCCCAGGGCATCCGGTCTCACTTCTATGGTGGAAGTTACATGTATAACCTAACTTCTCATTTCCAAATGTTTTACTTTGCCTCTGGATTGTGATTCGGACATGAATTAGTATGTTTGAAACGTTTAATTCTGGTTCTTCATTCTCAATATTGATTTCACACACGCTAGCTAGATAGGAGGTGTTTCCCGTACCTGTGTACCTGGCCGCATTTCCATGAAGGAAGTTCACACACTTAACGTATTATACCGGGTCAATGTTTCTACTTTAGTTTTGGTATTGACATTTGAACATAGATTGGTATGTTCATATTTGATAATTACAAATATTTTTTTATGTTTTAATCACCAACAAAGTACATTAAATGTAAACTGTAAATAGCCATTGATTTTTATCAAACTTATTGAAACATTACTATAGAGACCAGTTCCTAATTTACTATTGTTTGGGTGACTTTCTTTTAGTTCAACAGACATGCCACGATCTCACACCACTGTAAAAGGTGCTTTAGCATTGTGTATGTTTGGTATGGCGGGAGATATTGTCACCCTCTTTGCCAGGACGGGTATGACGTACGACAGGGAGAGCCTTTCAAATCTTGTCGTTTGTGGTGATTCTGCGAAGTTGGACACCGTCAACAAACTTTGCTGATTGCATAGGTAACACATAAAGATACTCATACATTAGTTTATTAGTTTTTAATTAAGTTAGTTTAAGTAATGTGGTGTCATGTAAATTTGTCTTTGTAATATGTCATGTGTATTGTGTATGTCTGTCTTTTCATTCCTTAATTTTCCATTTCATTGCTTGTACATTTGAGTACAACTGTCTGACCATGACCTGGTATGACCCGGTCTATATCTTGACCTTTCCTATTCACTCTTGTGTAATGGACTTCCTTCTTTCTTAATTTTTTCTGATTGGCTACTATTTAAAAAAACCTGTTAGACACACTTGCTTGAATGCATGTGCAGGGTCCTGGATCTAAGTGCCACTCCTTATATGATTGTCACAGAGGACACATCTGTAATTCTGAACATCTGTATCAACATTTTACTAACTTCTGATTGGACCATAATATCTGAGAATAGTTCTATAACAAGGTCACCTTGATCCCATAGATGAGGTATATAACATTACTATTGTTATTACTATTATTATTTTTATAGTTATTACTATTATCTTTTCCTCATACAAGTTATGTTTGGAATACTTTTGAAAAGACTAGTCTAGAGTAATTGGTTTTTCACAAATACATATAATGCTTATCTGAATCACTTCAGAGGTGATTAGGAATTATGTTTACATTATTTTATATGTTAGTAAAGCTTTTGGTATTTTCCATCCAAAATCATTTAGGTATTTTTATATATTCATTTGTTATAATTCATATTTTTATATCAAATATCACATTTTCTTGTTATAAGTATTTTATTAGGAAAATCTGGGTAAAAGTGCAATTTGATTATCTCCCTTGATTCAATATGTTTTATGTATTGAATTGTAATGTTTGATTGTGTACCATGTATTGATACCGGTATTTAATTTACAGGGTGTAATTGTTTTTCACTGAATAAATCCTATTTCAAACCACAAACCAACGTCTTGAAATTATTTGGGAGAGCTGAGTTGGTTACATATATATATATATACATATATATATATATATATATATATATATATATATATATATATATATATATATATATATATATATATATATAATCAGGTATCTTACTTTGTGTGATATAACGTTTATAAACATAAAAACATAAATGTATCAATGCTTTAAGTAAGTAAAGTCACCTACACTTACGATATACTTCTTCCACTGTCAGTGGTTCCCTCTTAAATATAGAAGGAAGCAATACTAACTGATACAACAATAAAAACGAATGTTTTATAATTCTTTCTAATATTGTTTTTCAACTGGATTAAATATAATTTTTCAGCTGCGAGAGGATCGAGAAAAACCATGGTTAAGCTATATTTCTACTACACGGGTGTCTGCTCGGATACATCAGTGCAAACAGAAATTAAAAAGAAATTTATAGAAGCTTTGTTAAACACTGGATTTAGTCTTTACTGTTTGAATGAACCAAAGTGTACCTTCCATAATGTTGAGGTAATTTTTAACTATACAGTATCATAGGTCTTCAAGTGGAACCTATAGCTGTTGTTTTTATAGCATATATCTCAAATATTGGGTATATAATATCTAGTTCATCTTTTTAATTGTAGCTTTAATTTTTGCTTGCAATTGAAAAGTTGTATTTTTGTACATGTTCTACTTTTAACTATGAAGTGCCCTGTGTTCAGTTTAAGTGATGACATGACCACTGGTTTATGCAACTCTCTGTAAAAATTTAAACATCGCATAAATGCATTCTAATGTGTGAACTAAGTGTATTTTTAACTAGTTTTCCCTTCATTAAGAATATACGTAAATATATATTAATGATTTTTGTATTGACAAACGAGACGCACATTACAAAACGGGTGATCGTTTGTTACTCGATAATAATTACTATAAGCTATATATTTGGTTCATCAAACAAATTGATCTTTCTTTTCATTGATTGACTTTCAACCCTTCAACCGTTGGATTATTGAATAAATGAACATACTTAATTAACCTCTGTGAAATATTCAGTTATCAGCATAAATTATATTTATATAAGGTGTAGCTAGCTTAAAAAGGAAGTGCTTACCCTTTCGGCTTACTTCCATGGTGGAAGTGTAGGTGTTTAAACTAATTTGTCAGTTTCAAGGTTTTACTTTGCTTCTGGATTTCGATTTGAACATAGATTAGTATGTTTGTTATGATATAGGGGAGTATATTTTTTTCCAATTATTCAATTATTCCAATTATTAAGTTTTTTCACGAATAATTTGTTTTCATTTTTTTTGTATGGGTGCATCGTAGTAAGCTTTGTTGATATTATTGACAGAGTGTTTTTTACGACTCTTCTGCTAAATTGTATGTCAACGGAAATAATTTACACTGATTTTTCTTTGACAAAAATAACGAAAAATAATGTTAAAATTGTCTATAAAATTAAGAAATGTCATTAGTGCATTTTTAAAATCGTAGGTTAAGTGTGGAAAAACAAGGAGAAAACGAGACACAAGTCAAAAGATGAAGCGATCAACGGATCAGATTGAGATAACATTGACGATAGAGAGAAGTAATTCTGCTGACTTAAATATTGACCAATTTAATACTGAAAACAATGAGTTCTACAAGTTTTTAGAAGATACTAAAGATGATATTAGTGCAGGAAAATATGACATTGAAGTGTCATCTGGAAAAGTGAAACCCTCTAACTTGGAGGCTGACGAGCTAGAACTGAGATGTGACAACAGATCTGTGCCTTCCTATCCATCATTGAAATGTGGTGAGTAAATACAGTGTGTAAAGACAAAATATATGTTTCTGGGTGTTATGCTAAATATACATTTATGTTCATGTTTTATAGCCTTCAGCACAATACTGTTTATTAGTGATTCCAAAATTGTACTGGATAAATTTGACGTCCTATAGATCCATGTTTTTTTGCTTTAGATTTCGAATGTGATGTCGTTGTTATTAAGCCAGAAGGTTCTTGCCCTTGTAAAGCATGTAATGGACGTTAACTTAATTTGTTAGGGTTTTGCTTTTTGCTTGCCTTTTTGGATTGTGATTTGAGCATGAACCGGTATGTTTGTGATTTGAACATTGATTGATATGTTTGTGTTTTGTTTTTTTTTGGATTGTGATTTGGATATAGATCGGTATGTTTGTGTTTTGTTTTTTTGGATTGTGATCTGATGGACTGGTTTGTGTTTGTTTGATTCAATAACGAAATCCCGTAAAATATTGTCCAGTGAGGATAATGTCTCATTACTTCTTATCTCCATTCGGTTATATCCTTAAATGCCGTGTTCTTTCATATTTCTAACATTTTATTTATCAGAAATGTTGCGACCAATGGTTTTAATTTATGATCATACAATTTTGACTTTGCTGATAAGCATATTTTTTTTGTTTAAGGTTTTGTTTTTACAATTACGTGCTTTAGAAACAAATATTATTGCTAATCAAAAACAAACATACTTATCATTTAAGTAATATTTTCTCTAAGCGATATGATTTTAACTATCAACTATACATTTGAACTAATTACCACAAATATATCACTACTTATAATTCTGATATTCTAGTGAATTGTACTGCCGGCACGTACTACACAACCTCAGAAACTAACAAACCAACCTGTGCGCCGTGGGGCGTGGTTACTATCAACCTTCAGAAGGACAGGTTACATGTTTAAAATGCCCAACTGGAAAATCAACTGAAGATGAAATGTCAAAAAGCAGCACTCAGTGTATTGGTAACGTATTTCATTAAAATTGTGCATTGACACCGATTCTGTTTTATGAAAATAACTATCCTCAGCCATTTAAACCAAAGTGGTCTCACTGCTATATATTAAACTTGAGTCAATTCCAGTGAGAAAGGGTTTACCTTGCCACAGAATTTTCTGGTTTGCTCGGTAACAGTATAATTGACTTATTATACCGTGATACTTATTTGCGACAACCTGGGCGAGTGTACTAAGACGCTAAAGCTCACCCTAACTGTACATTATTACAAGGTAGATCAGAATATTTGAACAAACTCGCGCAACAAATTTACCTATGATTAGCTTAGTCCTTTTTGATTAAAAGAAAAAATATCATATCATCACGAATAGCTGAAATATTGTTAATGTGACGTAAAACAACATTCAACTAACTACTTCTAAATCAGTCCGAACGTAAACACTAAGATATTGTTTCATACTTCATTGATTCCAATTGGAAATGTGTATACATTAAATTTGAATGACTACATCAATTTCAAATTTATAGATGCATGTAAACCTGGGACTTGGTCGAGTACAAGCCTTCCACCATGTTCTAAATGTCCTGTCGGAACATATCAAAAGGACTATGGCGGTACCGATTGCACCTCCTGTCCAGCAGGAACTACAACACCAGATGAAGGATCAACATCAATAAATTCATGTCAAGGTGAGTAATTATATATTAACGCCTTTAAAGCTTTATATATAATAATTATTGTATAGCTACCTTCAAAAACATGCAATAAATCCTTGTAATAAAACTCATATTATAAACGTGTAATGTCACTGAAGTTTCCTTGGTTAATGACATCATACAATTATTGCACATGGCTCGTTGCATAAAAAGGTAATAAACTCGTTAAATGAAATCATTCATGTAAGATCCTAAATATATGAATGGCTTTCTGGATGGACATGTGTGTTAAAAGTTATACATTTGTATGAAAACTAAAGCTCTATGAGTATTGTAAGTAAGTCTCCAGTTTATCAAGAGAGCTTAATAAAAAGTTCTGTTTTACTCTAAAATTTCAGATATTATGATTTTGAAGGATTTCATATGTAAATACAAAGAAATTTATAAACATATGATAATCGATTATAGGTAAATAAGACAAAATTGGAAAAGTTCCTTTAATATTTTCAATATTGTTTAATATTGCAAGCCTAGGCTTATCAAGGCCCTCAAAAAGTTTTATGGCCGTCATCACAGTATTGTTGATAAGTTTGATGTCTCTCTGTCCAGGATTGCCCTGGATATATTTGACGTCTTATAGTTCCATGTTCCTTTCACACAATTTTGATTACACACGTGGTAGGCGTAGCTAGCTAAACAGGAGGTGCTTACACTTCCGGAGCACCCGGCCTCACTTCCATGGTGGAAGTTTACGTGTCTAACCTAACTTGTAAGTTCCAAAGTGTTTACTTTGCTTCTGGATTGTGATTAGTATGTTTGTTTTTGATTTAACACACATGTGTCGATACGATTGATTTGAAAGACATAAAATGCATATGTACACTTCCGAAACACCTGCCTTCACTTCCCTGGCGGAAGTGTGCTTGCTTTCAAAATTTCGTCGTCTGTTTTATTGTGATTTAAACATGATCTGGTATATTTGCTTTTTATTGATACATATTGTATGATTTTAATTTATTTATTCTGTAGAATTTGATATTGTGTTTGAAGAAGATGAAACAGACAATGCTCCACCGGCGATAAATATGAGGAACAACGGAAGTCAACATATGGGCGAATACAACATTGTATTTCGTGCAGTTTGTTATGGAACATGCCAAGGCGACATTATAAGTATAGTGGACGACTCGGGAAATACACAAGCGAATGTAACCAATGATCAAAACACAACAATAATAATAAAAGGGTAAATTATAGCGTTCAGTACTTATAGAAAATGCATGAACTTCTGGAGCATCCGACCTCACTTCCTTGCTGGAAGTTCACATGTTTATTCTAATTTTCTTGCTTCAAAGTTTTACTTTACCTTGGGACATTTGCTTTGACGTTGATTAGTATGTTGTTTTTGATTAAAGTTTTACAAGGCAAATCGGCCTTATTATTGATTTAAATTTTGAATGTGTGTATTTAAGACCAAACTGAAAACAATATGGCGTGATTTGAGACCAAATAGTGTCATAATCAGGACAAGTCTTCTCATTAGCGACAGAGCAAATTCAACATTGGGTGGCATAACGAGTTGTTCATTTTATCGTACTTTTTAGTCTTATTAATTAGTTTTTTTCTTTTAGCTTTTATTGTTTGTTTTATCATTGTTGTCTACAATGTCTATATATTCAGATCAAGAAAACAAAGCTCATTTTCTCCAATAGAGGAACAATGGTATGGTTTTGTACTGACGGTCACAAATACTGAAAGTCAATTGTATGTTGACGGATCTCTCATTGCCACCGTGTCTACTACTTCTGATGGTATTGGTCCTACATCCAGCATACAGATTGGAGGTAAATATTTAAAACAATTTCAGATTTTAATAAGGATTTATTCAAAATAAACATACTAATCTATGTCTTTATCACAATCTAAAAGCATAGTAAAAATTTGACATTCCAAATTAGGTTAAACACCTGAAAGTGAGACCGGATGCTGTGGTACTTTAATAAATTAATTGAACACGTGACGAATGTGACTAGCTAGACAGAAGGTACTCATCTTAAAAACATCTGTTCTCACTTCTCTTGTGTAAGTTGTGTAAGTATCCGTTCTGCTATTGTGATTTGAATATGTACCTGTATATTTGTGATTTAGTTAAACATACTAATATTGTAATGTTTTGTTAAGTTTGCATGCACATGTGATCTTAATATATGTATTGGCTTAATTATTCTTCTAGGAAATGGGTTTACTGGCAGCATATCAAATTTAAACATCTTCACTAAAAGCTTTGACATAACACAGATGAAACAGGTTGCCTCAAAATGCAGTAACAGCGACAAGGGTAATTGGTTATCGTGGGGTCAGCTACAAAATATAGACCTTAAGAAGGCTTATATACAGTTTCCATCTCAATGTGACGGTAAGTAAAACAATGATGGTTTTGAAAAAATACTAAACAGAAGAATCGTGTCATTCGTAGGATATAACAAATTTAGTTCTATGTGTTTTTTTATGAAATACATAATTAAAACATCACCACATAAAAATATGAGTTCCTCAATATAAATTAGAAAACAAAATCCCAATTTACACGAATTGTAAGTGAAATGCATCTGACAATAAACATTTCGATGCAAAAACAAAGTCTTGATGAAAATCGTATACATGTAAAAACAGCTTATACTATGTCAAATTTTAACCACACCACCTGACTTTTTTGTTATTTATACTAGTGCCCGTCCAAAGTAGATAACATTTTTTTCAGAACATTAAAGACATAAAACTAGCGAATTTACAAATGCAATATGATAAAAATGGATTAAAATCATTGTAGGAAACTAATATGTCTACATCGGCAAGACACATAGATAATCCAATACTCCCCTAAGCTTCGATGTTGGGATCTAAAAAGATTGCTTAATGTGTTGTTTCGACAATTTTATATTTATATTGAGGTCCTCTTGCTAACTTACAATATGGTATAGAATTTCCTACACATGAAAACATAGTTTCAGAAATAAATCAGTAGCTAACACGTTTTTTCTTTGAAATAAAATTACTAGTACGTTCATTGCAAGGTAAGAAACAGCTAGCTTAGAGGAAAAACTCCCTTGGCGGAAAAACAGCTTAGAGATTTATTAGGTTTGGAAAGACTCCTCTGTCGGAAAGACCTTTATGTAACAGTGGTAGATGATTTTTTTCTGTGTTTCTTGTAGATGTAAACGAATGTCTGAGTAATCCGTGTGCCCATGGTCAATGTATAGACAAGCTTGATGCATACAATTGTACATGTGATCCAGGGTTTACTAACACGAGATGTGATGTAAACATTGACGATTGTGTGATAAATATGTGTCAGAACAATGCTACGTGTGAGGACGGTGTTGAGTCGTATACCTGTAATTGTAAACATGGTTTTACCGGAGAGTTATGTGAAGTAGCCGTAGGTACGTTTCCAATATGATATACTTGTGAATGAAAACATACTCTACAGTTTTTAAACTATATTTCTTATCACCACGCATATGATCAATTAGCCAAATGTTAAGGAAAACAGCGACATCAACTCAATAACGGATTAGAACAACCGCTTCTAAAGTTCAAATATACTAGTTATTGAATTGAGTTATGTTTTTATGAAGTCGGCTACTAGAGATTTGGGTTTTATTTTAATTTCATTCAAATTAAAGATAAACCTTTTATTTCAAGATATTTATTGGTATTCAAACCGATCATATTTATGGAAATATAAATGATGATTTTAATTGATGAAACACAAACAAACCATATCTAAACCGCAATCCTGAAGCAAAGCAAAATCTTTTAAGCTGTCAAGTTAGGTTGAACATGTGAACTTTCACCAGGAAAATTATTCCGTGTGCTCCGGAAAGATAAGCACCTCCTGTTTAGTTAGCTGCACATGCCACGTGTGAAATCAAAATTGGAAACAAAAGGCACACGCGACTTCACATCTATCAACAATGTTTTGATTAATAATTCTAAAATGCTTGTTTGAATTTTTATTTTGTATCAGTGGATGGCGGATGGACGGTTTGGGGAAATTGGACTGAATGTTCTACAACTTGCGGTACAGGAACGAGAATGAGAAAGCGCGCGTGCTCAAATCCATCTCCAGATAATGGTGGAATCGAATGTACAGGAGACGACAAAGAGACTGAAAATTGTACTTTGGAAATTTGTCCGAGTAAGTATCGATATAGAAAAATTTTCTTGCGCCCCAGATAGAAAAATCTATAAAAAGGGAGGTGCAAGTTATCTCCATCTTGTACCCCCTTGTGCAAGATGGCCTACACGCCGTTTTTCCCGCACACTTTTATCAACAAAATCAGAGGTGTATCGAAAGTTGAAATTGATTTTAAATTGAAAAACTGTACTTTTTGATGCAAGAAATACAATCAATCACTACTTGTAGTGCCAGATAAGGAAATCTCAACCCGAGTTGTAATATTAACCCTTTAGAACACCAGGCCATTTTTTTTTCTTTGGTGAGAGTTCGCTTGTATATTTTAATACACTTTTTAATATACTAAGAAACTTTAAAGTTGCAAGCCTCGTTCTGGATCAAATATATTACAACTCGGGTTGAGATTTCCCTATCTGGCACCACAAGTTGTGATAGATTCTATTAGTATGTTGTTTAAATTCGTTGTTCTATGTTCCTTAAAACTAAATGTAGTTAGTTACATATATAGTACTTTAGTTCTTGACGAAAATGATTTTTCGAATTGAAGACGGCGTCATGTCGACCAAATCATCAACAAACATACATATATATGTCCAAGTGACAATCTCAAAGTTGAAACTTTAAAGTTTCTTAGTATATTAAAATGTGTATTAAAATATACAAGCGAACTCTCACCAAAGAAAAAAAGTAAGGCCTGGTGTTCTAAAGGGTTAAAATAATCAGACGTACTCTTACATCTTACTAAATCAATTACATAAAAAGCCAGTTAAAGAATTTTTTGTTTTCGGCTTTGTGATATATAGAGCATTATTTGACTTCCGTACCTATTGTCGTACCTATTAATGAAACACTTTCATTTAATGCTTGCTTGAACATTGAACGAATATATAAATAGTTTTATATGTTCTGAAAATGTTAAACACATCACTACAGATACAAAACGAACACATCTTATCATTATAACTTAACCTGCTCTTATATGGCAGCACTAGGCTGTTTCGAAATAAAATTTATCACCAGTTGTGCTCGGGTCAAAATTGTGAACCTCCAAATATTTTAAGATTTTAAAATGAGAAAACCTTTACTTTGCCAAATCAATCGAATCCAGTGCCCGGTTTATAACCATCGTTCGGCCAAATTTTGTCGCATATTTATGTTTCTGAATCAATTGAGTTGGTTTAATTTTAGGTTGTGATACCAAAATCCTCAATTCAAAAGTGGAGAATGGGATCTTCAATTGTACCAAGAATGAAACAGCTGATTTATATGTTTGTGAGATTGAATGTAACGAAGATTACTTGTTTGATCACGTTCCTGCAGATAACTACACTTGCGGAAATTCTACATTTTATTTATGGGATTTTATTACTGACGATAATCCTGATGGTATTTTGCCTGAATGCATCCGTAAGTTCTGTTTTTTTATAATTAAGATGTTAGATCCCGGTTTTTTCAAGATGTTGTTGGCAAAAACCATTTGGTCAGTTTTATCTTGGAATTTGTGTGTAGGATTATGTTTTGGAGTATCCTCAGTGACAAACCCATGAATTTAGAAAAAGGGGATATCATTTTTATACGCCCGTCATATGACGGGACGTATTATGTTACGGTGCTGTCCGTCCGGGCGGGCGGGCGTCTGTTAACAATTTGTATTCCGTTCAATAGAGACCACAAACATTTATGGATTCAAATGAAATTTGGTATACAGCTTTACCATGGTAATACCTTGTGCAAGTTTGAATTACAACTTTTTCTGATTATTTTTGGAGGAGTTATGCCCCTTTTTTAACTTAGAAATTTGTGTATGTATGACCATGTGGTTTCCGATCATTAGAGCCTACAACTATTTATGGATTCAAATGAAATTTGGTATACACATTTACGATGTTAATATCTGGTGCAAGTTCGAATTACAACTTTTTCGGATTATTTTTAGAGGAGTTATGCCCCTTTTTTAACTTAGAAATTTTTGTATGTATGACCATGTGGTTTCCGATCATTAGAGCCTACCACTATTTATGGATTCAAATAAAATTTGGTATACACATTTACGATGTTAATACCTAGTGCAAGTTCGAATTACAACTTTTTCGGATAATTTTTGGAGGAGTGATGCCCCTTTTTTAAGTTAGAAATTTTTGTATGTATGACCATGTGGTTTCCGATCATTAGAGCCTACCACTATTTATGGATTCAAATAAAATTTGGTATACACATTTACGATGTTAATACCTGGTGCAAGTTCGAATTACAACTTTTTCGGATTATTTTTGGAGGAGTTATGCCCCTTTTTTAACTTAGAAATTTTTGTATGTATGACTATGTGGTTTCCGATCATTAGAGCCTACAACTATTTATGGATTCAAATGAAATTTGGTATACACATTTACGATGTTAATATCTGGTGCAACTTCGAATTACAACTTTTTCGGATTATTTTTGGAGGAGTTATGCCCCTTTTTTAACTTAGGAATTTTTGTATGTATGACCATGTGGTTTGTATTCCATTCAGTAGACAATACAAACATGGATTTAAATGAAATTTGTTATACAGTTACACCTTAATCATGGTAATATCTCGTGCAAATTTGAATTACAACTTTTTTTGGTTACGAGTTATGGCCCGAACACGGAGTTGGTAATATATTTTTACATCCATATATCCTAGTTGTACTTATACTTCTCAGTAAATAGTACTACTCGATCAATATAACACGGGCGTATAATGCTCCGCTCGGCGGTGCTCTTGTTTTCGTTGGTGTAGAAGAACAAGCTGAAGAAGTCTTGGGGCATACTTCGCCAGGAGAATACTGGATTGTAGCATAACATCATGTAATTTCCTGCAATCTGAGCACACTTATATATCAGGATTCGCCACTTATCTGTTCTAATGATTGTGCATATAATTGCTTTTATCAAATAAAATGACTATGCCTATAATTCAACATTTAGTACTATTAGCATTTTTAAATTTGGTAAACAATTTTGTGAAGATTAAATAGTTTTAATTAACTGAACCAGGAATGACTAAAGGGTGATTTGGAGGTCACAATTGACTTGATGGATGGACCTAAGGTTTTTGGTACTAATTACATATTATACCATATATATTATATATTTTAATTTTACAAATTACACCATTTTATATTTCTGGATTTCATTTATTATCTATCTGATCAAAGATTTATACCCCTGGTCTATTATTTAGACAATATTTAGTAAGTAAAATTATTTTTCCCCATTTTACTCTACATTCACGCAAAAATATATTTTCTTATTGATGTTTGTCTCACTTTATCCTTTACAATTAATTAATGTTAAGCAGTTTACTTCTCCTGGATGCGTTTTTATATTGCCTGCAATTCATATCACAAAATAAATTATTCAGAAAAAACATTGTTATCAATGTTTAAATTAATTTCTGTAATTTCGACGCAGTATCACGGTGCGATTTAGCAGAATTGCGGTTAATATATTATTCTGCGTGGTTTTATAATGACCCAAAAGCGTTTCAAAACAAGGGAATAGAGAACATATGAGTCCACTTCAAAAATTGCTAGTAAAGGGAAATTATATTTTAAAACACAAGGTTGCATATTACTTAGAAAAATAGATTCAATTGTTAGAAATTACATATTTTTGCTTAAAATCTTTCAGCAATGGCAACACCAGCTAAGGTATTTGTAACACATTCTGCCACATATGAGAATCTTAATTGTACCAGTTCAAATACAGACAAAAAAAAGTCTGTCCTCAGTACCATAACATCTGCTGTTGATGAACTACCCTGTATAAAGGACAAAACCTGTACAAAAGGAACCATACAAGTGTCTAATTGTAATGGTAACAGACGTAAACGCGATACAAGTACAGTCATAGACACTGCAGGGTTTAATCTACAGCTCTTTTGTGACTCAAACACATGTAAGTTAATTTTGATCATAACATTTTGTACAGTAAAACACGAATATAATGAACACGCTTACAACAAATACATAGATAGTACGAATTCAAATATTAGACCCGACCGCTCCTCAATAACAATATAACGAAATGGCTGGCTTTATAACAAATTTCAAAATAGAGCCCCAAGGCTTCGTTATAAACGTGTTTTACTGTAATATGTACCACAGCTAAAATTGGTTGTGATATTATTTTTATTGTATAATGTTCATAAAGTTGAAAAATATAATTTTTGTTAAGAGAGCATGTACCAGCTAAACAGAAGATGCTTGCCCTTCCGGAGCGACCGGCCTCGCATCCCTGGTGGTAGTTTTGATTGTGATTTTGACATGAAATATTATGTTAGTTTTTTATTTCTTGATTTCTAGATCTAGATGGATTAATTTTAAAAAAACCCACGTTTTAATTTCACTTATCAAATTTCCACTGAAGCTAGTTAATATGAAGGGCCTTTTTATGTTAAACATGGCAAATGAAGCTAGTTAACTATTAGCCGCTTACTCTTTCAGAGCACCCGGCCTCGATTCCCTGGTGAAAAGTCAAGTGTGTTACTTTTGCCAGTTTTCAATATTTTTAATTTATTTAGGATCATGCTATTGACATGGCTTGGTATATTTGTTTCGACTCATTGTGACATAAAATTGGTCATACTAGCTCCTGCAAGGTTTGTGCTATACAGTTGTGACTATCCATATTCTATTTCAGATGGTACAGACCAGTGTTATAGTTTACTGATAACAGCCATTCGGAAGATACTTGGTATGGAATCAGCTGGTCAGTTAACCACAGAAGTAGAAGCTGTAGATTACATTATACAGGCCAATAGTTCAAGTTCTAATGATGAAGTTGTTTGTCCAGAGAATACAGTCAAATTTTATTTATACTGTGGTATGTCATCTATTTGGTAACATTGATTTGTCAAATTCAGCATCAGTAGTGAACAGTAAACTTTCTAAATGTTGCTTTATACAACTAATTCATCATTAGAGTACATGTATTTAGAAGTTGACAACGTCTTCTTAGTTACAATGTTATTAAATAAAACCGAATAACAATCATACATGTAGCTGACATGTGCTCGCTTTAAGTCAATGTAACCAAAACCAAGAACGATAAAAGTTGATACAAACAAGCAAACCATATAAAAGAACACATATTGCGACCACTGATAATAAACATTTGTATTGTTAATAATAGGTACTGGATATAATGATAAAGTAATATTTGGAACTCTACAGGTTCTTTGTAAAAATGTTTGTATCGAACATAAGGAATTCTTTTGTTTTTTACTTTACAAATGCCATTAAGTTGTACACTGGTTTGTCAATGTACATACGAAATAACAACGTCTTATAGACCGCGAAACGGTAATGTGTTCGAAATACTTCTTTATATGACTTTAAAGTTTCTTTTAAGAATATTTAGCCCTACGTTCTTTAGTTTTTAACATTTGTCAGTGTAAGGATATTTATCTTGGGATGTGCTTTATTCAAAATAGTATGTGCAACTATCTTTATTCACTTCCATAGTGCCCTGTGGTAAAGGACGGTATTACAAGGGAGGCAACTGTGAACATTGTCCTGTCGGCACATACCAGGATCAATTGCAGCAATCAACATGTAAAAATTGTTCTAAAAGTACAACGACTAATGGTACAGGTTCATCAAGTATAGATGACTGTAATGGTAAGTATCTCTATAAACATCTTGTTACACACAGAACAGGTTATTTTCAGGTTATTTACTTTGAATCAAAACATACCCATCATTATTTTTTTAGAATAGTTTACTTTGATTGATCAGTTAAATATTTATCTGTTTGAGGCAATTTTTAGCCAGAAATATTTCTAAATACCAAACGATAATGTTACCCACATTTACATCGAAATGCTCTTGAATACTGATTACAAATCGCAATGCTTTACAGTGCCTAAGTTAAAATCCAATCCTGCTGAGGCTGATTGAAGAGTTATAGAGATTTTTGCAAAGTATTTATCCCCTACAAACTACAGTTTGAAGGAGATATGTAGGAATCACCATGTCTCTCCGCCCGTTCGTCTGTCTGCATGTATAATCGTGTCTGGGTCATATCTCATAATTGCTTTGGACGACTGTCATGAAACGTCACATGAATAACATTCAAGGTGTAAAGGCGTGTCATAACCTTGAACTAAGGTCATATCGTAAAGGTAGAGGTCGCGGGAAAACATTAAACCTTGTAGATATTGGGGATGGGAGTACTTGGCTCTCAACAGACAGTTCTGGTTTTTATTCAGTTGCTTCATTACTTCTGTTTTCGCTTTTGTTGGAATCACGCCAAGGAAGACCTTGCTTGTTTAAGGTCGGTGGCTGTCTTTGGCTATTTCCTGATGTATCCTAGTAGTGACTGTTTCGATACAAATGG
Organism: Anadara kagoshimensis; assembly: GCA_021292105.1. Classification (NCBI taxonomy): domain Eukaryota; kingdom Metazoa; phylum Mollusca; class Bivalvia; order Arcoida; family Arcidae; genus Anadara; species Anadara kagoshimensis. The sequence continues at coordinate 11,411,852 of CM037859.1, forward strand.
GACCATCTTAACTGCTGCGTATTAGTCCAATAGTCCATAACTTCACTATATTGTTAAAGAAAACAGATACATTTGTCATTATATTGATTCTGGTTCCAACAATGCCCTTAAACTATAGTTTCTTGGTTATTGTACTTTCAGTCAGATAACAGGTGTCCTTATTTCTTACAAATGCTGGAAATAATACATGAAGTTATGAAGTTATGTGACACCAATTGTTCAATGTGGACTCACTATTTTCTCACTTTGTTTTCAGTGTCAGTTGAAGTATATACCTCTGACATAGATACGACAGATAACACTGGTTAGTATTATATAAAACATACATCTTCATAATAATAAAATAATCAAACACAAGTCAAACAATACCATTGCGGTCGATATTTAATCATAAAAGTAAAGTAAAAACTTTGAAAACTCCTAAATCTAGTATCAAAAACAGAGATACCAATGATGTCCAAATAACAATAAAACAAGCAAAGTAAAACCACTGAACCTCCACCAGAGAAATTGGGTGCTCGGGAAGGGTAAGCATCACCTGTTTAACTAGGTACACCCGGTATATATAAGCTATATCCTTCAGTTTGTTACATACGGAAATGCTTACTACGGAACGTCAAAATAACTAAGTAATATGCCAGATGGCACTGTACATAGCTGAAGTTTTGTCTTTTTTACAGAACTAAAGACGAAGTTAATTATAGGAATTGTCATGGGAACAGTTGTTGTTATAGCAATAGCAGTGGTGATAATATACAGATGTATAAGGAAACATTATAGGTAATTTATTTATTACATTGTTTATCATCAATTTAATTCCTCTAAACCTCTATAATTCCTCTATACTTAATCGTCCAAGTATTTTCTTCGGTGGATTTGATAAAATATTTAAGCCCTTCTGTGTTTCTCATTTCCACATCTTAATAATACATAGATTTCTCCAAGTTTGGCCCGAACATTAGTAATGAGGAATTAATCCATTGCAAAATGACAAATTAATTTAAACACGAGAAGTTCAGCGCAAAAATAACAAATTTATGTTAAACTGTTGTATATATTTATATGTTTGATCAAACTTAAACATAATGGTCCATGTTCAAATCACAACCGCAGGAAAAGTACAGAAATTGAATAAAACACGTGAATTTCACCAGGGAAGTAAGGTTGAATGATCGAGGTAATTGAAAAACCAAAGGCCTAGTGAATCATCTATATCAATTGTTGTTAATTAATGCTTGTATAGTCAAACAACATTGACCTGTCTGCTTGACCTTTCATTAGGAATATCAATATAAGAATGACCACCCAATACATGGATAGTGTTAGGAGTCGTAGTCAATTCATGCATAATGCACAAACTTACAACTATAGCACCTAACTTTAGGTTAATATTTGCTTTGATGTCTTAAACCTCGGCCATGTTTTAAATAAGTGTCTCGAATGATGCAAACAATCTAAACACTAAGTTGCGTCCCCTATATATAAATGCACTGGTTCATGATACACATTTAAATTAAAAATGAAGCAGACAGGCCAATGATATTTCCAAGATAATTGAAATCTAATGTTAATATTGTTTCATTTTTATTAATTTTAGGTATAAATCTAGAAAAACATCACAAGGGAGTAAGTTCTCATTGAGTATGATCCATCCAGTTTGGGGTCCTGCAAAGAGAGTATTTGACCCCCGCCGAATACAACAATACCACACCGATGATATGAAAGTTGAATACATATGAGGTTATAAACTGCAATAGATATGTCTAATGTAATATGTGATAAAACTATGTGCCAAAAAAGAGACATTTTGCACAAAAATATAGGGCAGCCAAGATTTGTGATAAAAACGTTTAACAATGACAATATGTGCCAGGAAAAAGGGATATTTGAACACAAGTACATGTTAAGGATAACCATTAAGTTTACTAATTTATAATGTATGAGTGATCTAAAATATTGCTTGGAAGAACTTCTATATGTACCCATAACTGAAAGTTCAATTTTACTGAAAATGTCTGAAAAGTACTAACGTAAGCCATATTGTACCTTTTTGGTAAAAAGTAAATTTTCAAACATTTTACATTTGTAGGTAGAATTAAAATAGTCGTGGAAAGGGTAACAGAAGGAAGTTTTCCTTTTTTAATTTGTTATACCATTTTGTTACAATTGTTGTTTTACGCGTCCATGATAATCATGTTGTATATTGCATTTTTTAATTTTTTTTTTTTCATTCTGATTCTGTAATATTTATATTTCACCATTATTGCCATAACTGTTAAGTAATTATCGAATAAAAAAACATTATTTAAGCGATATTTGTCACATTTGAGTCAATGGTAGATAAAGAGAAAGGAGCGAGGGTATTTAGAAATATTGAACTATCACCAACTACAGATGGAGTGATAGAAAACTTTACTTTTGCCGTGCATTTAGGGCATGTGTAAGGTAAGTTTTTTAACCTTCAATGTCTGCCGTGGCACGGAGCATCGGTTTTAAGGTTTCTCGTATGACTTTCATTGCAAAAATTGTCAGACAATTGACAAAGAAATAGTCACTTCTTTTTTTAAAGTCTTGGTCACACTAGGCCAGTGTTTCGAACCCCGACCTCCAAAAAATAAAGTGAGGACTTTACCAATTTTGCTACCGTAGTGGAACCAAGAAAGAAAAACGCTTAAAAAAAGAGTTGGGTAACGGAATAGGCGTCGTTGTAACGGACTATCTTACTTCAGGGCAGACCTGTCCAATGTTTATCATTGACCTTACGGAAAGATGCCTAGTTATCCAAAAAGCTTGCCAGGGGCTGAGATGAGTTGCAAATTCGGTACTAACTAGTTAACTTTCTGTTAAATTTTCTGAATTTAAAAGTCTGTAATCAAACTTCTACAGAAATGAACGCTCTGTAAATACTGCGGTAGTTCATTTAGTAGAGGGCTCGCTCCGTAAGTGGGTGGTCGTGGCTTCGAACCCTGACCGGGCCTGATCTAAGACTTGAAAGTGGGTAGTGTCTGTTCTTTCACAAAGCACTCGACATTACGAAATGAAGGTCACTGCTTTTTACTATGGGAACTTTAAATAAACGTAGTCCCGTGTCACAAAAGGTGTAGCACGATAATGAGTCTTGCTATATAATGCTATCAGCGCACCGCTAAAGCAAAAATTTCTGCACCTTCACCTATATCTGGTGACGTCTCGATATAAGTGTTATGTTTTTTGACTGGGACGTTAAACACCATTACACAATTCGCTCTGTTAATATACAACATAATCAACCAGAAGCTGAGGTTTGAAAGTAATAATTTATTACAATTTAAACCAAATATGTAAAACATCATTCCATTCATGTCCATATATGTTTATCCATGTGATCCGTGGAGATGTTCATTCTTTATGAATAACTGAAAATAGAAAACAAAAAGAGATGAAACATAAGTGTAAAAATAAACAACTTTGACCTCTCCGCTTGACCTTTCACTTAAATATTAATCACGGACCAAGTTCATCTATGTATTGGGAGCACAGGTGTTCATTTTTTATACATCATGAGATATACTCACATCATAAAGTAAACCTGTGCACTGTGCATGTATGAACTTGGATTGTACCACTACCCATGTATTGGGTGGTCAATTATATGAAGAATATTAATAGAAGGTCAAGGGGACAGGTCAATTTTCTTTTCCTGTATATATATATTGTTCTAAAAGCTTCCTAATTACAGGTGTTATGTCAGGTATATGATGGTTATTTCTTCCAAGATGTGGGGGTAGAGAAAACCACAGTAACCGGAAACAAGCACACTAAAAACGAATCTATGGATGGTTTTGTTGTTATTAAAATCAAAATTTTAAAAACATCTTTTGGGTATGGCAAAAACACCCGAAAATACTGGTATAAAATAATCAGAAATGTTAAAATTTAGCATTAATATTTTGGTTTTCAGTAAACAAGAGACTCTTCCATCTTAGGTGCTAAAATTGGAAGTTTGAAGGGTGATCCATTCAACTATTCAAATAAAGTGTATATTATTACGTCAACCAAATTTTAAATTCCCAAATTATATACAAAGCAGGGGTAATGATGACCACACCGGCTACAGTTCTAGATTAAACACTACCTTGTTTTATGATGTTTATATTTTTTTTCAATTTAACAAATGTTTAACAGATAAACTCGTAGTTTTTATTATTTTATAGCAATATATGCTTTGCACAGAAAATAAACGATAAATTCCGAGGTGTTAGCGTGCAATAAATATCAATATTTGCAGCACGCTAACTTTGGTCCAGTCCGAGGTTTCCCGAATCAATTTTTTCATACTGCACGCTTTGTCACATGGCGCTGTCATTTATGACGTCATATGATTGTTGCCGACGTCATCGCTGTGTTGTTGTCATATTGCACTAGTTCTTATATTCATTTACAAGAACTATTGCAATATTTATGTAATATCAGTTCAATAACCCTATAATATGACGCCGGATAATAAAAAAAATAATATTATACCTTATAAAATGTAAAAGAAAGTTTTTTTTTGCAAAATGACGAGTTGAGCAGATCTCAACCAGTATATACATTTGGATACTGATATTAACTTACGTCAGTCCAGTATGGCACAAATTCATCATATGTCACGTTCCCATCGCCTATACAAAATGAAATAGAATATATTGTCAACGCTTCAAATGTTTTTTAAGGGTTAGGTTACCATTACGTTTTTTTTATTCCAAACTAATCAGAATTTATTCCTCTGTATGTGCTCTTTTATTCAGACTAGGTAACAAAAGTAATAATAAATAAAAACTTGATGGGGAAAATGTTTTTTTTTCACAGAAATGTTTTTCGCTGAATTAATATTTGATGGGGATTTTTTCTCTGAATACAAAATTGACGGTAAACATGTTTTTCGCTAAATGCCGATTTGACGGAAAAATGGCTTTCACCTTACATTCCGAAAATGACAATTAGAAAAAAAAAATATTCTTAGTATGAAGAAATAAAATCTAAAATAAATCTTATTGACGAGGAAAATATTTTCCCTTAATGCAAAGTGGGCGATAAAAATGTTTTTCGCTGAAAACAAATTTAAAGGGGAAATTGTGTTGATCGGGATATTGTTCTCTAAATACAAAGTTGACGGGGAAAATATTTTTCTCTGAAGACAAAGTTGACGGGAAAATATTTTTCTCTGAAGACAAAGTTGACGGGGAAAACTTTTTTCTCTGAAGACAAAGTTGACGGGATAATATTTGTCTCTGAATACAAAGTTGACGGGGAAAATGTTTTTCTCTGAATACAAAGTTGACGGGGAAAATGTTTTTCTCTGAATACAAATTTGACGGGGAAATTGTTTTTACTTTACAATCCGTATATGACAATTAGCAATTCTAGTTAAATTATATTGTTAGTATGAAGAATTAAAATCTTAACAAATTAACGGGGAAAACATTTTCCCTTAACGCAAAGTTGACGGAGAAAATGTTTTTCTCTGAATACAAAGTTGACGGAGGAAATGTTTTTCTCTGAATACAAAGTTAACGGGGAAAATGTTTTTCTCTGAATACAAAGTTGACGGGGAAAATATTTTTCTTTGAATACAAATTTGACGGGGAAAATGTTTTTCTCTGAAAACAAAGTTAACGGGGAAAATGTTTTTCTCTGAATACAAAGTTGACGGGGAAAATGTTTTTCTCTGAATACAAAGTTGACGGAGAAAATGTTTTTCTCTGAATATAAAGTTGACGGAGAAAATGTTTTTCTCTGAATACAAAGTTGACGGGGAAAATGTTTTTCTCTGAATACAAAGTTGACGGGGAAAATATTTTTCTTTGAATACAAATTTGACGGGGAAAATGTTTTTCTCTGAAAACAAAGTTAACGGGGAAAATGTTTTTCTCTGAATACAAAGTTGACGGAGAAAATGTTTTTCTCTGAATATAAAGTTGACGGAGAAAATGTTTTTTGTCAAATAAAAATTTGACGGGGAAAATGTTTTTGCTAAATCTTTACAAATAACTCGTTTGGGCCATGTCAAGTCTCAGTTTTAACTTTAAAAGTACAATGTTTCCTATACATGTAAATACCGTTTCCAGTAACACTTTCCCTCCAAATATTTGCTATCAAAAACAAACACACTAATCCATATCACAATCACAATCCAACAAATACTGGTATTTACTAGTGTGTTTGGCCATGGATAAAATGGCACTATGGTATTAAGCAGTGTGTGGAAGATAAATATAATAACTTCATGGGATTAAGTGACGTGATTTCTTTTCTTCTTTGTACGGGGTCTATGATAACTTACCATTAGCGTCCAATTTTGCATAATAAAGATCGAAATCTTGGTGGTCAAGATGGTGGTCGCCTGTTACGTCATAGTCGTCGTATAAAGCATGGGCAAATTGTTCCAGTGTTGGAGATGACTGTATCAAATAATTAACATATTCATGGCGAGACACTCTGTTGTCACCTTGTTAAGAAACAAATATATTTAAATTAATTCAACATGATATTATAATTCAAAAATAATAACCAAAGTCAAAATAACAATTTCGAAGCAAAATCTAGCAAATGAAATTTAACATGTGAACTTTCACCAGGGAAGTGAGGCCGGTAGTACCGGAATGTTAAGTACTTCATGTTTAGCTAATTACGCGCTCTGTCCGTATGTGGCAAGTCTAGGCTTCGAACCCCGACCGGAACTCATCCAAGACTTGAAAGTGGTTAGTGACTGTTCTTTCGTGAACTCCCACCTGGGAAGTTAGACCGGGAAAACCGGAATGTTAGGTACCATATGTTTAACTAACTACGCTTATTAGCTTTATTTCAATTAACAACAAGCGTTCGTTGTTCAGTTTGCTTTGCATGGTAAAAAATTTTATGGCTAATCCTATACAGGAAAATGACAGAAGCAGACGAACAAGTCAATACATAAGCAGAAACAACAGTCATTTTTGGACAAAAAATTTTGAAAATCACGGTTTTGTTGATGCACCTATGTTAAAAAGTGGTGTAGTTAAAGTAGTCACCCCCTTATATAAGAACCAGTGGTCCTTAAATACACAATTTAAAGTAACGCATAGTGCGTCAAATTTGACCTTTAATTTGAATATTCAAACAGGCATATCCATTGTGTAATTTAGGGGCTATATCATGTATACGGATAGATGGTAGTTATACTTGGTACATGGATGTTTATGTATGATACCTTAATCAAACAGTTTATTAGCCCGATCTAATATTCAAATTAAAGGTTAAATGGTTAGGTCAAACTTGACGCACTATGCCATAGTTTGACACACAAATGCGTGGGCTCATTTCAAACTAACATATGACACGCATAGATAAGATATGTTGATAAGGTTTACCTAATATAGTAGAATTATTATATCAGACCCAAGTTTTACGATTATTCCTTAGTTAAGATTTTTCTTAACTAAAATCTGGCAAATGTGTTAAGTTATTTTGGAACTGCTTTTAAATATTTTTGTCAAAACTAAACACAAATGTTTTAAATTCTAAGTGACCTTAATATACATGTATTAATCAAAAACAAACATACTAATCCATGTCCGAATCACAATCTAGAAGCAAAGTAAAAACTTTAGAACTGACAAGTTAGGTTAGACACGTGAACTTCCACCAGGGAAGTGAGGCCAAGAGCTCCGGAAGGGTAAGCACCTCCTGTTTAGGCAGCTACACCCGCCACGAGTATAATCAAAATTGTGTGAAAGAAACATGGAACTATGAGACGTTAAATATATCTAGGGCAATCCTGGACTTAGAGACATTTAACTTATTAATAATACTGTGGTGACGGCCATAAAACTTTTTGAGGGCCTTAATAAGCCTAAGCTTGCAATATCCCTGAGTCAACAATTCATTTGCAAGCAGCCTACTTTGTTGTACAGAGTCCCCGTAGTGGGAACAAGCTCTATCATAGCGTATTAGTTGGGAAACAAATACACCATAAGCAGGAGAAGCAGGTATATTGCTGCATAAAAATTAACATAAGAAATTCTACAGAAATGAAATAGTTTTTATGTATGAAAGAATAGGCTATTTTGCATACTGAATCATGTTAGGTGTGCAAATTGTCCAATTCTTTCATACTTCCCTAACAAAACGAAAAATTAATTTCATTTCTTATAATTCAATTTATAGAATTTTTTCAACAACAAATCAACACTTACCATTTTCATCATACTTTGTGAAAACCTGGTCCAGCTCTTGTCTGGAGAAAATGCCATCGCCATCTATATCGGAGCCGTGAAACAAAAGTGCGGCCGAATCATTATACGGCTTAAAATCAACACTGAAATAAAAGTGAAATACTTGCTGAAATTTGTGAAAGTAAAGTATTTTAGAGGGTGTATACTGGTGGATTTTCACATATTTTTTTCTTTTATTTTATAAAAATAACAGAATAACAATAAATATATAAATACAATTAAATGAATTAAATAATGATATGACTTACATAATATAAAATGTTTTAAAATTGTAATATGAACATAGCTGATATGTTTGTTTCTATTCTTGCATTTCCTAAAATATGTATCTTTTGGAAGGAATGTATCAGGAATTAGTAGTCAGTGACGATTTTAGATACCAGGAATGGGCTTGGTAACTCGATGCTTTCTTCACGAATACGAACACTTAACACATATACAATTTTAATATACCGACTTTTGAATTTTATAGAATATCCCTTTTTATTGCATTGCCTGACAAAATTTCAAAATTTGGTGTATGGCACAGTACGTAAACATTTAGTATTGTAGCCTCTACAAGAGCTGGCTCCAGTTTCACAATCATTCCTTAGCTACGATTTTCCTTAACTTAAATATAGCTAATTTTTGTAATCTATTTTTAGGACTACTGGTGAACATTTTTGTCAAAACTAATGCAAATGTTTTAAACTAGAAGTGATCTAAAAATGGCACCTAAAATTCCTGAATATCTTGAAAATTAACAAAATTATACAGATTTGAAATGTTGCAAGATTTAAGTTAAGGAAAATCTTAAATAAGGAATGATTGTGAAACCGGGGCCTGTAAGTTACCTAAACCCGTTTTGTTGATGTTACTACTTATGTGACATCAGACATGAAGTGACAAAGATTAAACTGAAAATCAACAGTCCATATCGGGGTTGTGTTGTAACATAAATATTACAAGCTCATGTCATATTTTTTATTTTTCGATATTCTGTGCCGAATATGCCGTATAGCGTACTATCACGACAGTTTGATGCCTTTTTATAAAATAGTTAAGGTTTACCGCATTTTGTTTTAAAATATTAAACACACAAAGATACTTACTGAACTGCAGAACTCAAGCCTACCAAGGCCAATACAACAAGTAGATACTGCATCATGGTGGACGACTGATCCTGTAAATGTACAGGCTCGTCTTACTTCTTAATTTATCTAGTGTACTTAGTTAAAATCATATCAGTTACGTATATAGCACCCTTATCTTCTCTTCTTATAGACATAACACTGATAAAGCAATACTGTTCGATTTCGGTCACAGATCAACAACATCACTATTCCTGCTCATGTGCTTACAGGTTGACAGGGGCGGACATGGACGAGTGGTACTGTCACTGGCTTTCAAAGTCAAGTGTTGTGGGTTCGAACCTCACTCAGTACTTGGGAAATTTTCTCAGATAACTTTCATTTCCTGTTCAAACTAGAGCTGTAAAAAGCTAAAACACTAGTAAATTTCTGATGAGATTCAAAACCGAGATCCCGTGTCTCATTGTTTGCTAAAGGCACCCCTGTATAGTTAAAAAAAGACTAGGCCAATCGTGGTCGCAACAGAGGACGTTTACAATTAAAAGCTGAGCAAAGTAAGAAAAGTAAGAAAGATTAAAGCACGGGTGTATGTGGTTGCAAAATATTTATCGTGTACATGTATTAGTAGTACATGCAGAGTTACGTCCCTTTTCCCCATCAGGGGCCTTTGGTCGGTACCAACAAAAGACTCGGTTGTTTACATTTGTACTTGGTTGTTGTTAAAACCGTCATAAATTTGGATTGCTTTTACAGAACTGTATAGATTCATTACTAAAACAAAACTGATATAACAACTGAATATATCGATAGAAAATACCTTGTCCAGTAGTGTGGTTAACACATTTGTGGTGGAAGCATGCTTTAAATTTTCTGACCTTTACAATGAATGGTCCATAAAGCGTATATGTATATCAAAATTGCACTGATATACTTTATCTAACAATATATATCATACTTTGATAATCAAAAACAAACATTCAAATCCTTCTCCAAAAGCAAAGTAATTAAAACATTAAACTGGCAATAAATACGTGAACTTCCAGCGGGGAAATGAGACCGGGTGTTCCGTAAGGGTAAGCACCTACTGTTTAGCTAGCTTACCCCTATAAGCAAAATTGTTGAAATATGAAAAAAATGTTATGTACACGTTTCATTAGACCTTTTATTATGTGCCTAAATACGCAAGGCAAGAAACTTCTTTTTATAACCCTCAACCCATTAAATTCTAGGAAAAAATATTGTTTCACGGAAATATTCAAATTGACTTGGTTTAGTAATGTTCAGGCTTTTTCAGTCAACATTTTAGAGGAGGGTACAAATAGATGCGGATGTATTGAATTGCCTAAGTACATTCTTTTGTACATTCTAGAATGTATATTTTTGGGTTTTTTTTCACAGAAATGTCAATTGGCTTAGTTTCGTAATGTTCAGGCTTTTTCAGTCAATATTTAAAATTGAGTGGAGAGTACAAATTAAAGTCTATCCTACATACAAAATACTAATTCGAGTTCTCAGATTAGAATTTACTTGTATTAATGCCAATTTAACATGAATGTTACCTCATAAATATCTTATCTTTGATCGTTAAGGTTGTATAGTCTACTATTAGATTCAGGTTGTCACGATTTTCAGTCAGAAACCTATGACAACATGTCTTTTCTCTTGTATTTCTGCTTGTTCCTACCAGCAATAGTTTTAAGGTAAGAAAAACAGGTTTTTATCTCGTCACAAGTCTAGCGATTTTTGAGTGTCTAGTTTTTTTTATACCGTGTTCTTGCTGTTCTGACGTTTTTGTTTCTTAATTGATTAAACACCTGAAGTTTATAATACTGGGTCGTAGAATTCACCATCTGGTAAATTTTCACTACAATCGTTACTATATTGAACTTTGCCCTTATTGAATTGTGTCAAATGTCATAAGTAGATCTTACACAAATATTGACACACACTAGACGCCCGACAAAGATCTAGATCCCGTATGTTTATCGAAAACAGAGTAGGCATTTACGAAATTTCATTTCCCTTATATTGCATTTTTGGCTACCTCATTTAGAACGGGCATCAAATAAATCTAAACCATTTTTTCAAAATTCAAAATTCTCCGTTACCATTTTTACCAAGTCAAGCGCGCACAACTTAAATAAAATTCAGTCAACGGTCTGCATATTGGCCCACAGGAGACATTTTTTTTGTAATGTATATTTTTATTGACATAAAACAATCACAATCAATACTGTTATTTACACAAAATACAAAAAACAATAGATAAATCAACATAGCCAATAATGCTGAAATAAATAATACAGGAGACATATGACGTTAAACTCCGGCACACACACACACTACTATTATTGTCTCAAGAGTATATCCGTATCTGACCATTACCCGACATATAGATCACATATCACACTATTGGTATACCACCTTTGCGGGGGTATGTAGGAATCACCTTGTCTGTCTGTACGTGTAAAATCGTGTCCGTGTCGACGTTATTGCTCTGGATGACTGTCATGAAACTTGACATGAATAATCCTCATGGTCCAAAGGTATGTCATGACCTTTAATTAAGGTCATATAGATAGGTCAAAATCGGGAAAACATTCATGTTAGGTGCGGTGGGTACTTGGCTCTCAAGGGACAGTTCCAGTTTAAGATTGATACCTAGAATGATACTCGAATATAGTTTTTTTTTAACAATAGTGTTGATAAGCCAGCAAATGAAGTTAAGTTTTGTGATCTTACATGGCAAGAGTATGAAACAGACTTTCCTAAACACAGAATTTAAAATCTTTTCCGAAGAACGTCCTTTTTAAATGCCAAATGCTTGGTTAAAGAAAGTGACTACCGATGTTAATGCCTTGTTCAGCCCCGACTAGGTTTCGAACCCCGGTCGCTCATATACAGCCTTACTGTACGTTGCTTAACAAGCTACTGACCAAATAGACGAGTTGTATGGCTTTTCACAATTTACATGTTCATTGTTTTTATATATCAAGATTTTTCAGAACATTTCCCTCAACTTTTTTACACATATTTTCGGATATGGACGGATATGGCCAAGTGGTAATGTCACTGGCTTTCTAAGTAAAGGATTATGGATTCGAACCTCACTCTGGACTTGGAAATTTTCTGAGATGAACTTCCATCTTCTGTTCATACTAGAGCTGTAAAAAGCTTAAAGTACTAGAATAGTCTTTCCATTGAGACTAAAAACCAAAGACCCGTGTCTCGGGGCACTCTAAAGAACCTCTGTAGAGTTCGAAAAAGAGTAGGCCAAATGTGGCCGCTACAGACGCTTACAACTATACAGCTAGAAGCGACTGAAACAGACTGGGCAAGATATATGTGTGATAATATTTTCTTTCTTAACAGTCAAACCCACATAGATGGAGTTGATCAGAAACAACAGCCGGATCCTAATAACAAGTATTATTTCTGGGTTGATCAACTGTGGAATACCAGCAACCTTTACCCCGATGACTGGCTGACCAAAGTAGAGCTACATGATAACTTCATCGCATACGACATAAACAGTAAGTAGAAATGGAATATGTCAGTGTACCACGTGATGTCCAATGGCGTTTCTGCGGGGGAACAATTATTTCCACTGGAAATGGAATCGTTTCAATTTACGTATTCCGGTAAATAACGTTACTCTGTTGAATATCGACGTAAACGTTTTCCAAACTTTTCTCATAAAATATAAACGTTAAGGAGTGTTGATCACGTAGTACACTGGCGAACTCCATTTGGTTGTATTGATCGATTCATTGAGATTTTACGTCCAAGTTAAGACTATGTTACTTATATCGAGACGTCACAAACTATAGGCGAAGTGGCAGATTTTATTTTTACTTTTGCAGTGCGCTCAAGCAATTCTATGAAGGATTATTGAACGTGACAGGCCTGTCCTAACACTTGGCATCACCTTTCAAAAACTTCATGACTTTTGTTGCTAATTGCCAAGTGTTTCCAAGTCTTGTTCCGACCAGACTGGGATTCGAACCTCCCACCTCCTACACGAAGCGAGTACTCTACTAACTAACCTACCGTAGTGGTATTACTTTGGTAATTTTTCAAATATTGTTTTAACCTTTTTTGGTCTATACATATATTTTCATGTAACACCATAATTTTGGATATTCTGTAGTACAATGTATGATTGTACTTTTTTCGCAGATATAAATTTTCGCGGCTTCAAGAAGTTTTGCGGTAATTAATTTTCACTGTATGTCGGCAAATTTGAGCTGTTCTGATGCAGATACTTTTATTTTTCGCGAATAATTGACGAACGCAAAATGAAAGGGAAATTGATACACCGTGAAAAAAAATCGAACGTGAAAATTAATAAGCCGCTAAAAGAGTCGAACACAAAATAAGCGAAAATTAATGCACTGCGAAAACGAGTCGAACACGATATGAAGAAAAAATTAATACACCGCAAAAATACAATTTGGTATTTCAATTATTATATTTCTTTAATACAGAGGATGGACTTATCACAAGAGAAGAATACATGTTTTTCGTGGAGTATTACGAACCGGATTTGATACTGTTTGGTAACGGTCTGTATGATATATATGACGCTAACCATGACCATCATCTAGACAGTTACGACTTGACCAATCTGTACAATGAACTAGATGTAGATAGTAAGTTGATATTTTTATTTCATCTTTGATACACCAAAAATGCTAAAATCCCGTTATTAAATCCAGTGTTTAGTCTTTTTGTTCGATACAAACTATTTTTAGTTTATTCAAATTAAAATACGTAGGGTGAGTTTAAATGATGAAATACAACTTTTTGCTTTCCCGTCGTAAAAAGTGCACGACATCGTGGGGCAAACGTTGACGCGAATATATACACCAACCGATCACTGCCTTCTTTAGGAACATTGAGAAAGCCATAAACGATGGAAAGTGTGGAAATTCAATAAAATCTCATCTCTAGTCCATTTTTGTGTTTACGAAGTCGGGCTTGTGGTATAGTTTCCCCAATATTTATAAAAACGTTTAAGTTAAAATATACGATTCCTTCTTTTTACACGGGTTTACATATTTCTCCACACGCGAAATAAATTACTACTTCAGGCCCCGGTTTCACAATCATTAATCCTTAGCTATTCGGGAATTTTAGGTGTCAATCAAGATATTTTCTAGATTAAAACATTTGCATTTAGTTTTGACAAAAATATTCATCAGTAGTTCCAAAAAGTTATTACCAAAATTTGCTAAATTTAAGTTAAGGAAAATCTTAGTTAAGGAATGATTGAAACCGGGACCATGACCAAACTTATACATATGTATATCTTTTTCAAAGGTATATAAAATGTACAGTTTAAAGGAACAAATGGCTAAATGCGTTGAGTTAGATGGAAAACAAATTGAAAAATACTATTTTAATTTACTGTCTACTGTTACAATATATACTTCGTTCCCTAAACTTTCTAGCGATGGCATTTAAACTGATGCGTTGTGGTTAGTTTGCGAAGAAGCACTATAGACGTCATTTCCAGACAGCTCAACGGTTATATTTACATTTCGAATGTTAAAATCTTATATTGCTTTTGTTATAATATTGAAATAAAATTAAATCACTGTCTTGTACGACATGTATATGATGTGTTTCCAATCGCTGGAAAAGCCAATCAATGACGTCATTCGTTTATGAATAACTGGTGACGTCATTTTAGCAAAGATTAATAGAATCTGTCACCTGTTTGTGACCGATACCGGTTGATCTCAGTTGAGGGTGAAGTGATGTAACATATCCCAATCGAGGCTTTGCCGAGATTGGGATATGTTACATCACATCGGTATCGGTATCGGTCACAAACAAGTGATAGATTCTATTTCTCGTACCATTTAAGTGTTTATAACTGCGTATACAAAACAAAACACGTACCCTCATGGGCCTCTTGCAATCCTTTGGGCACCTAATGCATTGTACAAATCCGCCCATTGAATATAATCCCATCGACAACTCTTCAAAATTTTAAATATCAACGATTTGTATTTATTGCAAATGTAAAAAACTTTGAGAATGAAATATTTTGAATAAAAAGTAAAATAAAACACATATGTGAAAAATAAATAAAGAAACGCTTTGTTTTGATGACGTCAAGCGCAATGATCGGATACGTCATCCTGATTGTTCAATTGTCGCGTGAGGCAGTACCAGACAAACTGGACAAGACAGAAAAATCTAGCACTGATGTGCGTGTGAGATTTTTCTGTCCGAGGTACGAGAAAATATACTCCTGTAATTACTTACGTTCTCAAACAGGGTTTAATAGAATAAAAAGTGGAATTTAGTTTTTTTTTAAACTGAAATCACGCTACAACGTTCCTACACAATATTTAAGAGACCTAATACAAAAATTCAATCCAAATCCATTTTTTTTCAGAAGATGGAATGGTGACAAAAATGGATTGGTTCACGTTCTGGACGAGGGTTGGTCTTGAATCTTATTTCAAATTTGATATAAAATATAATACTAGTAGTATACTCAAACACTTTGCAATTCTGTGTTTACCAAATGAATATTACATAGACCGAGGTGAATATTGTATTTTAAGGTTCATAGATCTTCGTATCTAGATCTACCGAATCGGGAGTTAATAATTGAAAATATTTAAGGTAAATATCTTTTCTTTGGGGGCGTCAATAAAAAATAAAACATATATTATGCATATTAGGACATTTCATGTTAAAAGATTTACAATGGTATCAATTGTTAAGGAAACTGCAATATTGTATTTTAATGGAAAACGTTTGCGTCAAATTTCCCCGTAGTAACGGCATTTTTACGAGGAAACGTGAAATGAAGCGATTTCATCTCCAATGAGGATATTCTTTCCACAGAAACTTTGAGATATCACGTAGTACACTGGCGATATTCCATTGTCTTAACGAAATGTTGTCATATCATATTATATTTTAATTTTCTGGACTTAACTTTCGTGTTGTTATGTCATAACTTTTGTAAGATTTCATTCAGAAAACTAAAAACCATAAGATATTAAATGTACTTCATAATAATTTAAAATTGATAGACGATTTAACACAAAGACTTGGCTTTTTATACATTTTACTTATAGGTACTTAATGACCTTGAACACCTCCATGGATCAGGATCACTGCTTGGTTAATAACGACAAAAGTCATTCTGATTTCTGATGACAGAGATACGCGGATTTACTGATCTTTAGATGGTTAAAATGGCCAATTTAATAAACACCGCTTAAATTACAAATATGTTATTATTATTAATACTACGAATTCCAGAAGAGTTGATTTAAGTAATGGTGTTAAACGTCCCAGTCAAGAATATTTCACTTATATCGAAACGTCGCCAGCTATAGGCGAAGGTGAAGATATTTTGCATGTTCGTTGCGCTGATGACATAAAACGGCAGGGTTCTTTGTCGTGCCACAACAACCGTGACACGGGACCTCTTTTATTATAAGTTCCAATCCCCCCAAAAAACGTGACTTTCATTTTGTAATTCCGAGTGCTTGGCGAAAGAACAGTCACTTTCCACTTTCAAGTTTTGGGCCAGACCCGGTCGGGGTTCGAACCCACGACCTCCCACTTACGGAGCGAGCACTCAATTTGTTTTTAAGATTCCAGATCATAGTGGAATAAATTACATGTACGCGTATTTGTAATAAGCAGATGGAACCAAGAACACAAAAAAAACAAAATGAATGAAATTATTTATTTATTTATTTATTATTTATTTTTATTTATTTTAAATACAAGCATGAGACCTCTTGGTCATAACATTACAAAACATAGATAAATCAACAAAACCAAAACATGACAATATAATAATTAGTAGTTCATATAATATTAAGACTGCATATAGCCATCCCTCCTCAGTTCTAATGACTGTTGTAATGTACATGCACAAATCTCGCCACTTTAGAACGGACATACTCTACAGACCTGTCCAAAGTTAAACACTTGGATAACGAAGAGATTTCGAAGTTCAATTTTTCAGATATGGATAGGTATTGGCTGTGTCATATACCACTTTTTGATATATTTTATGATTAAATTTAAAAAAGTGGTATATGGCAGCTGAAAAGAGGGTGCAGGAAAAGTAGCATTTCCTGAAAAGTTGTCAATATAAATGCATTTAACTAATGAGGAAGTGGGATGACATGCATATAACTAATGGGGAAGTGAGATGACATGCATATAACTAATGGGGAAGTGAGATGACATGCATATAACTAATGGGGAAGTGAGATGACATGCATATAACTAATGGGGAAGTGAGATGGCATGCATATTACTAATGGGGCAGTGAGATGGCTAGCTAGCGGGGAAGTGAGATGGCTAGCTAGCGGGGCAGTAAGTTGACATGCCTATTCGGAACTAATTGTTTTCTTAGTGTAAAACTTTCGACAGATCTGTACCGCTCCATAATGATAAAATTGTATCCGTTTATGTGGCTTTAGTTCTTTTTAGGACTTAAATCATCCCTCTGTATAACACAAAAACACACACACATTGATATATTTTACCAGACAGTCAACCCACAAACTCATTCATTTCATTCTCACAACTCTGAAAGGATTAATATAAGCAGAATTAATAAGTCATGTGAGAATAGCAAAATCTCGCTTCGAATAAAAAACTGAGGTATAGGTTGTTGTTACTTTGTACACAGTTTCATACTTTAATTATAAGCATGGAAACTGTCATATACCCCACGGAACATTCGACACTCAAGCGTATCTGCCAATTAATTAAACCACTTCAATGAACCAGTCGTTTCTTCAAACACTTCGGATCAATTTCAGTCCTTCGATCTTACACAAACTGACAGTTTTCTCAAAAGAACACTATATAACACGTCACTATTTGGGTTTTATACCATGCTTACAGTGCTTTGTAATCGCCATGTTTTAAAACACTCGCAATCCAATCAATCCACAACCAATAATTTAGCAATATTGGTGTTTAACCTGTTTATAAAGTCCACCTAAAAGACCAGTAAAATTATCTTTATGGGCAGATGGATCTTAATGTCTACAGAATCAAATAACAGGAATAAACAGCAATAAGGATAAAACTCTACTGGCCATGAAATGCTGGTGATCCCTTTATAGAAGTAGTCTTTTAGGCAGGTTTGATTTTATTGATCAAGATTTATTCGTCTGTATTAGTTCATTGCAATCATATATAACAAATTGAAATAACAAGAACAAAGAGCAATAGGGATTAAAAATTACTCGCCGTTAAAATCAGGTTGACCCTATATAGAACAGCTCGAGGTGGCCTTTTACGTAGGTGTCACTGTATTAATACTAAATCCTACCTCAGGGTTCATTATTCTACATTGGTACATTTAACTCGTATACACTCTAAGAGCAATCGGGATATAGTTTTACGGGCCGTTAAAAGCAGGTGGTCCGTATATAGATGTGACTTTTTTGGCAAGTTTCACTGTTTTAATGAGCGAGTTCTGAATCCTACCTCAGGGTTCGTTGGTTACATTTTTGTCTATTCTGTTACTTCGCACTCCTTGACCAAAATACGTGTAGTTATGATAATACGGATTGTACGTTTTCAAAAATAATTCGTCTACTTTTGACACCCAATAAGGCAGTTCCTGAACCGGCATACCCTTGTCTATAGATGCCCTGGGGTCAGGTATCTTACGGATCTGGTTTGGAAGAAGGTATGGTCTATAACGCCAGACCCGCTTTCGTTTTCTACTCCGACAGATGTATAAACACACTAACAATATTACCGCGGCTATAATAAACAAACAAAATCCGCCCACTACTCCTCCAATAAGAATAGCTGTATGTCCATCCGACGTTAACAAAGGAGTGGCTGTAAAATAAATAAATAAATAAATAAATAAATAAATAAATTAATAAATAAATAAATAAATAATTTTTGTTATAAACTGAAGTTGTCTTTTAATAACTGAAAATAAATTTTATTTTTTAGTGAATTTCGCGTGGACAATAGAGTTGAGTTGCGTAATGCATGGTGTTGTATGCCACAGTCAAGATTTCGTTTTACTTATTAAATATAGAAGCGGTCAGTTCTTGGTTGATGGAGGAAACTAAACCTTAAAAAAACCACCGGCCCTCGGCAAGCGAACTGACAAAACGAAGACAAATGACAACAAATTGTCAGTAACATCATACAATCAGTCAATATATATAACTGGCTTTAGAAAATGGCATAGTCAGTATCTGTTACTTCAGACCACGGGAACCAGTTTCATAATAAAATTAAAATACCTATAAGTAAAGTATATAAAAAGAGTAAAGGGGGGACAAGGAATCAGAATTTTCACTTGTAGGTGCTACGACAAAATTCTACATTACTTTTTTTTATTTTGTGTCCAATCCTCGTAATCTTGGTGTCATAATATAACCATGACAATAACACAACAAATATTGTACCTGTGGAAATTGCTTTCAAGTTTGACCTTAAGCTTTACTTTGGATTTCAAACAGAAATATCCATTGTGTAATATAAAGTTGATATTTGAAGATAGGTGATAGTAATACTGGGTACCTGATGTTTATGGTAATGCAACGTGCTGTGTTACGCCACATAGCGGTGTTGCCGCATAAACGCGCCCAACACGTCTATGCGGGGAATTCTAACGCATAAAGAGGTCCGCCACGTTTATGCGGCGGCGTTCAACGCATAAAGATGTGTTGCTTATATGCGGCGCAAGGCTGCCTTTTTGACGCATAAAGATGGCTGATTTTAACGAGTTGGTATGGAATTTAAAAAGAGCTGATATCTCGACAAAAACGGTGGTGGTGATATAAATTATGACGACGACGGTCACAATTGAGAATTTATGTTGTTGGTGTTGTTGATAATGGTGTCATGTGCTACTTTTGAATTGTATTATTTCATAAAAATTCAAAAGTAGCACATGACAATGGTAATAATAATACGAGGATAGGGACAGGGACAATGAGAGCGCAACGACGATGTTACCGTCGTCGTGCCGACGGCGGTGGCGTTTATGACTGTTGATGATCGTTAAATTGTGATTTTGGCAGAATTTCGACTTTTGATTTAATAATAATAATAATAATAATAATAATAATATAATGATGATCATCACGATGGTGGTGGTGTTTTATGTGAAGGTGGTAATAATGATGGAGGTGTAAATGCAGGTGATGATAGTAATTGTTTTCTTTATGCGGCGGAATGTAGCCTTTTTGCCGCATAAAAGCTTTCTCTTTATGCGTTGAAATTCCCCGCATAGACGTGTTGGAACACGTTTATGCGGTAACACCGCTATGTGGCGTAACAGTGCTGTCTTACCTAAATCACACATTCTATTAGCCTAATCTAATATTCAAATTAAAGGTCAAACGGCCAGGTCAAACTTGGCGCATTATATATAATGGTATTGCAACCGCTGTCACAAATATGTAAAATCTGCCTGATGACAATGCCATGTCATGTCACCACGAGTCGTGCTATCATTTGTTTTGATGTATAAATTACATATTATACCAGCTTTAATTTTACATTACTACATGGCCGTTTCGGAATATAATTTCTCATCAGTACTGCTTGCATCAAAATTGTGAAAACCGAATTTTCCCTTATGATGATGAAAACATACCCAAAGGACTTAAATATATTTTACCAAAAGCAAAGAAGATACATTGCATGAGGTAGTATACCTTAGTTTTTGAGGAATTTCAGATTTTAACTAGCAGCAAATTTAGACATTATGTCATATACCATTTTTTGAATTTAATCATAAAATACATTAAAAAAATGGTATATGAAAATTTTTTTAATGTATTTTATGATTAAATTAAAAAAATGGTATATGCGATTATGTAAACAATATGTCATTGTCTCGGTGTACATTTCTATAGATGCTGGCAACCGAGCCCGTCCACTATGAGGAGTCGAGCAGCTAACAACTGATAAGGAAAGTATTTATATATATCTGACATGCGCAGGTTGCTTAATGCTTTACTTAACCTTTTTCGCATAATAATTATTTTGCTATATACCTGTTGTTGTAGTTCCTATGCTTGATGATGTCATTTTGGATGCCATTACGTCATTAGTAGTCGCTGCTGAATCGATACCGCTGTTTACATTTGTTGTCATTGTCAACTAAAACGTATATTAAAATACATTATAACATATTTGAAAAATTGAGCGGAGTTACGTAATGGCGTTTTACATACTTTGCTTGTTTAAAGGAGGTCAGATCTGGAATTGTGCAGAACACTGTTGATCTTCGACTAAGTGAAATGGAGTTCGATAGTGTACCACGTGATACGCCATGACGTTTCTACGATACAATTGTTTCCATTGGAGATGGACTCTTCAGTTCACGTTTTCCCGTAAAAATGACCTTATTCCGGGAAATTTCAACGTAAACGTTTTTAAAAAAAACGTTCTGCATAAATGAAAAAGAATATTGCTCACGTGATACGTTGGCGAAATCCATTCCAAATTAACGGGCGAGTTTCGATGTGATCCGATGTTTAAACCACTCGAGGTTACGAAGGGATTGTCATTTATCATGATTCCTTTTATACACCCTAAAGTCGGGCGGCATCCATTTGCGCTAATCTCAATATTTAAAGTACGAGTATCAAATGGGGGAGATTTTGCAATCACTGGTATATCATAAACGCAAATTATAACAGGCTCTCATAAGCTCGAATGGTTTTGCATAAAGATTTTAGTGAAAATTAGACAGTGTTTTAATGCTTAGTTTAGTTTAAACAATATTTTATTTATGTTTCAAGTACAATTTACAAATAAATAATATAAAGAGGATCCCGGAACAAGAGTAAACTCTTATATAAACCGGTTTCTTAGACAATTATAATATTACAATATTTTGCATGTCAAAGAAAAAAAACATATATTTTTATAACTAAATAGATGAATTAGTGAACAATTGGATAACTTAATTACTTTAATAAATAAATAATGGGTGGTTTATAAATAAATAAATAAAAAAAATAAATAAATAAATAAATAAATAAATAAATAAATAAATAAATAAAGTGTGTAGGTTATAATTTATAAAAGAGAAATGAAAATTCCAGAATACAATAATTTATGATAATTAAATGCTTAGTTACAGGTTTAACAGTTTAAACTTTTAAATTGACTTGAAATGCAACAAGTTATAACCTGCCAATCCCAGTTCGAGAAAGGAGGAAAAATATCATTTTATTACTATTTAGCGCTTTTGATACCTGTTACATGTAATCGTGCTTTTATTTTATCACGCATTTGAAGGTTGTTTTTGTGCAAACGGAATTCGCCCCTAAAGTCATGCATAGTTTTCCACGATATACACTCCTTGTAATTAAATTGAGATATTTTCTGTTTCATAATAATTTCACGTAAAGTACTGCCATGTCAAAAGTGTAACACCAAGCTAACGAATCGGTGCAGAATTGGGAGCCCATCTTGGTTCCTACATCTCGACATCATTTCGAGTATCTAGTGTCTACAGCCTCTCGATCAATCATGAGCTACCCAATATCTAAGTCATTTGGCAGTTGAGTTTTGTTTTCTTTCTGGTAGCTCAGTGTTAAACTTTCTACAAGTCTATACTGTTTTTCGTCTTTTGTACAGGGCCTTTATTTTTGATTGAAAAAGCATATATGGTTATAAATCTTTTATATATAATTTAGTCAACATTAAACCCAGTGAGGTTACAGAACTTAACCGAATAATGTTAGTCACGTGACATATTTGTATCGTTCTGAATCATTAAGTTATGCAGTTACACCCAAAAGGTATAATGTTGAAACATCTTCTTAATGCATGAATAGTTTATTAAATTAAAATCGAAATTTTGGGTGTGAAAAAGCAACATTTAAATTCAAATCAGTTTTACCAGATTCTTTACCAAAATAATATAAATTAATCAATAAATAATAGTTAAATAAATAAATAAATATAAATAAATAAATAAATAAATAAATAAATAAATAAATAAATAAATAAATAAATATCCCAAACTGCAAATGTCATACACTTCTCTGTATTGCGTCAACAAGAAAGTGTTAATAATACATTATGGTTTTTTAATATTTAATTCAACACTCCCGAAATTATAAGGACTATTATAGGATTAATTTATTGATTCAATGGATACAGGCTGACTAATTCGACGGATTTGCACCATAAAAACGGATAAATGGACGGATGAAATTAAGTCAAATTAGACGGATTTTTTCCATTTTGACAGTTATTTTTAATCAACAGTACTCAAAATTTTGACTTTGTGTATGGAAATTGTAACAAAATAAAACGCTTAATGATAAAAATGTACCTAAATGGAAACCTTACGCACTAAACATTTACCTGGACAAATATTTTACTTATATCAGAACGTCACCAATTATAAATGTACTATCAAAATGTTTGATGATATCTTCATCGATCTTGCACCTCCTGTTTCTATTTATACACGCTCTTTGTCCCGCCAAGATTCATCAATGATATAGGTATATCAACTATATTCTAATGGCGCCTTTGTAAGGTACATGTACATGTTTTTAACCACTCGTTAAATTTTTGAGTCTGTAGCTGTCTGTTAATTAATATGATTTTTTTTTTGATTATAGAACAATTTTGCATTCACATATTAAAAACAAGCTGAGAAAATTTTAAAAAGAAAGGATTATTAAAATTAATAACCTAATTAGGTGACTTAACTTTGAACACTTTTTCGCAATTTTGTAGCAGTTCGGTGGTCGAATTTCCGTAAGTGCCAATTTACTGATGATAGGGATGTTACTCTCACCACCTTGGTTCGAACCCCATTTGAACAGATCCTATAATTAGAGTGGTTTTCTACAGAGGTTCGGGATTCCTCCGCAATATTAGAAAAATGGTCTTCCCAGTAAAGTGAAATAATCGTGATTACCGTAAATCAATAAAAACAACCACAACCACCATTGTCACCATTAAAACAAAACAAATAAATAAATAATATTCAAAATAAATAAATAAAAATCAATAATAAATTATAATAAATGAATAAATGATATAAAAACAACTAAATGTTGATATTAAATAAATAAATAAATAAATAAATAAATAAATAAAAATCAATAATAAATTATAATAAATGAATAAATGATATAAAAACAACTAAATGTTGATATTAAATAAATAAATAAATAAATAAATAAATAAATAAAAACAATCTTACCTCATGTATCTCGGCTCAAAGTATCAAAATATTCTGTTTATACCTCTGTTTCGATCAAAGATTACGTATACGTTTCATTCTGAAATAAAGGTTTGATGGGCCAGAATAGGGCCTTATAATTAAGGTGGTTACACCCGTAAATAGGCGTGTACATATGCTGAAATATAAAGGAACTCAATCAATCATTTTACATAACAAATCACCCACTGAAACCATCTCGGTTCAATGAATTTTGTGTAATATACTCACCATGTACACATAAACATGCATACCATAATGTTATATTCAAGAAATTGACATATTTTCATGTTTAATACTTTAATATTATAACTTTATTAAAAGTTCAAAATAAAAATGTTTTCATTTACGCAGTATAAATAGGAAATGTGATATGTGAAATGTAATAAACGTGAGCTATTTTCGCGAGTGATGACATTTCTATTTATTCGCGTATTTTTCGTAGTCAAATGACAATCAGAGCAAATGCGAGTTATTTTATCAGAATGTGATATTTTATCTTAGTTTAATTTTTGCGTCAAACATATTGCTCTTGTTAATTTACGCTTAAATAAATCGAACAGAAAACATCCCGATTTACAGTTTATGGAAAGACCGACATTTATCATCAGATAAGAGTGTAGTCCACAAAGACAGTGAGTAATGGTGTTTAACGTCCCAGTCAAGAATATTTCACTTATATTGAGACGTTATATAATTAGTCCACAAAGTGTTAATAATTACATATTATACCAGTTTTAATGTTACAGCACTAGACGGCCGTTTCGGAATACAATTTCTCATCAGTAGTGCTTGGACCAAAATTATGAAACCAAAATTATTTTGAAGATGTTGAAAAGCTACCCAAAGGACCAAAATATATTTTACCAAATTAAGCTAAGGTAACACTTTGCATGAGGGAGTATAAATAATAATTAATAAAATACATGTACTGTCTCGTTAAGTGTCGAGGTATATAGATCGCCGGATCAGGATATATAACTGTCCCTAAATAGTCTAATGGATGACCTTACGCAATACAATGCCTCCGCCTAATGCAGCACAGTGTCCAAATGACGCATTAGTATCACAGAGCCTCTTTAACACCTTACGTAACAGTGCCTCTATGCCGCCCTGCGTATCGCATCGCATTCATAACTCTTTATGTTCCAAAATATGTCTCTACGATGCCCAAGTATCACTGCTACAATTTCGCTTTACGTATCACAACACCTTCGCGACGTCTAACGTATCAATGTGTTCATGTGCCTTGCTTATCACATCGCTATTACTTCGCGTTGCGTATTACATTGCCAGTGCGTCGCCTTGCGTATCACGTCGCCACTGTGTCGCCTTGCGTATCATATTGTCACTGTCACCTTGCTTATCACATCGCTTCGTTACTGCGTCAACTTGCGTATCACATTGTTATTGTGTCGTCTTACGTATCACATCGCCATTGTGTCGCCTTGCGTATCACATTGCCACCGTGTCACCTTGCGTTTTACATCGCTACTGCGTTATTTTGCGTATCTAATTACCATTGCTTGGCCCTACGTATCACATCTCCACCGCGTCGTTTTATCACATCAACTTTTTCATTTTGAATAATTATATTACTACGGAAGCTTGTTCGTGCCACTTTGTAATCTGATTTTTACTCAAATCGTAGGTACGATTTTAGGCTTTCGTATATTACAGGATACAGCCACCTTGAAAAACTACATTGTGTAAATATAAAATACTTGCCCCGTCCTTAAACTGAATTTTTTCCAACTTTATCTGAAAATTCAAATCCGAATAATTTTATTTATAGCTTTTAAAATATTCAAAATTTAATTCAAAATGTCATTAGGAAGATCCGTTATAGTTTAAAATATTTCTATTTTATTTAGTTTTTATAAAAAAATATAATAATATAATAATAATAATAATAATAATAATAATAATAATAATAATAATAAATAAATAAATAAATAAATAATAATAAAAAATAATTATAATAAAAGATTCAGTTGTTCCAAATTTATTACCAAAATGCTAAATTTAAGTTTAGGAAAATCTTAGTTAAAGAAAGGTCGTGAAATTGGAGCCCCATTACATTTTTTTACCAACATTAATGGTTACGTACCATGGACGAAAACTCCATGTATGTAAACAAATGTGTGTGTCATGTTGTAAAAATAAATTTAAGTGTGTACTTTACAAAACATAATCATACAAATCCAAACAACAATAAAGAAAATGCGTTGCTTTACGAAAACCCATTAGACTCATGAATAAAAAAAATAAATAAAAGACGTAATAACGCCCTTAACTCGCATTATAATGCCTTTATTTCGCGTTAGTACGCCTTTTATTTTTTTATACATGAGCCTAATTGGCTTTCGTACCGCTGAAATTATTCAACAAAATACATATTTTCTTTTAAAGTATCAAATGATTTATTATCATTTATTACCGGTTGTAAATAAGAAATATAAGGTCAAATAATAACTACAGTACCGGCCTGTCAAAAGTGTTACATTAAGCTAACGCATTAATGCCATTTGGCCACTCATCTCTGTCCCCCATTACCCACGTGTATATTTCTGCAGCTGTTCTGTTTCTCGGCAGTTTTTCGGTCATGAACTGATACTTAATCAGTTAGTACTTCGACTCCTTTTCGTTAGGTCAGAGTTTTAGCTTTCGACAGGTATGTACCGTGCACGTTACTGATATACAACATTGGGAACTCCCAAATTGTAAATTGCAGTGTAATTACAGTAATGTCATGTGCTACTTTTGAATTTTTATGAAATAATATAATTCAAAAGTAGCACAATTCAAATGCTACTCTTGAATTATATTATTTCATAAAAATTCAAAAGTAGCACATGACAGTAAATATGTTTTTTCAATAAATTGAAAGATGAAAAACTCTTTGTAGTCCATGAAGATATAACACACAAACGTTTATCACAGGGCAGTGTTTTGTCTCGCCAGTTTTATCACCAGTTGCAGTGCACCATCTAAAAGATCTTGCTCTTTGATAAAAGAATAGGTACTGGTCATTTTCATGCCTAAGGTATTCAGGGATTCAACCGGTCCATCACTAAATTTTAGAAATTCATCCACTAAGTTTCCGTTGTTCACAGTACAGGTCCGTCTGAAGTTTAACAATGAACTAGTGAAATGGAGCAATCGGCTGCCGAGTAGCCGATATATGGATAGCTAGCTAGTTTGCAAAAGACGGGATTGACCAGCCTGTTCAATTTTTTGCCGCTCCAGACAGTCCATATTGAAAAAAAGAGTTTTTAAGAAACTATCATTAAAAATTTGCTCTTGTTTATCATACTTTGTGGTTAGAAGGTAGACCTAGCCAACATGACAGGTTGGACACCGCTGCATGATGTAGTTGTATTGTAATGTGAGTATTTATTTCTATCCACATAGAACAATTATTGTTGCCAAATATGTTTTGAATGTACACAAGTAGGTCTACATAATTATTGTCAATCTGCATTTTGGTCATGTGATACTCCATAATGTTGACTTCCAGTCTCTACAAAAAATTTCAATGAGGCATTTGAAATTTTATATCATAATTATAATTCTTTAGTGATTAGAAATACACAATAATCTAATTGATGAAGTAATTTGTATACGAATAATAAAATATATTAATATATTTACTATAACAGCGAGAAGTAAAAACGCAACACTCCTAGTTTACGACACGATGACGTTAAAGAAGTTTGCAAGTTTGCCAATCCTTTTGCAATATCCTAAAAAACCATGACGTTATTGTTAATTTTGGTCTATTTTCGCATCAGATTATGTCTTTGAAGTTTTATACCGAAAAATCAAGCAAAGGAACATATTCTTTTCTTTACATTTTCAGAAAATTTAAATTCAGGACTACATTGTGTTAATTTTTCAAAACCTTGTAGGACAATCCGTTATTTTTCTACACTTTTTCCAATTTTTCAGAGCCGGAAAAATCGCCATTTCCTATTTATCCTATGTTAAAATTCCGACATGTTTTTTTTTTATTATTTACATTTTTGACGCTTTATAGCTAAAAAAGTAAAAAGGGGACCCCTAATTTTTTTGGAATTTTCGGATGCGCCTCAAAAAGTTCTACAAGTATGAAAAAAAAAATAAAATCAGAAACTTGTAGGATAGTGCCCATTTGTACCATTTGGCCTTAAGAATTGACGGTCCCGTTTTCCTGGACCATCGAGTAATGACCCATATTTTATAAAAAACAACCAAAAGCTGAAGAACAGCGAAGCAGGACACCTTAAATATGATAACATTACAACCTGGGTCATATGTACTCGACGACTCAGAAAAAAGGACAGTCAATTCTTATGTTTACAATATAAAAATTACTCTGAAATAAAAATCATTTCTTTAGTAAAATAAATACAAATGTACTTTTTTCATGCTCTGAAATTATGCTTGTCGTCATGTAAATTTCAATACTGGTAACAGCCGTGTTACGCCTCATAGCGGTGTTGTCGCATAAACGTGTTCCAACACGACTATGTGGGGAATTTCAACGCATATAGAGGACGCTTTAATGCGGCAAAAAGGCTACATTCCGCCGCATAAAGAAAACATTTACTACCATCACCTACACCTCCATCATCATTACCACCTCCATTAAAAAACCACCGTCACTATCATCGTGATGATCATCATTATTATTGTTATTATTATTAAAAGCAATAGTCGAAATTCTGCCAAAATCACAATTTAACGATCATCAACATTATACATGATGTCACCATCGCCACCGTCGCCGCCCTCTCATCGTCCCCGTCCCCATCTCCTTACAATTATTATTACCATTATCAACAACAGCATAAATCTTCAATTGTCATCGTCATAATTAATGTCACCACCACCGTATTTGTCTAGATATTAGCTCTTTTTTAAAATTCATACTAAGTTATTAAAATAAGTCCTCTTTATGCGTCAAATAGGCAGCCTCGCGCCCCATATGAGCAACACATCTTTATGCGTTGAACGCCGCCGCATAAACGTGGCCGACCTCTTTATGCGTTGAAATTCCCCGCATAAACGTGTCGGGCGCGTTTATGCGGCAACACCGCTATGTGGCGTTACACAGCCGATCCACCGAACCTTCCATATCCATCCAAGAAACAAAAAAATGCGTCATGAATTCATTGTTGGACATGCTTATTTTAATTAAACATTATTAAAACATTCTTACATACATAAAATCGCAATAATGCTGATTTTGGGTCGAAAATCATTTTACATTTTGACATAGAAAACGTTTTCATACGCAGTTTCGTACTTAACAAGAAGCGGGATTTTCCTATTTTTCACGTCCATGACACCCTATGGTGGGCAAAGTCATTGAACAAAGAAGAACGTTCATTGTAGGCGGTCAGTAAAGCATTGTAAATAGTTGCACTTGAAATGAAATAAGAACATGAAGTATCATAGAAATTAGACTATATGTCTCTTTACTGCAAAACAAAGTTTTAAATGTCAAAACATACTAGTATATATATAGATGATCCATAACAATATAATTATACAGCATTACGTTATTTTGATAATTAAAACATCGTTGTCTCCCCTGCTCTCGTATCTGTTAGTATATATTGCAGAAATTGTATATACTTATTATTATGTCAATTAAGAAATGGTACATCTTCTCCTGTTTCGTCGTCGAGATTGCCTATCGGACAAAGACAGAACCGATTGGCTCCTGTAAACTTGAGATTGCAAACCTTGCACCGATTGAGTTTGCAAACACTGTGTTGATTGGCTCCGAGGAATTTGGGTTTGAACAGACGATTCTGACCGACTCCCTTGGCCCACAGCTTGTCTTGCTTGCTGACTTGTCGTGGGTAAGCCACGCCTTCTTCTCTCTATCCGACCTGCTATTGTACGGATTCGGGTCTGAAAATGTTCCATTGGTACAACATAACACTGATGAAGCCAAAGTTCTCTGAAACACAGAATTTTCTTAACATGCCGACTTTCTCCGCCAATTATGATATTATCAGTAACCAAAAACCTATTGGTAACTGCGTCAAGTTGGTAGAATTTGTTCATAGCATTTCCACACATCTCATCATCTTGAAATATACATTTGTTAATCAACTCATCTGGTGAAAACAGGATACAAATGATCAGAAGTTGGTCCACTTCGTCCTCCGTCAGTTGCGAGTGGTTGCTGTAATCTCTAAGACGTCTGATGTTCCTCTCTGTTTTATCAATGTCCAGAACATAACAAATACTATCTAGGTAGTACATTAACTGGGCTTTAGGACTCTCTGAGACATCAACATCATGTCCAAACTCCTTAACGCCAATCTGAACTCTAGATAATGCAGCCATTTTAAAAACTTTATATCAAAGGATTTACCAAGAATCTCGGTTTATTACCAGCTTACTTCCTTGTTTACCTATACATGTATATAAAAGGTCAAGCACATAGATATGTATCTATGTTTTATTGTCATGTGTTACAGCTACCCGTAATTTAATATATGTGAATATATAAAAATATTAAGGTTAAGGACCATAGTTTAAATGTTTGTTTGTTACAATCCACAACATACCAATCCATGTTCAAATCAAAATTCATATTCAAATCACAATCTACAACATAACAATCTATGTTCAAATCAAAATCCACAACAAACCAATCCATGTTTGATTCAAAATCCACAACAAACCAATCCATGTTCGAATCACAATCCGCAACATGACAATTCATGTTCAAATCACAAACCACATCACAATTCACAACATAACAACCCATATTGAAATCACAATCCACAACATAAGCTATATTCAAAACATAATAAACAACATACCAATCCATGTTGAAATCAAAATCCACAACATACCACAATCCATAACATAACAATCAATGTGCAAATCACAATCTACAACAAACCAATCCATGTTGAAATCAAAATCCACAATATAACAGTCCATATTTAAATCACAATCCACAACCTTACAATCCATATTCAAATCATAATCCACACCAAATCAATGGATGTTCAAATCAAAATCCACAACATACCAATCCATATTGAAATCACAATCAACACACAACCTTACAATCCATATTCAAATCATAATCCACAACATAACAATCCTTATTCAAATCAATCCATGTTCAAATCACAATTCACAACAATCAATCCATGTTCAAATCAAAATAAAACATAACAATCCTTATTCAAATAACAATCCACAACATACCAATACTTGTTCAAATATAAATCCAATACATACCAATCCATTTTGAAACTTAAATCCCCAACATAACAATCCATGTTCAAATCACAATCAATACCATAACAATCAATATTAAAATCATAATCCACAACATACCAATCCATGTTCAAATCACAATCCGAAACATGACAATCCGTGTTGAAATAAAAATCCACAACTAAAACAATCCCATGTTCAAATCAAAATCCACAATACAACAATCTATGTTCAAATCACAATCCACAACGTAACAATCCATGTTGAAATAAAATCCCACAACATACCACTGCATGCTTAAATCACAATCCACAACATAACAATCCATGCTCTAATAACAATCCACAGCAAACCAATCCATGTTGAAATCAAAATCCACAATTCAACAGTCCATGTTTAAATCACAATCCACAACATAACAATCTCTGCTCAAATCACAATCCACAAGAAACCATGTTGAAATCACAATCCACAACAAATCAATCCATATTCAAATCAAAATCCACAACAAAAAAATTTCATGTTTAAATCACAATCCACAACACTGCAATCCATGTTCAAATCACAATCTTCAACATAACAATCCATGGTGAATTTAAAATCCACAACATACCATTCTTGTTCAAATCACAATCCACAACAGATCAATCCATGTTCAAATCAAAATTCAAAACATCAATCCATTTTAAAACTTAAATCCACAAGTGACAACATACCAATCCATATTCAAATCAAAATTCACAACATACCAATCCATATTCAAA
Organism: Anadara kagoshimensis; assembly: GCA_021292105.1. Classification (NCBI taxonomy): domain Eukaryota; kingdom Metazoa; phylum Mollusca; class Bivalvia; order Arcoida; family Arcidae; genus Anadara; species Anadara kagoshimensis. The sequence continues at coordinate 11,444,391 of CM037859.1, forward strand.
TCAAAATTCAAAACATCAATCCATTTTGAAACTTAAATCCACAAGTGACAACATACCAATCCATATTCAAATCACAATCCACAACATACCAATCCATATTCAAATCACAATCCACAACATACCATTCCATATTCAAATCACAATCCACAATATAACAATACATGTTCAAATGACTATCGCCAACATACAGATCCATGTCCAAATGAAAATCCTACAAGTAGACCACAAAAAATACTCGTCTATTTTTGTGTCACAATCTCAAAACCAAAGTAAAAACTGTGAAAACAGGCAAATGAAGTAAAACGTGTGGACTTCCGCCAGGCCAGTGCTCTGGAACAGTGAGCATATCCTGACTTCCACCAGGCCAGTGCTCTGGAACAGTGAGCATATCCTGACTTCCACCAGGCCAGTGCTCTGGAACAGTGAGCATATCCTGACTTCCACCAGGCCAGTGCTCTGGAACAGTGAGCATATCCTGACTTCCACCAGGCCAGTGGTCTGGAACAGTGAGCATATCCTGACTTCCACCAGGCCAGTGCTCTGGAACAGTGAGCATATCCTGACTTCCACCAGGCCAGTGCTCTGGAACAGTGAGCATATCCTGACTTCCACCAGGCCAGTGCTCTGGAACAGTGAGCATATCCTGACTTCCAACAGGCCAGTGTTGTGGAACAGTGAGCATATTCTGACTTCCACCAGGCCAGAGCTCCGGAACAGTGAGCATATCCTGATTTCCACCAGGCCAGTGTTCTGGAACAGTGAACATATCCTGACTTCCACCAAGCCAGTGCTCTGAAACAGTGAGCATATCCTGATTTCCACCAGGCCAGTGCTCTGGAACAGTGAGCATATCCTGACTTCCACCAGGCCAGTGTTCTGGAACAGTGAGCATATCCTGACTTCAACCAGGCCAGTGCTCTGGAACAGTGAGCATATCCTGATTTCCACCAGGCCAGTGTTCTGGAACAGTGAGCATATCCTGACTTCCACCAGGCCAGTGCTCTGGAACAGTGAGCATATCCTGATTTCCACCAGGCCAGTGCTCTGGAACAGTGAGCATTTCCTGACTTCCACCAGGCCAGTGTTCTGGAACAGTGAGCATATCCTGACTTCCACCAGGCCAGTGCTTTGGAACAATGAGCATATCCTGTTTAGCCAAATACACCCGCCATGTTTGAAATCAAAATTGAGAATGAAAGAAACATGGAATTATGGAACCTCAAATACATCCAGGGTAATTTTAGAGATTTATAAATATTGTGATGGCAGCCATAAAACGTTTTAAGAGCCTTGATAAGCCTAGGCTTGCAACACTCCCTAGTCAACAATTTGTAAGCAGATTGCTTTATTGTATAAAGTTCCTATAATGAAAACAGGCTCTACCATAGCATATTAATTGTGAAACACACCATAAGCAATAGAAGAAGGTATATTACTGAATTCAAAAATTGACATTTAAACAATTGAAGTCATCATTGTTATATATATATTGCTAAATAAAGATGAATTACTGTAAACTGTGAAATGTTAGTGGCAGTTTTATTTTAGTGCTTTTGGCAGTGAGATCTTTCCGCTAAAATAAAACTTGCACTTTGAGTACAAACAAATAGTTGGTGTGCTGAAAATAAAAATGTGCCAATCACTTATATTAAGGAAAATTGCTAAAATAAAAATAAAACGGTTTACAGTACAAAAATACGTATTTGACATCAAGTTCATTACAATGGATATTTATTATGGATATTATTTCAGTTTCTACACATTTTATTATGAACAAGTACAATGCTATAAACAACTTCTCATTGGTAATTCATATAAATATTTTATTTAATTTTAACAAGAAAATATTAACTGCGATTAGCATTACAAAATACTGTACATGTATAGAATTTGAGTGTTAATTTCATGCTAAGGTCATGACTTTAATTTCAACAAGAAAAAATGAATTGTCATTCATAGCTTTACAATATTTAAAGCCAATTTCATACTAAGGTCATGACCCTTAATTTTGATAAAATGTTATGATGGAAAAGACAGTACTGTAGAAAACATCAAATATAAAAATCAGTAATGAAAATATCTTTAAAACATAATTCATGTGACTTTTAAACAGGACACATCAGCAGCAGGGATTTACCATACATACTTGATCATAGAACAACAAGGGTTCAAAATTCCCTGGGTCCTCGGTTTGTGACCTATTGATTAAAAATTAGGACCCTTGATTTTTAAATCTTAAAAGTCAGATGAAGAACCTGCTATATCATATCATAATTGTACATGGATTTTTTCAGTGTTGATATTGGACATTCAAAACTTTATGTAGAACCTGCCAGAAATAAAGGCAAATGGAACTCAACCTTTTTCTATTAAAAACAAAATTTTGAACCCCTAAACAATCATGGAAAATGTCTGTTCTCAGATGTCAAAGAGCAGAGAACATTTTCAAATCTCGGTACAAAATCAAAGATTTCAGACAAGACATTCTGGCTAAATGAATTCAAGCATTGAGGAAAGGTTTAACAATATCTAGGTATTTTGACCAAACATATCTGCATAAAACACCCACCAAGGGTTCAAAATTCCCTGTTATGTTTCCAAGGTCTGGTACCTATTGATTTTACATTGGATCCGATGATATTTAAACTGTTAAAATCCACTCGGCCTACAATATATTTTGACAGGAAAACACTCTTTTTTTCTGCATGCTAACAAAACTGCAAATGAACCTTTCAATGTTGATATAGGCCATTCAAAACTTTATGTAAAACTTGCAAAAATAAAAGCAAAAATGTCCTTCTATTTAAAACATAATTCTGAACCCCTAAACACTTTTGCAAATGAAAACAAACAGCACTGTGTTTTCTTTTTTTAAATAATCTAGAATGATGTTCTCAGAAAAAAATTATGTCTTCGTACTTGAATTCTAAAAATACTAGTAACCCAAGGTTTTAAACACATTCACACATTAGACATATATAACAGTTCATCGTGTACAGTCAACATATCAGTCTACACAGGTACAATGACATTAGTCTACACAGGTACAATGACATAAGAGTCGGTACTAATTTCTCCTTTCATTTCTGCCCAATAGATTGTGTATGATGCAGTTCGCATTTACTTGTTTTTATTTCCATGTCCGTAACCATGGTAACTGTTATGATCCTAAAAGTTCCTTTTCTTTAATTTTTTTCATATTCTCAGCCTCTTCATCAAATGACCTCTTTACACTTAGTAACTGCAAAATAAACAAATATATCTTTATTTTCTAAAAGTTCTTCTAAGCATCAACAACTTTAAAAATTCTCAAAATTTCAACAATAACATTACCATTTGCTTTAATTAGCTTAATTAACACCCTGATATTTTTATTCTCTCTTTCTTTCTCTCAATGTGTACCTTTGGATATTTTTATTCTCTCTTTCTTTCTCTCAATGTGTACCTTTGGATATTTTTATTCTCTCCTCTTTTTCTCAATGTGTACCTTTGGATATTTTTATTCTCTCTTTCTTTGTGTACCTTTGGATATTTTTATTCTCTCCTTCTTTTCTCAATGTGTACCTTTGGATATTTTTATTCTCTCCTTCTTTGTGTACCTTTGGATATTTTTATTCTCTCCTTCTTTTTCTCAATGTGTACCTTTGGATATTTTTATTCTCTCTTTCTTTCTCTCAATGTGTACCTTTGGATATTCTTATTCTCTCCTTCTTTCTCTCAATGTGTACCTTTGGATATTTTTATTCTCTCCTTCTTTCTCTCAGTGTGTACCTTTGGATATTTTTATTCTCTCTTTCTTTGTGTACCTTTGGATATTTTTATTCTCTCCTTCTTTTTCTCAATGTGTACCTTTGGATATTTTTATTCTCTCTTTCTTTCTCTCAATGTGTACCTTTGGATATTCTTATTCTCTCCTTCTTTCTCTCAATGTGTACCTTTGGATATTTTTATTCTCTCCTTCTTTTTCTCAATGTGTACCTTTGGATATTTTTATTCTCTCCTTCTTTCTCTCAATGTGTACCTTTGGATATTTTTATTCTCTCTTTCTTTGTGTACCTTTGGATATTTTTATTCTCTCTTTCTTTCTCTCAATGTGTACCTTTGGATATTCTTATTCTCTCCTTCTTTCTCTCAATGTGTACCTTTGGATATTTTTATTCTCTCCTTCTTTTTCTCAGTGTGTACCTTTGGATATTTTTATTCTCTCTTTCTTTGTGTACCTTTGGATATTTTTATTCTCTCCTTCTTTCTCTCAGTGTGTACCTTTGGATATTTTTATTCTCTCTTTCTTTGTGTACCTTTGGATATTTTTATTCTCTCCTTCTTTTTCTCAATGTGTACCTTTGGATATTTTTATTCTCTCTTTCTTTCTCTCAGTGTGTACCTTTGGATATTTTTATTCTCTCTTTCTTTGTGTACCTTTGGATATTTTTATTCTCTCCTTCTTTTTCTCAATGTGTACCTTTGGATATTTTTATTCTCTCTTTCTTTCTCTCAATGTGTACTTTTGGATATTTTTATTCTCTCCTTCTTTTTCTCAATGTGTACCTTTGGATATTTTTATTCTCTCCTTCTTTCTCTCAATGTGTACCTTTGGATATTTTTATTCTCTCTTTCTTTCTCTCAGTGTGTACCTTTGGATATTTTTATTCTCTCCTTCTTTCTCTTAATGTGTACCTTTGGATATTTTTATTCTCTCTTTCTTTGTGTACCTTTGGATATTTTTATTCTCTCTTTCTTTTTCTCAATGTGTACCTTTGGATATTTTTATTCTCTCCTTCTTTCTCTCAATGTGTACCTTTGGATATTTTTATTCTCTCCTTCTTTCTCTCAATGTGTACCTTTGGATATTTTTATTCTCTCCTTCTTTCTCTCAATGTGTACCTTTGGATATTTTTATTCTCTCTTTCTTTCTCTCAATGTGTACCTTTGGATATTTTTATTCTCTCCTTCTTTCTCTCAGTGTGTACCTTTGGATATTTTTATTCTCTCTTTCTTTGTGTACCTTTGGATATTTTTATTCTCTCTTTCTTTCTCTCAGTGTGTACCTTTGTACCTTTGGATATTTTTATTCTCTCTTTCTTTCTCTCAATGTGTACCTTTGGATATTTTTATTCTCTCCTTCTTTCTCTCAGTGTGTACCTTTGGATATTTTTATTCTCTCTTTCTTTGTGTACCTTTGGATATTTTTATTCTCTCTTTCTTTTTCTCAATGTGTACCTTTGGATATTTTTATTCTCTCCTTCTTTTTCTCAATGTGTACCTTTGGATATTTTTATTCTCTCTTTCTTTCTCTCAATGTGTACCTTTGGATATTTTTATTCTCTCCTTCTTTCTCTCAATGTGTACCTTTGGATATTTTTATTCTCTCCTTCTTTTTCTCAATGTGTACCTTTGGATATTTTTATTCTCTCTTTCTTTGTGTACCTTTGGATATTTTTATTCTCTCTTTCTTTCTCTCAGTGTGTACCTTTGGATATTTTTATTCTCTCTTTCTTTGTGTACCTTTGGATATTTTTATTCTCTCCTTCTTTTTCTCAATGTGTACCTTTGGATATTTTTATTCTCTCTTTCTTTCTCTCAGTGTGTACCTTTGGATATTTTTATTCTCTCCTTCTTTCTCTCAATGTGTACCTTTGGATATTTTTATTCTCTCCTTCTTTCTCTCAATGTGTACCTTTGGATATTTTTATTCTCTCCTTCTTTCTCTCAATGTGTACCTTTGGATATTTTTATTCTCTCTTTCTTTCTCTCAGTGTGTACCTTTGGATATTTTTATTCTCTCTTTCTTTCTCTCAATGTGTACCTTTGGATATTTTTATTCTCTCTTTCTTTCTCTCAGTGTGTACCTTTGGATATTTTTATTCTCTCTCTCAATTCATACCTTAGAATATATTTATTCTGTCTCATTGTACCTTTTACTCTCTCTATCTCTCTTTCTGTTTATACATTTGGGTATTCCTACTCTCTCTCTTTCTCTCTCCATTTATAATTTTTCTAATCTCTCAACATTAGCATTATAATATGATCTTTATTACTGATAAACTGACCAAATTTAAGTTGTTTTTTTCCACAAAAATACAGATTAGTGTGTGTCTGTATGCATGCATGTGTGCATACATGTGTGTGTGTGTGTGTGTGTGTGTGTGTGTGTGTGTGTGTGTTTGTACATGCCTCTGTGTGTGTGTGTTTTTTTTTACTTACCATAGCTTCTATATTCTTTTTCAGTTCTATTGAAATGGTTTTATCCTTCAGAACTAATTTACATTCTTTGCCATATATGTCATTTATAACATCTTTAGTGTGTTGACATAATTTCTTGGCACTTTTGGCTAATTCTTCTCTACGTTCCCTTGTTACTCTGAAATTAAATTGAACACAGTGATTTTGTTATGTTTAAATATAAAACTAACTTCTACCATTTAGATAAAGGAAATTTGTACAAAATAAAAAGTTTTGAAATATATACCAAACTACATCTTGACATGCTTACTTACATAAGCTAAGATTCTTATTGCAAAAATGATGTATTGTGACAATATTTGAATTTTTTGTTGGTAGGGAGGGTAAATGTAGCTTTTATTACACGACTAGATTCAATTTGAGAAACTTTGGTTGTCAAATTGGGAAATTTCTGGCCTTTTTTCCCTGGGGAAACTACCTTTATTCAGTAGTAATTATAAGGTCTCATTATACACTTCCAGGTCACAAAAGGTCAAATGGCTCTCCTCTAAGACATTAGATTGCTAATATTTCGGGTAGAGCTGATAAAATCTGATACATAAATCTTATTAATATAAACAATATGCCATTGGAAATTAGAAGCTACATCAAACAAAAGTGCTATAACAAAAATTAGGTATTGCTAAAGGTATATGTGCATTTTCTGTAGTAAATTGGTTGATAGGATCCGAGTTAGGTTTCAATAATCACGAGAAAAACATGTTTACCATGTGGTTCGCATATAATTCCATTTTGCGATTAAATTCAACGGTGATTTTTAATCCTGTTTCAAATGTTGTATCATTTAGTAAGCCTATTCACAGTGACGTCATAAAACATGGGACCCTATGGGAAATGTCGAAGTGTTTATTGAGACCTAAGCAAACAAAATCACTGGAACATATTTAAACTTGGTCCTGATGAAGGTCCACTCTTGGGCTGAAAAGCCTAACAGACAGATATATACATAAGTACATGTATATACAGGGATTCCAAGTTACCTAAATTGGGGTCAAAATGGGTCCCATTCCCAAGGTTCCCTGGAACATATTTTAACTTGGTCCTGATGAAAGTCCACTCTTGGGGTGAAAAGCCTAACAGACAGATATATACATAAGTACATGTATATACAGGGATTCCAAGTTACCTAAATTGGGGTCAAAATGGGTCCCATTCCCAAGGTTCCCTGGAACATATTTTAACTTGTTCCTGATGAAGGTCCACTCTTGGGCTGAAAAGCCTAACAGACAGATATATACATAAGTACATGTATATACAGGGATTCCAAGTTACCTAAATTTGGGTCAAAATGGGTTCCATTCCCAAGGTTAAAAACACTACCTGGACCACACACATGTATGGAGAAGCAGGGGTGGAGTAATGAAGTTTTACCACCCAGTAAAGATTCTTTTATATTGAAACATTCAGTTTAGAGATGGTGGAGGAAGCTGCAGTGTTCAGTGATAACCACTGACCTTAATTAAGTAAACTGAGAAACATTCTCACACAAGGATTTGTCCCCAAGTAGGATAAGAATCTTGGCAGTGATAGGTGCTTAGATCAGTAAACATAACTTTAGACAACTTTGTCAAAAGGGTGGGGGTGGGGTGGGGGGGGGGGTGGGGTGGGGTGGAGGTTGGTTGAGGGGGAGGTAGGAGGTGGGGTAGGAAAAATGTTGTGATGTTTGCTTTTCTTACTTAGATAGAGTCACTGCTATCGTAGTGCCTTCTACTTGAAGTGGAACCGTAGTTATCCCAGATTTTTTAATAACTGCTACAACATCTTCAAGGTGCTAAAAAAGTAAAATTAATGCTGTATAAATAATTCAGAATAATTTAGAAAGAAAATATTTTTGATGAAGTAGAACTTTAGCTAATAATGTTAACCAAATATCTTACTATCTATAATTTGATTGGATTGATTGAATGGGGCTTTATGTCACAGTTAGGAATATTTCACTTATATACAAAGAACAATTATAGGTGAAGTGGCAGAAATCAATTATATTGAGACATCGCCAGTGATAGGTGAAGTGGCAGAATTTTTAACTTTGCAGTGATCTCAGGGCAATATGCAAGGGGCAGAATTTTGAACTTTGCAGTGACCTAAGGGCAATACCCAAGGGGCAGAATTTTGAACTTTGCAGTGATCTCAGGGCAATATGCAAGGGGGAGGGGTGGTTGGTTTACGTTTTTAAGGTTTCTTCCTACGGACCCAGTGACTTTAATTTCCAAATGCCAAGTGCTTGGTGAAAGAACAGTCACTACCTCAAAATATTAGTTGCCATGGTGCTTATTTTAGTCGCAGCTTTGAGCCCTGAAAATGTCTTGAAGATAGAAGCTATTCTGAATACTTTAATAAGAAAAAATCTACCTTTGGTATATCATTAATAAACAATTATGTACAGTATAACTCGAAGTGCACGGGACTTCGATGATGACTTCGAGTTATCGGGGTGTTCGAGTTTTCGAAGTTGAAGGATGACGTCACAATGTAACTTTCATTTCTTTGGGAGAAATGTTGGATGGTGTAAAACTGTTTACCGACACACTGGTGTAATATGTACCGGTATTACATAAAAGAATAAATGAATTAAAATCAAATTATTAATTATGTTTTTATAAGGACTGATAACGACAACAAACGCATACATGAAATACACAAAATGTGTATTACCAATACATGACTGTAATACATTCAAAGAACTGAATCAGATAAACATACATTGTATGTTATAATTTACAAAACAAGACGCACATTTTATAGAAATTATAAAACTATTGTGCCTACAACGTATCAATCAATAAAATCCAGATTAAATCACCTGAAAATTTGTTGTTGTCGCCAGCGGCACAAAACTCGGCTTCTACTGAGGGGGTACACGGTTACACTTCACCGTGCGTTACGACACAGAGTACTAATCCTTTAATTGATACTAATTAATACAGTAGCAAAACCTTTGATCTGTACAACTTCTCCAATCATTAATCGGATTATACGGAAGTATTATAGCTAATTGTCGGGTAATTACCGTGTTCTCACTGAAGCGTTCTATTGGTCACCCATTGTTGAAAATAGTTCGAGTTTTAGAAGGTTGTTTTTCCTATAATTTTTAATTTTGCACCTTAACATTACTTCGAGTTATCGGGGGTGTTCGAGTTACAGGAGTTAGAGTTATCGAAGTTGTATTTATATAGTTTATATAGAAAACCGGTCGGGACAAAATTATTACTTCGAGTTATCCGTGATATTCGAGATATCGAAGTTTGAGTTATTGAAGTTCTACTGTATATAATAAACAGACCGGAGCTGACCTGTAGGAGAATATAATATCATGAGGTGTCAGCCACTGTACGATATATTCTTCCAAAGGTCAACTTTAGCCTGTGTATTATTCAACAATATACCAAAGGTATGATTAATTTTCTTCGAATTAAATCAAAAGCATTGAAATTAACATTGTGAACACTTAACACTGAAGTACATTCTACTATTTATTTGCAAAAAAGGTCCATTGAATTAATGCAGCTGTTGAAATTACATCTAATGAAATAAATAATTTTATGAAATTCAATGAAAATTACGTCACAACCACTGTTATACTATCTTTTCTCACACCTGTGACATGGAATTCCCACGTTATTACCCATGTGGAATTTCCTTGACTCACCCTAAGGTTGAGACAGGCTACACACTGAAATTCCTGCGTAGTAATATCTGTTCTGGATTTATCGTTGAGAGGACTTAATAAGTTGAATAAAGTTCCGAAGTCAACCAATAATTTCGCAATGTCACAATCACTTACACACGCTAAATTGATGACGTCACAATCATTTTACGTGAAAACGTCAACAAAAATCAATTACGTCATGTTCAGCAGGCATGAATAGTGACATGAAAATTGAACATTTGATGTAACTTTCCATTTACAAATCGCTAAAGCTCGTTCTGGACAAAAATATTCATCCTCGTTTGAGATATCTCTGTCTTACTCTGTTACCGGTGTAAGATTCTATTAGTATATAACCTACCTCAGGTGAAGCACTCATATTAATTAACACAAGGTGTGGGCCTTTCATAATAATCTGTCCTAACTGATTAAGAGGGAATTTGCCATCTGACGTTGAAATTGTGATATGATCAAAAGTTCCTACAACCACAAAAAAGAAATTAAATTAATTTACACCAAAGATCCGCAATAATCATATCTTGTGTTAAAACACTCTAGCCTTATACCTACGTAAAAACAATCTATCCACCCTGGCCTTATATATTCCCCAAAATGTGCAAAATGTCGAATTCTTTCATTTTTCCATAACAAAAAGAACAATTATTAAATTTATAATAATTTAATTTTTACAACTTTTAAAATAACAAATCAACAAAACAATTTGAACAACAACACAGGCATAGCAAATAAAACTATAACTGTCTCTTGAGACCTTGACCTTTCCGATATCACATTGGTTCAAGGTCATGACACACATTTGGACAATGGAAAATATTCATGTGAAGTTTTATGACAAAAGTCCAAAGCAATTATGAGATATGGTCCAGACTCGATTTTACATGGACAGACAAATGGACATTGTGATTCCTATATACCCCCCTAAAACTAGTTTGCAAGGAAATATAATTTAATATTTAATAATAAAATATTATATAGAAAATAAAATAATAATAGTCAAAGGTATTCAAATGTGAGACCAATAGTAATTAATTCAAAAATAAAAGAAAAGACCTGACCAATCAAAATGTTTGATATATTGCAAGTTCAGGCTTATCAGGCCCCTTAAAAAAGGTTTTACAACCATCATTATAATATTGTTGACACGTGTGATGGCTCTGTATCCATAATTACTCTTGATAATTTTGACGTACAATAGTTTGATGTTCCTTTCATTCTCAATTTTGAGGTCACACATGACGAGTCGGTGTACTTAGCTAAACAGGAGAAACCTATCCTTTTGGAGCATTCAGCCCCACTTCCCTTGTGGAAGTTCACATGTTTAACTTAATTTCTCGATTTCAAGGTTTTTACTGTGCTTTAGGATTGTGATTTCGACATGGACTGGTATGTTTGTTTTGGATTTAAACAAAGGGGAAATGATTGACTGAATAAAGGTTTTTTTTTTTTTGTCCTAGTCAAGAATATTTCACTTATATTGAAATGTCACTATAGGTGAAGTGGCAGAATTTTTTAACCTTAGGGCAATGTGCAGGGAGGGTTCTTTAAAGTGTCATGCCTGTCCTGACTAAGGACATCAATTTTTAAGGTCTGGTCCCATGGACATCTTGACTGTCATTTCTAAATTCTGAGTGCTTGAGGAAAGAAAAACTAATTTCTATATTCAAGTGTTCACTTTTGGTCATACCCTGGCTAGGATTAAAACCCACATCCTTCCACACACAGACCTAGCACTCTACCAACTGAGCTTCTGTAATGATTTGAAACAAAGAAGAATGGAATTCTAGCTATATGATAAACTTTAGTGGTTCAAAATACCACAGGATTCAGGAACTATTTATTTTACATTGTAACCCTTGATAATTAAACAGCAAAAGTCAAATGGGCATGCCATTTTTTTCACCAAAATAATACTACATTTTTCTATATGATAACATAACTGCACATGGGCCTTTTAATGGTGATATTAAAGAAATGACCATATTTTGGGGTCATTACTACAAAACAATGTCATTTCTTTTATTTACAATTCATTTTTATATCTAATTTGCTATGTAAATTAAAACTATCACTGCATTTCATTTTTGTTAATTTACTTCCTCTGTTGGTTTTAGTGCATCGTGAAACTTTTAAAACTAAATGTGGGACCTGCAAAACTTTAAGGCCAAAAGTTCTGGACCTTCCATTATAAAACATAATTGACGGATCACCGGCCATGCCCACAATATTGTTCTAACAAAGACCTTGTATGCTTGAATTACCGGTACACACAAAGAGAACGAAAACTTGACCTGAATTGTGCCATTACATGATGTTCCTGACACTAGTACGTCATTAGTTGCCATGACACTGTTTTGATACTGTGATGGCAGCTAGTTTCGGAACATAAAAAGCATGGTGGCGATACATCAATTTTGAAGCCCTGACATACCTATATTGTTCCTAATGCTCAGATTATGTATATAATCTGATTTCAGTTTCTCTACTGATTCCTGCATTTTGGATTTCATTTTCTCCAAGTCAATAATGTCTTCATAGTCACTTGGCTCTAATTCCTTTATCTTTATTTTGGATCCACCTAATTAAAACAATATTGTTGATTTAATAAAATTGTTACTTTTTACCACACATGTTAAAGGAATATGTCTCAAACAACATATACATACTTATCTAACTCCAGTTATCAGAATTTAATTTTGTCAGAGGCCAAACAAAATATGTTTCTTGTATCAGGTCTGGGATCTGCTCGAAACGGGGGATCGCCCGATTGGGGGACAATCAAAGGGAAGTAATTCTTGTGGGTGTACACGCGAGTACACAAAAGAGTTCCGATTATTGCGAGTAATACTACCTTATGTAAACATCCGGTAGATCGTACATGTCAATAATGCTTTGTAAATCCTATAGGCAGATAGGCAACAGGTAATAATGACAGACATATCGGCAGTGTTTTCCAATGATGACATGAAAGATTCAATAAAAGAAGAACTTTTTAATTAAATACAAATTGATTGCTAGTTCAAATCTATAAAATTACTCAATTAAAAAAATTAATACACTATTTTATCTTGTTTTTCGATCAGAGGACGGCATATTTTGTCAGTTTTCTTCCTTTTATTTTTTGGTGTAAATGCTGAATAATTAGAAGAATTTTTGTTTTTTAGTATAAACTGAGTTCGGAATTTTAAGCAAGTCACTACAAAGCCAATTTGATGATATATATAATCAATCGCAATAGTTAATACTGCTTTTGTTTATAATTATTATTTTTTAATTATTAGTAAATATGATTATTTTGTTTGAAATAAAGAACAGGAGGGAGAGAGAGGAAATTCAGACAGAAAATGAAAAAATATCTTCAAAGAGTTAGTTATCTCACATCTGAACTAGGTAAGAAACGGTCCTTTTAGCATTTCTATACCCGTAACTACGATGTATTTTTAACTGGAACATTTATAACCGGAAGTGCATTTTTAAGAGCTTATAACTTTTTTTCCGCACGACAGATTTTTTTCCCGCATGACAGATTTTTAGACATATAAGTTTACTGTAACTGTTCAAATTTTTAAGTCCCCCTACTTAGAAATGAATCCCTGCGGCCGTTTTTTATAAAAGTCATCAATTTTACTCGATTTTAAGCCCGTTTCTAGGCAAACAAATGAAATACACATGCGAGATGTTATAGTCATAAAAAGCTTAGACGCTTTATCCCCCGATCGGGCAATTTCGATTTATCCCCCGTTTCGGGCGGATCCCAGACCTGGGTATCACTCTAAAAAGTTATTTAACTCTAGTTATCAGACTGAGAGTTTACTTTTGTCTGAGGCCAAACAAATATGTGTTTCTGGTTTCACTCTAAAAAGTTATTTAACTACTTTTGACTGAGGTCAAAGAAAATATGTGTTTCTGGTAACACTCTAAAAAGTGATTTTACTACAGTTATTAGAGTTTACTTTTGTCTGAGGCCAGACAAAATATGTGTTTCTGGTAACACTCTAAAAAGTGATTTTACTACAGTTATTAGAGTTTACTTTTGTCTGAGGCCAGACAAAATATGTGTTTCTGGTAACACTCTAAAAAGTGATTTAACTACAGTTATTAGAGTTTACTTTTGTCTGAGGCCAGACAAAATATGTGTTTCTGGTAACACTCTAAAAAGTGATTTAATCCAGTTATCAGCATTTACTTTTGACTGAAGCCAAACAAAATATGTGTTTCTGGTAACACTAAACAATAACTGACAACAGTAGATATTTCACTCTTTTTTCTTTTGTAACAATATTAGAAATTATATAAAAATAAACCTAAATATTTTCTATTCTCTACAAAAAATCACTTCCTCTCCTGAATATCTGAAAAATTGCTGATGTAGCGTTAAACAACATCACCCCACCCCCAACCAAATCTTACCTCTGCTTTTTGAAGCATAAGTTCTAACAGTACACCATGTTAACGGTTGATAAGTTTGTAAACTGACATTATCAAATAAACCTCCGGTAGTTAGTCTACTAAATCTTCTACATAATCCATACTGTCCTAATGTTGACCTTTGACCCACTGACTGTAGCAGATATGTTAATTTATTCAGATTAAAACAGCGTTGCACTGACATTATAAACTCTGTAAATTAAAGGAATAGAATTATTAGAGAACAACTTTGCTGATATAAACTTAATTAACTTATAAGAAGCTGACTAATGCCCCCCTCCCCTCCCCCCACACAGGTTTTGGACCTTAGGCAAGCAAACTCAGAAAAAAATTCTCAAATAAGGAGCTGGTCAAGGCAGAATTAAAAAACTGTAGGTATTGTAGGTACAAAGTCTAGGGGTTTAGTGGGCTGACCAATGGGCAGTTGGGCTGTATGTGTCTTTGATGTCACACATTGTTTTTTTATTAAAGGACACCCTTTATAATAATCACTCAACCAATGACAAGCAGAACTTTCTTTTTCAGTGTTAATATATCAAGACTGATTAACTAGTGTTTTATGTTTCACTCAAGAATATTTCAATTATAATGAGACGTCACCAGCTAAAGATGAAGTGGAGAAAATTTGACCTTTGCACTTGGCAGTGCACTCAGGGCAAGATTCAGGGAGGGTTTTTATAAGTGCCACCCCTGTTGTGACATAGAACATAGGTTTTTAAGGTCTCTTCTGAAGTACCCTGTGACTGAAATTTCTAATTCCAAGTGCTTGACAAAAGATCAGTCACTGCCTATTTTCAAGTCTAGGTCGACCGACCGGCCTTTGAACACACAACCTCCCACCAAAGACATATATATCTCTGCTTCACATACGAAGTGAGCACTCTATGAACTGAGTTATAGTAGTGAACATTGATAATATATCAAGAAGTAGATCGACGAAGGATAATATACAAATGGTCCACATTATTAGCACATATCTTTTTTATATACCCATATAACCCTACACACCCTTACATACATCTAATGAATAGGATTAAATAGCCGATTTCAATGTTAAATCTTCTTCCAAAGAAAATTCTGTCTGATGGATGATCGATCTTAAGTCGTGTTGAACTGTAAAAACAATCCAACTGTATGGTGAAAACCAAATGGCGGATCTAAAACATATTTACATTTTTGATCAAAATAATTTATTATTTGATCCAAATATGACAAACTTCTTTTATTCATACATTTATTATCATTAAACTAATTAATAAAGTTATATGGCCCATTTATATGTATATCATAAAATACGTAATAATAAAATATGTGGTAATAACACATTTGTAATTGCCACAAACGGGACAATAACCATTGTGTATACAAATACCTGTACTTTGTCAACAGGTACCGTACTTCACTGATACCACATAAGGTGATTAAAAAGGTACACCTTAAATTTCCTCAAGAGGAATCTTAATATAAATTCAACATCCATTAAAGAGCAGGCATATAAATCCTTAATAAGACCACAAGTTGAATATGCCTGCTCTGTCTGGGATCCTCATCTAAAACAAGATATTATGAAAGTAGAAATGACCCAAAGAAGATCAGCAAGATATGTACTAAATAAAGAAAGGTCTACATCTAGCGTCAGTGATATGATACAGCATCTTGGCTGGAAGTTAGTCCCTTCAAACCAGGCGTACTGACGCTAGACTTTGTATGCTCTATAAAATTAGGCATCAGCTAGTGTAGCAACTACCAGGAGGTGGATATTTCTAGAGAATTCCTACAAAGGGAGACTACTCCACTTTCAAAAAAGTGGACAAAATACTTTGGTGTATAGAAACACGTGTTAAGCAAAGGGGGGGGGGGGGGGGGGGGAATTTGGCATTGGTTGTGGTAAAAGACCAATTAAATTTGAGTTTAAATGACGATTTTCTTCAATAGAAATGGAACGTAGATATTTTTAATATTTTTCCTAAAAATTGAAATGATGATATTCACTTTAGACATGCCCAACGAACTTCAACGTTATGACCATATTTTTCCTGGTGATTTTGGGGATTTTTTCATTATTTCATTTGTTGTGGGTCCGCTCGCGCAAACTGTGACACGAGGAACTATACAGAAAGTACCGTTACCCATTGTATACAACAATGGCTGCCGATGTACAAACACGTGTACTGATTTATAGTCCGTATCATTTAAGTATAACTATACTATATTGTCCAACATAATAATGAAAAATAGTTATTTTAAAACGGACTATAGAGGAACTATTTTTAAGGGAATGTTTGTCAGAGATTTTATTTAGAGTAGTTTCCCCCTTAATGGCTATTTTTCTAAACTTCCGGTCGGAGTTTAGCACAATTTTTGAAGGATTATTTTTCAACCATACAGACATTTATCATCCATTTTTTTGTAAGCGGAATTATAGATAGGTGTTATTAAATAGCTGTGACAGGTTAATTTGTCAGGAACTTTAATTTTAAAATTTAGTGAAAGTTGCTAGCTAGTGGCTGTCAGCAAGCAGGACTTACTCAGTCCAGCTAACAGAAAAACATGACATCATAATTTAGAAGGATTCCTTCTTCCAACTTCAAAACAACTTATCGGAAGGAATCCTTCTTTCCTAAGACCATTCGTGACTGGAACAGTCTACCTGATAGCATTGTAAAGTGTAACAGTTTGGATTCATTTAAATCCTCCCTGCATTGCTATCGCAATACGGACTCCATTCATTAAATTCATCATTTTTATCTCATAAATAAATATATATATATATATATATATATATGTAATTGTTTGTCCACTCTCTTGTCCGTATTGTATGTACATCCTCTAATGACAAAAACTTCAACTTGTTGTAGAAGTACTACTTTTCAAATCAAACGCCCAAGTTGGTTACATTTTAACTTAAAATCAATGTAGTGATTCAACTATCTACAATATGTCTTATCTTAACAAAACGTGTGGGCAGAATGTAGAAAGTGTGTAGATGAGTTTATATATTTTTGTGGAGGAAAACCAAGATGCTCTGATACAGTAAACTGAAACAGTGAAAGACAAAACAACGATTACAACTGCATGTATCCTCGTTATCCTTTGGAAATCATCAAAAGTGAGGATCTAACAATGGCGTCAATGACAAATGACAGCAAGATGCTTCTATGCAAAGTAGCAAACATGTATGTATTACATTATTTTTTACCTTGTCAAACACAGAGGACACATGGACGATAGTCTCCCCTTTGATTGACATGCGTTATCGACTTGTAAAACTCGAGTTAATAATTATGTTCGACTTGCACTATATTACTTTAATTGTAATTAAAGGAACCAAAAGGGCAATTGAACAAAAAGTATGATGAGCTATAACTTAATTTTATAAATAATTCATGAATAAAAATTATAAATAATTAATGAAATGGTTAGAATAATTTTTAAGAGGATGGACATTAACGAAATCTTGCTAGGAATATGTATGAAGTTAAAATAGCATTTATTGTTGCCATGCTATCATACAGATAAACCCATCGGCTATAAGGGCCATCCAAGGGTACCAATAAAATGGTCTTTATTGGCAGGTGGCAATTATATACAGGTTCAAATAACATGAATAAATAGCAATTTTGATAATTTTTACCGGACTTTATAAGGGAGTGGTTATTATGGTACTCATATGATTGGCTGTACTTACCTAGCCATCTTGGCCCTGATTTTCCGATGACCACAAAATTCTTAATTTACTGAATGTCTTCTATTACCAAATCCGATACAGTAATGACGTCATTTTTAGAGGAATGTGTAGATTCACTTTCTGGAGTCTTAGCCACGTCTGTCACTGTCAATTAAAAATATCATAATCAAGATCATGAATTAAAATTCTAGGGGCACCATCAATATCCTATCAATAGTCACCCCGATACTTCATGATACTGAGATAGAATAGTCACTATTTAGTAAACTTTCTTCCACTTTTACAAGGCGGGCCTATGATAAATTTAGTGCGTTAGTTTAGTCAGCGACAATTAATACAGATTAAATGTCGCTGGTTTAGTAAATCGGATAAATAAATCATAATCATTGAAATAAATAAATAAATAAATTTTATTTTTGACCCATTTTATTATTTTTTTTCTCGTTCAGATTGTTTTTTAATCATAATCATTGAAAATAAATAAATAAATAAATAAATAAATAAATAAATAAATAAATAAATAAATAAAGTTGATTAACTAACTAATTAATTAATTAATTTATTTATTTATTTATTAAAGAATGAATGAGTTTTACTTTATTTTATTTTATTTTATTTTTAATGTTTCATCCAGATTGTACATTACCTGAAGCTTTACGTGTAAACATCAGCATTTCTATGACTTCTGGTTTTACTCTTTTGCTTCTAAATCTTATTGTAATCACCCTTCCTAAAAGACCACTCAACTGAAACAGAATAAATAGTATATTCTTATTGTAAAACGTAACGGTTGGTGTGTTGAATGAATTTTGTTTTCTGTCACGTCAGCATTTTTTCAGCTATTCATGAGGGGAAAATGTCTCATTATTCTAAAAGACTATACAGTATCTAGACCTCACTAAGCTAACGGATTTGGGCCTAATTGGCGGTTCATACCTAGGCAGCTGCTATCTATCTCTCAGCAGCTTTTCCGCCACTAGCTGTCATTATCTCGGTCACTCGGTAGCCGACTTACGAGTTCTTTTTGTTAGCCCTGTATCAAACATTCGACAGGTTCTGTACTTCAGGTTCGTGAGAGGCGTGACTAAACCCAATTACGTCTGCTTTAAAAATAGTATTTTTTCATATTAATACAAATTAGTACGCACGCCCGCAATGCATAAACCCCACCGTCCATGTAATCGCTTGGTTTCTCATAAATCTTTCAAAGAACTGTTTCATATTTTTGAGATCACTGCACAATAAAACAATGATTTTGTAAAATGTATATCAAAATATTTAAATAAAGACACGAAGCGTTGATTTCACATGTCCTGACTGTGCATGTACACAAATCCGGACCACAAGACAAAATAGACGAGTGTTATATGTTATATCTGTTGTTGGTATATATAATATATTTAAAATAGTCTTGAAATTCGATTAAAGACCCATTTCACCAGCTTCCTCATTAATTAAATCCAACTCCACGCTGGAAATTGCACATTCATTTTTTCTAAGAATCGTTGATCTTGAAAAATTAAAAGGTTTGTCTCAGCAACGAAGGGAAATCTGAAATATTTGAATAAAAACTCGGCAACACATTGGCTGCGTATTTAGACTCGACTTTTTAAATAGGATCAAAATATGAAATTGTTTCCTCAGATTGAAAAATTGCTGATGTGACATAAAACATCATTCAACTAAACAATTAAATTAAAAAAGTTTTGACTTAAAATAGTCAATGTAGACTTACCACTTCAAAAAAGGGAAAACAACACATTCTTCCGATTTCAAAAAGAATACTATTATTCAAAGGCAAAGATCTGAGAGCATAAAATGAAAAACCTGTCTGAGCATCTATCAAAGATTATGCGTTGCTATGATCTATGACGTCAAGTTATTGTCTGAAGCATTGCATTCTTATTGGTCGGTACCTACCATTATGATGTCATAGAGTAATATGAAATTACAGAGCGGTTCGTTGTACGTTACACTCATTACCCGGACAAATTTAGGGCAGTTCCGCTTGATTCCGTGGTCTTTTGTTATTATGTACTATACAAGACGAGTCAATCAGTAACCATTCTATACCATTTCTGATTGTCCGATACGGTCATTATTTTCGTGTTTTGTTTCAATACATGTTTTATACCTGGATACAAAATTGCATGCGTATGGAGTCATTCTTTAGTAAGATATTGAATGTCAAACAGCGAAAGTTTACACTTGCAAAGTTGGAATGGATACTGTAGAGCAAAACGGGTATTTATTAATACCACACCCTGTCTGTTCACCTGACCTAGCTCCTATCGGCATCTTCCTATTCCCAAAATTGAAAAATGATATCCTTGACCGCCATTTTTGTTCTGACGAAAACGTCATAAAGACAGATGAATAATTGGTTAATGGAAAGGACCCCGAGATTTTCAGTTCTTGGAAGATGACACTTGAACAGCTTTGGTCTAAATGCATCACGCTAGATGAGCAGTTGTTAGAGATCCGTTTTATTCTGTCTTACGCAAACTTGAGAGACCTCGCCAGCATACATGTGTTTACAGGTCAGGTCACAGTGTCCAGGGCTCATCACATAGGTTCCAGACCAGCTCGGGACAAATCCTAGTATGAGGAAGTTTGTCAGTTCCCTGTACAAAGGTAGGTAGTTTTCTCCCTGCCGGTTACTCCGGTTTCCCGAGAGTCCGCTATCACTAAACTCATAAACCTGAGTTGCGATTGGCTTCTCCCCGAGCTCTATTCGGTATAACCAGTCAGACGGGAATTTGTCAAATAATCAAGTTTGGGTAAGGAGACGATATTACTTTAATTTCAAAATTGACTTTATTTTAGGATATGGCCAAGTGTACTGACAACAGTTCGTTTGCCGAAAGGCGGTGTTTTTCTCCAGTTGTCTCCAAACTAAAACTTGACTAAAACTCTACACGAGGTCTGTACGGTGATATGTAATGTGTGTTGTACCACAGTGCGATAACGATAGCGATGGTGATACGCTTAATACCTTTCCAACAGTATAAACAATCATGTCACGGTAGGCTTGGTACGATAAAGAACCCTGCTGTATAATGTCATCAACGCAACACACAGGCAAAATTGCATGTTCGCCTACAACTGGCGACGTCTCGATATAAGTGAAATATTCTTGACTGGGACGTTAAACACCATTACTAAACTCAAGTTATCTAACGAGACTGTTCGTAGGTGGAGAAAGAAAGAATTTCTGACTGGCACAGAGTCCGTCAAAAAGGCACCAAAATCTGGCTGACCTGTGACTGTAACAGGCAAGGCAAATGTCTCAAAAGTCAGGGAAATGATTGAAAGTGATGTCAGATACACAATTCGTGATATTCCTAAAGCTATTGGTTTATTGACATTCATCGCGGGTGCATTGCATTTCTGCCAGATTTGACAGATGCTTGGGGTTTTAACTATACCCATACTTTTCTTACTTGGGATGGTTGATTTAATTGGATGTTGTTTAAAATCGCAACAGCTTCGTAGTCACAGTAACCGGTTATATTCCAGCAGAATTGTAATAAAATTGTGGGGTTTTTGTTAAAAGCATGAATTTTGGCGTGACTATAGTTCATGACTTTGAGATTATTTTCAAATATGGGACCAACCAAAAAAATTAAAAAAAGGCGGACAAAAAAACACCCAAATCGCATAATATTGTTTAATGTTTGTTATTGTGCATTTTGTTCACGAAAATCTGCTGGACTATTAAACTGACGAATCGTACAAGGATCAGGATTTAACTAACTTTGGCGATACGATACGCCTCAGTATGTACTAGAATTTGTAACGCGTTGCAAACCGCCGACACTTACTCGTATTGCTGGTGATGCCTTGTTGTCATTTCACTTACTCTTTTTGAAATTCAGGAATTGGTACCTTTTAAAACTCTACAAATTACCTTTGTGTAAAAGTACAAACCAACCTCAAGTTGAACATTAACATGCAGCAAATAACTGACAAATACAACATGACCTTGATTGGGATTCATACGAAGAAACATCAGGAAACTTTATTACAAACGGGATGACTTCAATTTTTCTATTGTCAACTTTTCTTTTATATGCAGCAATATACCTGCTTCTCCTGCTTATGGTGTATTTGTTTCCCAATTAATACGCTATGGTAGAGCTTGTTCCCACTACGGGGACTTTGTACAACGAAGTAGGCTGCTTGCAAATAAATTGTTGACTCAGGGATATTGCAAGCCTAGGCTTATCAAGGCCCTCAAAAAGTTTTATGGCCGTCATCACAGTATTGTTGATAAGTTTGATGTTTCTGTGTCCAGGATTGCCTTGGATGTATTTGACGTCTCATAGTTCCATGTTCCTTTCACACAATTTTAATTACACACGTGGCGGGTGTAGCTAGCAAAACAAGAGGTGCTTACTCTTCCGGAGCACCCGGCTTCACTTCCCTGGTGGAAGTTCACGTGTCTAACCTAACTTGTCAGTTCCAAAGTTTTTACTTTGCTTCTGGATTGTGATTCGGACATGGATTAGTATGTTTGTTATTGACTGTACCAAGATCAAGACATTAAGGTGCCTAGGCCTAGTTGGACCTCTGTGCCATATGGGATCCACACGCCCAAGATCAGATAGTGTCATCACAAATCAATTTCGAAATCCAGCATCATTCACCACCTAGGCTGGATATCTTGTTGAATCTTCAACATCGGCGTAAGAGTAGATAGAGGACGTGGTGCCATCAGTAACAGACTGTTACCACCCGGACGCACCACTCATGCCAAGTCACTACAGCTCCTAACCTGCCGAACTGACACTAAGATGCCCTACTCCCGAGAACAGCGCGGGAGTATCACAAATGGAGCTACACTAGAGTACTTCAGGTCTCTAGTTTCCAAACTCTATTAAATCATTATTTTAAATTTTTAGCAATGTACAGTTTCCTGCAAATAACAATGTCTTTTAACAACAATGGAAGGGGGTATTATCCGGAATGAGTCCTTGCTCCGAAAAAAGGGGTTTCCTCTTTGTAGGTTTGGTACCAGTACTGAACTAAATTGTCTGTGATCATTGCAGCAGCATGGATTTCACTCTAATGACCAATATACAAGAACAAAAAAAAAAATGAAACACCCGAATAAAAACTTGGTTACACATTGGCTTCCTGTTTAGACTCGACTTTAAGATTAAAAGATGAAATTGTTTCCTCAAATTGAAAAATTGCTGATGTGACATAAAACAATATTCAGCTAATCAATTGAAAAATTAAAACACTCTTGACTTTAACTAGTCAATGTAGACTTACCACTTCCAAAAAGGGAAAACAGCACATTCTTCTGGTTTCAATAGAACTTAAAAGGGATAGAACCGACTGTAAAGTCTCTAGAACTGAGATTAACACTGTGAGATATCACAAGAATACTCTCTCCACTATTGTGTGTTGCTATGATGATCTATGACGTCATGCTATTGTTTAAAGTATCAATATTTATGACGTCATGGGATATGATCGACTTGGTCCGAAAGTTCATTTTGGACAAAGAGGACAACTTTCGTTCATCGATATAAATAAATAAATAAATAAAAATAAATAAATAAATAAAATGTTAATATACAATGACATGGTTAGTTCAGTCAGAGATTCGATGCCCGAGTGGTTTTTATTACGTAACATCACTGCGGTAGCTCAGCTGGTAGAGTGCTTTTTGTGCAGATTTTTATTATCATTATTATAAATAAATAAATAAATAAATAAATAATGAAAAAGCGCGCATACGGATCAAAGCGCCTTAGTCACATCGAAAGGTTCAAATTTTCTATTTTGAGAAAGTCCAGCAGTTCACTTGCTAATTCAAAGGTCTATCGCTTTTTCACGGATACACCAGTTTCCTCCACCGTTTCAGCAAAAGTTTAAAAAAAAGCCCGTTAATTATGGAGTAAAACTCAGATCAGCCACTTGATCATGATAGAAAGTTGGTTTTGCTGTGATCCGCTGTCGTGTGTCAGTTTGAAGAGTGAAGAAAGTTTTGAAGCTTACACGAGCAAAAACATTGGGCTGTTCACTTGACCTTTATTTCAAATATTCATTATGGAAAAGTACACTTAGATTCGGGGAACACGTGCTTCTCAAGTTTGTCAACATTATGGAAAAAATACACTGTTGATGTATTAAATGCCAATCCACACTAAACCCAATAGATGTATTTAGCGGGTCATCCTACATGAATATTCCAATTGAAAAGGTCAAGTGGACAGGTCAATGTTGTCTGCCTATGCATATATAATATATACGACAACTATCACGATAGATCACAAACAAAGGCCTCAAGTGTTTTTATAATTTATTTACATTATCATACAAGTCAGTTTTATGTCAGACTGATATAGGTATAAATAAATTACTGTACCACCTAGCTATTTTAAGGTCACCTGCTCGACCATGGTCAGGGTAAATACAAAATATTACAGCGCAAAGTCCCAAGTTAAAGTTAAGGTTTTTCCACATTTTTATTTCTGTCATACGCCACAGCATATAGTGGGGTCAAATCGCCCATCAGTAAGTCAATCCGCTTACAGTAAAATATGTTCTAACACAAAAGGTTTTCCAGGTATTTATAATGAAATGACATAAATAAATAAATAAATAAATAAATAAATAAAAGTTGATAAACGACACATTTAATTTATATGTTCTGTCCAATTTTAACAACTATAATAAGAATACGATGTCAAAGTTAGAACTCTTTTCGCTTTGTTTCAAAAATGTCACGTTCACAGCAAACTTGAAAACAAAAATAATCAAAATTAATATAAATTTACAACAGTTGTTTGAAGTCTTGCTTCATATCATCAGATTAATCTAACGGAGATTTGAACAACTGGACGCAGGCTAAATGCAAAACTGCTAGAAAAAAATCAACACCAATTCCACACAAAATCTGGCTAATCCTTTTATAAGTTTGTCTAAAACACATTCATGTTGTTCACAGTATTTTGTAGACGTAATTAAATCACCCATATGGTATAACAAAATTCAAACTTTTATAACGGATATTAAAGAAATTGCGAATATAAAATGCATTAAAATATTGCAAAGCAAAACTAAGCAAACTATTGCATATCCTGACTTATGTCATGACAGAAGTTCTCCATTTGTATGCATTCATAACAATGATAAAGCATAATACACATGGGTCCTTCTCCAAATGAAAAGCCGTAATTTGTCCATAAAGTTTGGAATTCAGCAAACTCATTGTAACAATCCGTTCTCAAACTTATTTTTATAATATTAAACACTTTTTATACAGTAAAATTTCGATTGTTTATCAGTTGTTATAGTTACCAGATTTATCTCCTTAAAATTGGAATGGTTTTATCCCTCGGACCTTCCAAGGCCGGAAGTGGTGCCTCGACAGTTAAAGTGCCATCATGCGCTAATTTTGAACTTAACATTTCCGCACTTACTTCCCGTGGCAGGATATATTGTCTGGAATATTCCCTAAATGTGGATTTCCCGGAAGGGTCTTTATCCTCGTGTTTTGCATTGATCGATAACTGGTTTCCGGACGTTTTTATGTGGATTTCCTCTGGTCTAAATTGTCGGACATCAAACTTTAGTCTAAATCTTCTAAAACCGTCTACATCCTGGACGATAGGATTATCATTTCGGAAATTTTCCGTAAGTCTCCAGTCATCCACCGTGGCTACTGGAACATTTCTGGACATATTATCCGACATTCTGGCCAATTCCCGGTTCATTTTTTGTACTTCATTATTAAACTGTGTACTGGATCTGTCGTCAAAATGAATGCGCCTTTCTCTAGCATCTAACGGAAACGGATCTGTTGGAAACGGTGGGGTAACCGGAGCGTATGTTGTTGTAGGTCGAGTATACCCACCGGTATTTCCGCCATAGGATGACGAGTAGCTGGAGTATGAAGAATTTCCAGGCGATGCTGTATAGTTCCAGGAAGATGGACTAAGATAGCTGGTTTCCCAGTGAACTGGTATGTGTCTAAAAGACATTGTCAAATTTTTACAAAAAATCACAAAATTCCGGATATCAAGAAGTAAAAGATACTATCCTTCCAGTCGGATCAGTTATGTTTACGTTACACGGGAAGTTCTTCACTTTTATCTGATGTTTTCAAATCTAGAAACGTCCTCAGAGAAAACTCTAGATGTAGTGACTGATTAAACATAACTCTCTTCTGAAGTCGACTGTATCATCACTTTTACCTCGGGGACTATTTAGCCTGCGGATGTTGTTGATTGATAAAGGTTGTGGTTAGTTATTTTTTATGTATACGGAGAAATCGTTAGAGGCAAATTCGTCAGTTTTTGTGGGTGTCTACTTGATATTATTACACGCTCTTTATTTACAAGTATATACAGTAGACAGCCGTAACACGTTTATTTCTAATTGGTACTGTTGCGTCATTTGATTTTTCTGTTTACTTTGACTAATTGTTGTCATGGTGATGAATGAACGCCCAAGTTGTTTTTCAAAATGTTACAGCTATCTTTTATATTTTATTTTATTTATTTATTTTCAAATGGTGTTTTACGAGGTTTTTCACTTATATCGAGGCGGCCAGTGCCCTAAAAAAACACATACCTTCAGCTAGCGAAATCACAAACGTTTTGGCATTAGGATTTGTCCTGAGTGGGATTTAAACCTAGGCAGTGTGATACGCTGTGATCCGTAAGCGATTGGGACCACTCGGACACCGTACCGAGACCCGAAAAAGACAACTGCTGCAAAAACGCACTTTGAATAATACTGGTTTGTTGTTGAAAAGATTTCTCACCTTGTCTGATGCCTGTCCACAGTCGGTAATTAGTATTTTCAGCTATTTGTGTTTATGGTTTCTTAATTTCTTTTCTTATACAGTGTGTGTGTTAAATATATATTTATTTATATACTTACCCTTCCGGTGTACCCGGTCTCACTTCTGGTGAAAGATACGTGTTTGGCTTAGTTTACAAGTTTCAAAGTTTTTACTTTGCTTTTGGAATTTAAGTTTGAACATGGATTGGTATGTTTGTTTTTTATTTATTGGTAGTTATTGTTATTGTACAGATAGTTTTTCCAATTGCAAACTTACATACAGGCACCAAAATCAAACATACTAATCCATGTCCAAATCACAATCCTAAAGGAAGGTAAATCCGTGAACTTCCACCAAGCATGGAAGCGAGTCCGGTAGCTCCGGAAGGGTAACCAACCTATTTCGTTGTAAGCTAATTGAAAACTCTAAAACCACACAACAGTATTTATTTATTTATTTCACCAGGAAGATACGCATTTTTAACCTTATTGTTCATTTAAATACTGTGTTACACATTGAACTTTGTGGAGATGTTTGGACTCCTTTAATCTAGACGCAAAAAAATATTGTTTAAGTCGCATTGGTAAGCAATAATAATGTTACTCGTGGTTCTGTAGAAAAAACAAATAAAACAAAAACAACAAAAAACATGTTCAAATCACAATCCAAAAAGCAAAGCAAAAACTTTGAAATATGTTTAAAGCGTGACTGGTTTAATCAGTGATTGAC
Source organism: Anadara kagoshimensis (assembly GCA_021292105.1). Classification (NCBI taxonomy): domain Eukaryota; kingdom Metazoa; phylum Mollusca; class Bivalvia; order Arcoida; family Arcidae; genus Anadara; species Anadara kagoshimensis. Next base: position 11,471,952 of record CM037859.1, read on the forward strand.
ATAAATTAGAAACATAAATAGAAATCAACATAACATCATCAAATTTACTTTGTATAACAACGAGCTTTAGTTTTTTTCGAAATTCTATCCATTTAAATTTTCAAATTTAATTTCATTGAAATTATGCAAAATTCAAATTTTGACTAATCAATTGATTAAACTAATCAAGCCTCAAACAACTGACTCCTGACCATTTAAGTTAAACGCGGGAACTTCCACCAAGCATATGGAAGCGAGTTCGGGTGCTCCGAAAGGGTAAGCACCTATGCCTAGCTAGATACACCCACCACTATATAAATAAAACCAACTCCTGAAGTGCTAGCACACCTATCCACATACATCTACATAAAAATGTCACCGATGGCGACCTATACGACACTGAAAAAATGTACGCATTGTCGTCAAATAATAGAAATGGTAGATCAAACAGTGTTTGAAAAATATTTCTATTCAATTTTAATACACGTTAAGTATGTCATGACGTCAGTAACAATATACAATCATCTCTTGTAATGCTGAAAACATCTGTAAATAAACACGACATTATGGATTAAATAAGCCATTAAGTTATGATAAATATCATCGTTAATCTGCCTGACTTAGACAAAAACATGTAAACAAATAATAAAATAAAATAAATGAATGAGTAATAAAAAAAAATAAAAATAAAAATTGTTTTAAGCCATATGCACTAATTGGTCGATATATATATATATATATATATATATATATACATGTATATATATATATGGGGGATATAGTTATATAATAATCAAAACCAAACATCCAAAACCAAAGTTTTAATGGAAAAACTGGCATATTCAGTGGACTCCAATTAGGGAAGCGAGATCAGACGCTCAAGAAAGCACCTCCTGTTTAGAAAGCTACATAAGCGACGTATAAAATCAAAATTGGGAAATTACAATATCCATCTTGGTTAAGTTTATGTTTGTCCTACAATAAAATATATAAAATGTTCAATGAATTATTTATTGTTTTGTGATTAAACTCTGAAATCAATTAAATAAAGTTTCAAATTTCAAAAGTACATTCCATGAACTGTGAACTATATAAGAACCAAAAACACAACATAAATTTATACAACCTAGTTTGGATTAAGCAACTCTATACAAAACAAACTTGTCAAAAGTTTTAAAAAATCTAAAGAATTATTGCGGAATTAGCAGCACTTTTCAAAAACTCGTAAACTGCTACCCATCACTCGGTAGCTTTTCGGCTTAAACCAGTTCACTCGGAAACCGATACTCGGCTCTTTTAGATAGATCAGTGTTAAACTTTCATCGGCTCTGTATTATATCTTGGTTCAATGTCACTGTGTTAAGTTATTAGACAGACTTGCATGTATTTCTCATCAACATTTTATCATGCATCATTACATGATATTAATTTTATTTGTTTATTTCTAATTAACCAATATACCAAGCAATCTAAATACCAGTAGTTAATTATTACCAAACCCGTTTTGATTGTGCAGCACTAGACGACATTTTCGGAACAACATAAAATTCCTCCTTACTCATCACTTTGAACCAAAATTGTGAAAATCAAAATATTAAGATGTTGAAATAAGACAAATAGAAAGAACAAATTTTTGATAAACAAATAAAACATGAGAACTTAGATAGAAAGAACAAATAAAAATTCCAAAAACATTCAAGCTTGATCAGAAATAATTTTACATCCCTAATGAAGATGGCAACTTATTTTATTTTTTTTTTTTATTTTTGAATTGATAACGTACATATTTATTTATTTATTTTCTGTGTCATGCAAATAATTATTGAAATGTAATAGATATTGTTGTTGAGGATAATACAAGGAAAATTCTCTTGTTCCGGGATCTTCTGTAGTGTAAATGTTTGTTTTAAGCCATGTATTTGAAATAAAATATTGTCTAAAATAAATAAAGATGGGCATAAAATCCTGCTTATTAATTTTTGGGATAGAAATCGCGATGTTTCGTATATCTCATATACATTTTATTATACACTTTGTAAGAGAGACCGATTACATTCGGTTAATTCTAATGGACCAATCTACGACGGGGATTAGCCAAAGAATAAAATGTGAGGGATGGTAAATTTGTTTTTGATTATTTATTTTACTCGGTATGCAAATGAAACTAATAGAAATAAACGATATCTGAGAAAAAAAATAAAATAAAAATAATTATATGTTGCCCATATGAACATAAAATGCTACATATCAAATCATTTCTGGTTAAATATCGCTGTGTTCAGTATTTCTAATTTACATTTTATAATTCATTGTCGTAATAGATTAATTACCAAACTAACAGGTAATCTACAATAATAATAATAAAATATATATAAAATTATCATTCATCACGGTAGCTTAAATAAAGAAGACGAACATCAATGCTGTATATCAGAATTTTTGGTAACATATCGCGCGCTGTGTTTAGCATTTGTAATCTAAATCAGGCTACATGTTAAGAGATGAGATAATTTGGTTTTGGAATTTCAATAGAAACAATAAATGACAATCAAAGGAGACGACAAATTAGGAATAATTTTATGTAGCCTTAATGAAGATGAAAAATTAATTTCTTGGTAACATATCGCTGTGTTTCTCGTCTACATTTTGTCATATATTTCAGCTATTCGCGACGTGAACAAGATTACTGTTTTCTCTAAGTATTGATATATGAACAAGTTCATTAATTCTCGAGTTGTGCAAGTTTGAATTATAGTCTACCTTTTGCCACCACACACTTAGGTCGCGACTTTAAAGTGCTAGCTCACAGAGTCAGTATGACACAGAAAGCACACCATCACCCGATCACATTATTCTGGCACCGGGTGAACAAATCAATACCCTGTCCTCTTATTACCAAACTGTAGGCGAGGGAGAAGCAGTACCTCAAATTTAAAAGTTTTGCGTATGATCTGGGCTCGGCTCGAGCCAACGACCACCTGTGCTTGAGACGGACTCTCTTACACTAGGCCATCGAGGCGGTTGCATCATTGAAAGAGATTAATTAAATAGAAAATCATCACAAAATGACTTCACTATAAACAAACATATTTTATACAAACATCAAATAAGTTGTTTTGATAACTATATGGTAGGTGTGTATCTACATATAAGTATGTTGTAAAGCAGCCCAACACCGTGACTCATTGACCCATCTCTAGTTGCTATGTCTAGTAAACCATACAAGTAAAATATCTAAAAGATTATAATATATTTATCAAGTTAATGTAACAAAGCTGTAGGCTATAAAACGTCTGAGTGGCTGTATTAATATCCCACCTTAAATGATTCTGCCTTGTTTTTGTTCATTGTGTGTCGTCGAGATATTTCTGGAAAGCTGTGACTTATAAACTATAAATATCCAAGCTCAGTTTGGTGAAGATTCAGAATTCAATCAGCATCCGTCGTAAACTTATTATTGTTCTGCAGTTACTTTTGTTGTGAGCGTCTGACTTAGAGTGTTTCTAGATTCACCAGTTTTACACAAAGACGTTTAAAACTTTAGCATGGCACTTTTTCCAAGGTCTATTCCGATTCAATATGAACCAGAGTTTTGGCCTAGCAGGTCATATCTACGCCATAACTACATGCCGCTAGCCCCAGCGCCTTCGTTACCGAGACATTTTTCTGAACTTGATCCATACCCAATGGAGCTGCATGAGAGACCAAGATGGCGTATGGAGGAACCGTCGTTTTCGTGGCCAGGATCATTTAATCAGGAACTAAGATCACCTGCTGCTATGCCACTAGTTAGCGCAAATACTCAGTGGGCAGCGCCATTTAACCAAGAAGTAAGTCGAATGAGTGCAGAAATGAATAAAATGATGGAGAATTTTACTAAAATGTCGGCTTTACCTAAAACAGCAGACGACTTTAGAGTTACAGAGAACTTCCGGTTGGACAACCCGGTAATCCAAGACGTGGACGGAAGACGTAGATTTAGTCTTCAGTTTGATGTACGTCAATTTAAACCGGAAGAAATTCACGTCAAAACAGCTGGAAACCAGTTAACTGTGCACGCCAAGCACGAGGACAAAGATTCCGGGAAGTCGTCTTACAGGGAATATTCTAGGCAGTTTATCTTGCCCAAAGAGGTCAATGCTGAACTGTTGAGCTCAAAATTATCATCAGACGGGATGTTAACTATTGAAGCTCCTTTACCTTCATTGGAGGGACCGAGGGAAAAACTAATTCCAATTGAACATGGAAAATAGAGGATAACTTCCTGACAGGGAAAAATGGATTCGAATAAAATACAAAGGTGAATGTAAACTAGACAAATAAGAATGTTAAACAGAAAGAACAGGTTAAATGTTAACTGTAAGTTCAACTCTAAACTGGACACCTTTCGGATTGTTGATATACACCATGCCTGCTTTTGAAAACATTTTTGGGTTAAAAAGCTGACTTTGAATTCTGCATTTTATGTTGGACATTGATAATGAAACCATTTGTTTTGTTTTTTCTGTTAACGCCGATTAATTATAAGGTTTGTATGTCAAGCATTGTGTTTTAATTTATGATTTTTTGCTTTCTATAAAATGAAGTAAATATGTATATGTAAGTGTTAATGTTTTATATCTTACAAAACATAACAAACTATCAAGGTTCCAGTTTCACAATCATCCCTTAACTTAGATTTTCTTTAACTCAAATCTGACAAATTGAAACATTAATATTGTATTTATTTTTCGAGATATTTGTGAATTTAAGATATTTTGAAGATCGCACTAAGTGCATTACACCTGTATGTATATTAATGTCATGTGCTACTTTTCTATTTTTATGAAATAATACATTCAAAAGTAGTTGAATGTATTACTTCATAAAAATTCAAAAGTAGCACATGCCATTATGATTGGGTTGAAAAAGTTTTACTCGTATTACCATTAAAATGGTCAAACGTTAGAGAAATCAGTTAAAGATTGATTTTGAAACTGGAACCTTTTCACTACGAGAATAATGAAAGTTCACTGAATGTACATGTAGCTTTATAGTACTAGCACATGTTATAATTAAAGGCAAGTCCACATCAGTACCCATATACATATACGTACACGTGGTGGTTTAGTCCTAGTATACCAGGCCCCGGTTTTACAATGATACGTTAGCTAAGATTTTTCTTAATCTAAATTTGGCAAATTTCTGCAAGCTCTTTTTGGAACCATGAATACATACTTTGTCTCAACTAAATGCAGATGCCATCAGGTTGATATAATCTTTAAAATGACACCTTGAATTCCCTTATATCTTAACAATTAACCACCTCATAAAGGTTTTTACTGATTCGCAACATTTAAGTTAAGGAAAATTTTAAGTTAAGAAATGATTGTGAAACCGGAGCCTGACTGTTTAATTAATGACCTCATACAGCAGGTTAAAATTGAAGGTATAAGATGTGTTTAAAATCCTCGTTAAAATGAATGAAACCCCTAGTTTTGACGGTATGTATTATCCAACAAAAATAACTACAAAATGAAATTGTGTTTGTTTTTCTTAAAAGTTAAAAAAAACAACACGCACAGTTTTATAGCAATGTACAATTATTTGTTGTACGTTGTGATATGCACTAGTATATATAACCACAAGAAAGTTTCTTAAAATGTATGGTGTAATACATCAAAATTATGATTTGCATGAATGCGTAACTATCCCCTAAATGTGACACATACAGTTTATAGTCAACTGGAAAGTCATATTGGATTTGGACAAGGGCCCGGTTTCACAATCATAGCTCTAACTCTAATACTAGTATCCTTAACTTAAATCTGACAATTTTTGGTAGTATTTTATATTCCTTCATATAAGAAGTTTCCACAAATCAAATAATAGATGTAATAAGCTGAGCTTGGTCTTCAAAATATCACAAATATCTTAAAACCAAGAAACAAATCATTCAGATTTAAATTTGCCAGATTTAAATTAAGGATAATCTGAGTTAAAGAATCATTGTGTAATTGGAACCAGATCATTGTTTAATAATCATTTCTTCAGCAAGATACCACTTTAAATACCACGTAGGTATATAGTGCCATATATAGTTTTATAGTGTTCACTTCATAAGGGAGGTCGTGGGTTCGAACCCCGGCCGGGTCTAACCCAAGACTTGAAAGTTACTGTTCTTGTGCCAAACACTCGACATTATAAAATGAAAGTCACGGTTCTTTCGGATGGAAACTTAAGTAAAGGAGGTCCCGTATCACGGTAGGTGTGACACGATAAAGAACTATATGGTATAAAACCATAAGCAAAATTTCTGCTTCTTTGTCTATAACTGGCGATATAAGTGAAATATTCTTGAATGGAGCCTTCAACACCATTACTCATCTAAACTTTTTATTATAGTAAACTGTAACGGTAAAGTTTCTAGTACAGTCGAGCGAATAACTTGACGTGTACTTAGCTAAGACACAATGACAAAAACGCTACAATAGACCCACTTGAGGTTGCTACAATAGACCCACTTTGAGGTTGCTACAACAGACCCACTTTGAGGTTGCTACAACAGACCCACTTTGAGGTTGCTACAACAGACCCACTTTGAGGTTGCTACAACAGACCCACTTTGAGGTTGCTACAACAGACCCACTTTGAGGTTGCTACAACAGACCCACTTTAAGGTTGCTACAACAGACCCACTTTAAGGTTGCTACAACAGACCCACTTTGAGGTTGCTACAACAGACCCACTTTAAGGTTGCTACAACAGACCCACTTTAAGGTTGCTACAACAGACCCACTTTGAGGTTGCTACAACAGACCCACTTTAAGGTTGCTACAACAGACCCACTTTGAGGTTGCTACAACAGACCCACTTTGAGGTTGCTACAACAGACCCACTTTGAGGTTGCTACAATATACCCACTTTGAGGTTGCTACAACAGACCCACTTTGAGGTTGCTACAACAGACCCACTTTGAGGTTGCTACAACAGACCCACTTTGAGGTTGCTACAATATACCCAATTGTAGGTCACTACAACATACCTACTTTGAGGTGGCTTAAACGTAACCACTTTGATATTACTACAAAACCGACAGCAACGCGTGGTTTTTTTTAACAGTTAGATAAACCAAGAAGTTGCTACAACATCAAACCCACCTAGAGGTCGCTACAACAACGGTCCCACTTGGAGGTCGCCATGTGCATTTTGCAATTTAGACACCAAGAAACAATGTCATGGTATACATGTATATACCAGTTAGAGAAATCAAGAGGTCACTGCAACGACAGTCCTATTTAGTGATCGCTTTACAAACGACAGCGACACATGCATTTTGTAACAGTTAGATACACCAATTCGCTATAAGTTATAACTGCAGTCAGCTGCAAAAACTAACTTTCCGAGTCGCGACATACATGCATCTATTTTGCAACAGACACATCAAGAATTAAATGATTGATTATGTCCCCATCAAGAATATTTCACTTATACCGAGACGTCATCAGCTACAGGTGAAGTGACAGAAATTTTTACTTTTGCAGTGGGCAATGTGCAGGGATGGTTCTTTAACGTGCCAGGGCAGCTGTGACACAGGGCATTGGTTTTTTAAGGTCTCAGCCGAAGGACCCAGTGACTTTCATTTCTAAATGCAGAGTGCTTGGTGACAAGTCTTGGTCAGGCCACGACCGTGATTCAAACCCACGACCTCCTACATGTACATATGAAGCCAGCACTTATCTATTATGAAACGGAGACAAAAAACAAAACAACATAAGTAACACACCTGCAAATTTTCAAAACATTTGCTAAAACACTGTTTACGTAGTTAAATGAACAAGCCTAAGTGTGATGGACAGATAGACAAAAAGATGGAAGGACCGAGAGCAAACCTAAATAGCCCTTTCCAGTTAGGAACCGTCGGGGGACTAATAAGCAGATAAGCAAGTATATTTCTACACTGAAAAGGAAAGTCAGTGATTTTGTTACATTTAAAAAAAAACTATATTCTGCCTTTATATTGGGAAAATTTGAAGTTCTGAAATACAGTAAACTGCATCATGACATTCTTGAAATAGCTTAGGATCCTCACTGTAAAGATGTTATATTGTGATAACATCTAGTATATCACTTTTGTTTTGGGAACTTTAGTAACAAATTGGGAAAATGTAGTAATTTTTCCCCAAGAGGAAACAACTTTATTTGGTAGTAATTTTAGGCAAACAAAATCACTGAAAGTTGACCATTTGTCACATAGCTTCAAATATAGCCTTTGGCGGGCATCATAATTGAGGTACAAGTCTAAATATAAAGCAGAATTTGAAGAAATTAGTCATATCTTTTATTTCACTAACCATTTTTTATGACACTTTAAACTTTAAATTACCAGTAAACTACTAACTTACTCTTAGTCTATATTGTCTTGAATGATTTTGACTATCAAATGCGCTGCCTTACAGAAATCAGATGTGTTAAATTCATATGCTGGTTCCATGCTAACAAAACTAAACTTCTGTGTAGATGTTTTTAATACTGGATTAATGGACTGTCCTGCTCTATTATTGAAATAACACTTTTCAATTTTCATCAATAAAAAAGAAGATGCCTTTGCACTACACCCATATGATGTATCATTTTGAAACAATCCTTTAAGGGTCTGATGCCAAAGTTTTGATGATAATTGATCTTTACTGTCATTTTTACATTCTCCAAATAAGCAATACTTGGCTGTCGATTGTACACATTTTTCTGTTCTCACCAGGACAAAATCTGGAATGTGTGTATGACAAAAAATTGTGTCTACCTCCGTCACATTACCCATCTCCAAAACTTCTTCCGTTGTTTTTTTTGATATGTTTTCAGCATAGAGTTTCACAACTTTACAAGCAGAATCACATAGAGTAGATGAACCACCAACATTTACACACTGAAATACATGATCCTCCTCTGGATCTATCTCCAGTATCATTATGCACAGGTTACATAAGGACTGCATCGCCATTCTAGCACGGCAATCAGTAAAACCAAGTGTGAAAGCATTATAAACATCAGCAAAGTTAACTACCCGGTCTTTACGCATCCCATATTTCTTAGTTAATGATACACAATCTGAAAATAAAAAAATATTTATAAATATATCACAAATGACAATGTAACAAAGACCAGAAAACAAGTCTTAAAATACAAGAAGTCAAGCTGCCTTAATGCTCCTCGGAGGATATGACCCATATCTTATGCAGAAGTTCAATGGTTAATTACATTAGATGCAGATAACATCCAATTTTCAGCAGTAAGGGTCCTAATGCAAGATATGTTTTCAAATTATCATTTGTTCTAAGAATGCTACATACAAAATAAAACAAGAGGTCTAATGGACCTGATACAATCACCTGATATACAATGGAAAGCTGAAATGTTTTAAAACAACATAAAGAGCTGAAACATCCTGATGTCAAAATCTTTACATATAATCAAGATTTAAAACTTTTTCATAAACTTGGTTACTGTAACCCTGACTTTTTGATACCGACTTCATGTACAAACAAGAGGCCTAAAGACTAAGTCTCCTGAGATAAGGTCAACCAGCTTCCCATATTTGGTTGTGTTTCATGTCCTGAATGATGTTATATACGAAGTTTCAAGCCTGTTGATCTTTTGGTTCATTACTTACAGATGTTTTTAAGTTGTACTATATAAGGTCACTGTGACCTAGAATGTAGGTGCAGGTCAACTAATTTAGCAAAATTGAGTTTTATTGACATTTTTTATTTTCATGACAAAATATTGTTTTAAGGGTTTACTATTTTGCTATTTTAGGTTCCTTTAAAGGACACAGGGGTTCAAAGTTATATTTTGTAATGGAAGATCCAGGACCCTAAATTGGCAGGTCCCAGATTAGGTTTTAAAAGTCCAATGTCCATGTGCAATTACCAGTATGTTATTGGAGATTAATCTGAAATTGTGGTCCATCTATTTCAAAACAACAGGTCCATCAGATTTGTCATTTTAAATACCAAGGGTCCCGATGTAAAATCAAAAGGTCCAGGAACTCAGACTCTGGGGATTTTGAACCCCTGGGGCAGCATTTATTTATTGATGCAGAATAAAGTACAGTCAAACTTGTCTATAAATGTCACCCAAGGGAACAAGTGAACATTATTTATATGAACAGTTGGTCCTTACATACAGGTTCAAATAATACGAATAAAGACCAATTGGGATAAATGTTAATGACCTTTATAAACAGGTGGCCGTTAAGACAGGTTTGACTGTAATAGAATTGCATTATGTAATTCTCATCTTTCAATTATGTTGATAAAAGTGTGTTATAAACCCAGTGTTAACCTACCATCAAATCTTTCACTTAGATGCTTTTCATCGTGCCAGACACCTCTAGGCTGATCATATATCAATCCACCAAACATGGCTTCTACACATTCAACAAAAAAGTCATATTTTTTAGTCTGTGTCACATTCAGGTGTAACTTCTTCATTTTTACTTTTGTTGATTCACGTTCAACATCCACATAATATAGACTCTCAGATGAAGGACCTCCAAGCATCAACCACTGTGGTAAAATGGTTCCACTTTCGTACATACACAGGGCATGTTCTGTTGTTATTGCCTCCATTTTACGAGCTTCATTTATCCATTTATCCAAAGGATAAAATGCCTAAAAACAAAGACAATAAAATTCAGTGAATTAGGATCCCCCACCAGTAGGTATTTTTTGATATTTGCACTTCTGTCAAAGGGCAATAACTCACAGGAAAATGACAAACCAACTGGGGTTAATGATATATACTTCTTCTATCAATGTTTATTGATTTGTACCGAGTTTCTTGAAAATATAGTGATTCATGGTTTGGGAGAATTTTTACGGACAAGAAATATCTGGACAGAACAATTTGAAGGCATTTTTCAATTTTTTTTTTTCAAGAAGCTTAGAAGATTCTTCAATATGACACATTAAATTCATGGATATCTTGAAAATTAACAAAATATTCAGGTTATAGATTTGCCAGATTTAAGAAAAATCTTAGTAAAGACATGTTTGTGAAACCAGGGCCTGACCTGTAAGTTCTCATTTTACAAAATTCTTCCTTAATGTATTGAGGAAGAAAATATGACAAAGTAACCTATATATTGACCCCGACAAAATCCAACACTATCTTGAACTATATTTTGCCATGATTTACTTTCTTGTTTGGTTAATAAGGAATGAATATTAAAAAATAGAACATCATCGATTAGGGCAGATAATTCGGCCTTACGATATCTCAGTCTTACCTTCGGTTTTGACTCCCTCTGCGATCGTCTTAAAACAAAACTCTCACTTGAACCTGTCGATTGTTCACTTTCTCCTCTGGATCGCTTTTTAGGACGCTCACATTCAAAAGAATTTGAATCAGACATATTGTAAGTTTTTTGATCAGACACAGACAAAACGGCCTAATAGGTAAAACGAACCCATGCCAAAATGTAACCTATCAGAATGTACCAATTTTTAGATGAAACGTATCCTCCAAAAAATTAATGTAGATATCTGTATGTCGCACTATTAAAATTTTATACCAAAAACATAAGTTACCATCTTAATGTCAATATATGTCTTATTTTATGTGTTGAACTTCTTAGATATTCTTAAATTTACCCAAAAACCCCTATCAGCCTATACATCTGCTGCACATAGGGTTCTATGACAGTATGAACTGCCATAAAACATCCATCTTTATTTTATTTTCAATTATTTTTTAGTAATAAATATTTTAATATTTTTGTTATAAAAAAATAATATCAGAGATCAGAAACAAAAAGCGATACTCCGGGAGTTTAACTTCAAGTTCATATGCCATATATTTTACTGAGTGACTAAAACGTCCTCAGTTTCATATTAGAATCAATTATGATGGACATCTTCTTTGTTAGTAATATAGAATAATAAACACTGATAAAAAGTGTTCCACGAGCCTTAAATTGACCATCAGGTGAAATCGAATTTGCAACGATATTTTATTTCAACTTGTTCAATGAAATTTGAAATTCAATCATTTCAACACAAAAGCTTCATATAATGATGTTATGAATGCAATGAACAACAGAACTGTTAAAATTCGATGAATGTCCTAGTTCTAATAAAAAACCATAGTTTACCCAGTTAGACGTATGTTGTAGAGCAAGTTTTTAACACAATCCACTCTGGTTCAGTTTATAAAAGCAATAACTATAACAGTCAAATAAGTTCAGAATATCATATATTATTCCATGGAATAGTTGTAACATAAATCCAGTTGCAACTGGGATAACACTTAATTAAGCACTGTATATATAGTCTGAAAATAATTAAATAAGCAAATCTATTAAACAAATACTAGTATCAAGAGTATTATAATAGCATTACATAAAATACAAAAAGATGTAACAAAATACAGAAAAATACACTTGTGCATAAATTCGAAAATATTCTTTATATCCGAAATTAGTTAATTATAGACTTGTTACTTAAATATGCAAAATATGCATTATGCACATATACTTATATTGCAATATACAATACACTATATAGCAATATAACTTTGCACAGAAAATAATTACTGACTAGATTTACAGTAGAAAGAGAAAGAATAAAAGGTAAAAAATCAATACCTGATTTGTGATATCAAAACCCTTTTACATCACTGATCCATTAAAACATGATATCTTGTAACCTATATAAAACAATGAGTAAAATCAATCAGGTGTGAAAACAATGCACCTGTCTGCAAATGTGATAATTTACAATGCACATACAATATAACACCATATAAAACATACAATTGACAAAAATAACATATTTAAACATTCAGTCATGGAATAAAATCAAAGATTTATAGATAAGAAATAATATTTTCCAGTTACAATTATATTATTTCAAACATAATCACCATTACTTTTAAACACACCCGTACCTTAATCAAAAACTATGAAACACATAGAAAAATACTGACTGACAATATAATAAAAATATGAAATGAATATTGAGTGACTAAAAGTAAATAAATTGAACTAACCTTTAAATAAATACAGCTGTCTCAAATTATTTGAAAATGAACAAAACCAAATCCACAACAGTCCTGAAGAACAAATCTTGATAGCAATGAAACAAAGAAAATAAGTTTTAACTACCTCCAAAAAATTAACCAACCATATGCCCGTAACAGACCAAAAAACCAATATAAACAATTTGATTGGCCTGCTAAAAATGAATAAAAAGGATTAAGGTAAGTTTAGTAGTCAGTGAGTATACTGAACACTTTTTATCAGGTAAACAATACACTGATATTACACCTGTTATTTACACAAACACTAATCAAACATACATACTATTTAAAACACATTCATTCTTTCTTTCACTCTACCACATACTCCCCCTGCTGGAAAAATGATCTCCTGATCATTTACTGATTCTGAGATTCCTTAGTGATAATAGAGAGCATTGCATCAAAAAGCTTATTAGAAGTTGATGGATCCATTCCTGGTAACGACATTGATCTCAGGAAATTTGCTTTCTGCATCCATTCAGGTTCTGTTTGTTGTGACATCACATATTCTCCTGATCTTGCCCATTTGGAGGAATACCCTTTGTCGTCCTTCTGATCGTCTTGGTTTTGCATTAATTCTGATTGTTCATCTACAGTTTCTAAAATTTCTGTTGCAGCTTCTGTATTTTTATGATGTTCCACCTGTTTTAATTCATTTTCCTGTTCTTGACATAAGATACTGATGCATTTCTATCAGTTGTGCAAGGAGTTTGTGTTCTTTCAGCAACTGGTTCCTGTTCTCTTGCCTCCTGTGTCTCTTTTTCTCAGAGGTGTGATCGTCATCACGCAAGATCCTAGGTTCCAGAGTTCCCGCCGATGAACTTTGATCATCTCTTATCATCTTAGGAACTGTTTCTTCCCATTTGATCAGCAGTGATTTCCTGACTTGGGTTACCATCTTGTGGAATGGTATTAACTGCTGTACTTTCCTTGCTCTATCACTACTACTACATCTATTGTATCACTTTCTGTATCCTCAGATTCTGGACTAAGTGTGTGAACATATTGCCCATATCCTCATAGTATTATTTTCATCCGACAATATTCCGATTGGAAGTAACAAATTTCTGTGTAATCGACGTATTTGTCCTTCTCCATTCTCCTTTTGACGTCAAATACTGATATTGATGAATTTGGTGTATCCACAACAATATACGGGTCTTCTTCCCATCTGTCTTCAATTTTGTGTTTTCCTTCAAAGGCTACTCTTTACTAATACTCTGTCTCCTGTTTTGATATTGATCCTCTTATTTTCTTGTCATAAGTTTCCTTTTGCTTTGATCTTGCCTCATTTGCATGTTTGTTGCCAGATCATATGATTGTTGAAGTCTTTGTTTTAATGATGTTATATATTGTGACAGTGATTGTTGGTTCTTGTTGAAATTTAGACCAAATGCAAGATCAATTGGAAGTTTTGGTTCCCGTCCATACATTAGATAAAATGGTGATTTTCCTGTACTGCTGTGTCTGGTACAGTTATAAGCATGAACTAATGGGGCTACATGACTTTTCCAGTCCTGTTTTTGTTCCACCTTCAATGTTCCTAACATGTCCAAAAGTGTCCTATTAAATTTTTCTGTCATTCCATTCCCCATTGGATGATATGGCGTTGTTCTTGATTTTTTTACTCCTGTTATTTCACAGAGTTGTTTCATCAGATCTCCTTCAAAATTCGCTCCTTGATCACTATGTATTCTTTCTGGCAAGCCATAATGCACTACAAAATTGTTGACAAATGCTTCTGCTGTTGTTTTCGCAGTTTGGTTTCTTGTTGGTATAGCCAAAGCGTATCTCGTGAAATGATCTGTAATAACGAGTATGTTTTCAAAACCGCCTTTTGATCTTTCTAAGGTTAGGAAATCCATGCAGACCAATTCAAGTGGGCGTGTTGTTACAATATTCTCTAGTGGTGCTCTTAAATTTGTTGGAGACTTTCTGTATATACATCGTTTGCATGTTTTTATCCAGTTTTCTACATCCTTTGGAAGTGACGGCCAATAAATCTATCTTTTAATAGTGATATTGTTCTATCCCGTCAGGATGTCCGACGTCATTATGTAAACCTGTAATCGCTTCTTTTACAAGGAACTTGGGAGAACCAATTGTTGTTTTGTCTCTCCATCAAAGATAACTTCTCGCATCAACATGCCCTAACTAATTTTAACCTTTCGAAATTCTTCTTGTAAGCTCTATGTTGAGGCTGTGATATTAATTTCCTGTGTGGCAATATTTGTCTCTAACAGCTTTTATCCAGACATGCAAAACTGGGTCATTGTATTGTGCTTCCTAATTTCTCTATGTTCCATTTGAAATAGTTCCTGGCCAGGAATAATGTTGTCAAAATCTTCATCTAGTATATTAACGGAACATGACAAACTTTCAATGTATGGAAGTGACTGCATTCCATTACAGACTGCTCCAATTGATTCTTTGGAAATCTCCTCAGTCTGGCCTTTTTTCTCGTCCAAATCAACTTCTGATTTTGGAATCCTAGATAAGGCGTCTGCATCTTTGTTGATTTTCCCAGGTCTGTAAATAATGTTGAAGTTGTATGCTGCAAGTGCTGACAGCCAACGGTGACCTGTTGCATCCAGTTTTGCAGATGTTAATATATATGTTAACGGATTATTATCGGTATATACAGTGAAATTGTTTCCATACAGGTAATCATGAAATTTTTCAGTGATGGACCATTTTTAAAGCCAAGAATTCAAGTTTATGAGCTGGGTATGTTTCTCTGTTTTTCCCAATCCTCTGCTTGCATAGCTTATTACTCTCTTCATGCCATCTTGCTCCTGATAAAGTACAGATCCAAGCCCAGTGGAACATGCATCTGTGTGGAGTTCGAACGGTTTCGTGTAATCTGGATAAGAAAGTATTGGTGATGTTGAAAGATGACGTTTAAGTTCTTGAATGAGTGTTCTTGGTCTGGTCCCCAATAAAACTTTTTCTCAGATAATGAATTCGTTTTCTTTTTCCGCTTTTTGGATACTGGATTTGGCATTAAGTCATTAAGAGGTTTTGCTATTTTACTGAAATCCTTTACAAATTTGCGATAGTAACGGCAAATCCTAAGAATGAGCGAACTTCTTCGGATGTTTTGGGTTTAGGCCAATTAAGTACTTTGTCTATTTTTTCCGGATCGGGTCCAATTCCTTCAGCTGAAACTATATGACCGATGTATTTGACTTGAGTCTGGAACAGAGAACACTTCTTAGGTGTCATTTCAGTCCGCAATCTCTGATACGTTGAAAGACCTGTGTCAGTCTTTTTAAGTGTTCTTCATAAGTATCAGAAAATATAATTACATCATCCAGATATATAAGACAAATTTTCAGATTTAAGTCGCTCAGACATTCTTCCATTAGTCGTTGATAAGTCGCTGGAGCATTACTAATCCAAAAGGCATACGGTTGAATTCAAAAAATCCTAGAGGTCCGACTGTAAATGCTGTACGAGCTTTTGATTGTTCTTCTAACTCTACTTGATGATATCCGGATTTCATGTCGAGAATACTGAAATACTTTGAACCTGCTAAAGAATCGAATATTTCTTCAGTTCTTGGTAAAGCATAAGAGTCTTGAATTGTTCTTTGGTTAAGCTGTCGGAAGTCTATACACATTCTTAGTGTTCCATCTTTCTTTCTTGCTAAGACGACATTTGATGACCAAGGTGAATAGCTTTTTCTGATGATGTTAGCTGCTAAAAGTTGTTTTAGGTGTTCTCTTACTTCGTCATACATTGATGGAGGAATCCGACGATGTTTTTGTTTAAATGGTCTATTATCATCTAGTTGTATTCTGTGTCTAATAACATCTGTATGTCCTATGTCCAGATCGCCTTTGGAAAATACATCTGCGAAGTTATTGATTAATCTCATTGCTTCTATCTTTTGTTCTGATGTCAGATGGTCAGCAATTTTTACAAGTTCTAAATGTGTGTTTCTCTTCAGAAAATTTAGTTTTGCTATTATTATAGTCCAAACTTTCAATCGTTACTGGCTGTAATTCACAAAGTATGGCTTTTGGCTGGATTGATATGGTTTGAGTTGTTACGTTAGAGACCTGTACATTAACCTTTCCATTATTCTTGTTTTTATAGTTAACTACTCCAGGCGTAATGTCAAAATCAGCAGGAATTGCCGAGTTGTGTTTGCTGTAATAGTGCACATGTTGGAAAATAATCTACTTCTTTTTCAATGTAACCAGACAGTGTTATGCTGCTGTTTGCTGGGATTATAATTTTCTTTCTTTCTGCACTTCTTACCAAAGCTATTCTATTGTTGTTCTTTATCATTTCTTTTTCCCGAAGAGATAAACATCGAAATGCTAAATACCACGGTGTATGTAGTGGTGCAATTTGCAAATATTTTCTGCCAAAATTTTGTTGAACTGCAGACATCTGAAGTGAAAGTATATTTGTCCCTAGTAAAATGGGAACACTTTTATTATATCTACTATCTGGAACTACTAACATTAAACACTGTTGTTCGTTACTGCATGGTAGATTGTTGCACTCTAAACTAACTTCAATATAGCCATAATATGGAAGTGTTTGACCACCAGCACATTCTACATCCAAGATGTTATTAATTGGTTTAATTGTCACCTCTGATAAATTTGTGTCATAAAAAGATTTACTGATGGTTGAAATTGTGCTGCCAGTATCTAATAACGCATATGTGTTAATTCCATTCACAGTTACATAAACTTCATTACTACTCCTACCAAACCTTGTGGATATTTGCTATTCTTTTCTTGAATAGGGCCATTGTCGATACAGCCTATCGTCTGCCCCTCCCAATAGGCTGATTGTTGTTTAAATTCTGCCTTCGTCTATGATCTAAGTTGACTCTGCAATCAGCTGCTATGTGACCATAGTAGTAACATCTGTAGCACTGAATATCTTTCGGTTTCCTCTTCCAACATTCCCTCTGCCTCTACTCTAAACTGTGTATTGTGTTCGTCTCTGTAACTTGGTTCGGAGTAAAGATATCCATGTGATGTATCTCGATATCCTTGAGACCACTGTTGTTGTTGCTGCTGCTGTTGATATTGTTGTTTCTTAAACGGCTGTTGTTGTTGTGAATCTGCAGGCCTTTTGTTAAATTGTTGCTGATAACACTGTTGATTTTCATCACAAGTTTGTTGTTGTTGTGACTGTAAATCCAAAACTTGTTGTTGCAGTGTTGAAAAATCTTTCCTCATTTGAACCATGAGGCCCTTTAATTCACCAAATTCACTTTCTTGTGGTTTGTTGTCATGTGTTGTTGCCATTTTTGACGGCTGGGGTTTCTTTGGTGTTTCAGCCTGGTTTTTCTGTTGATCCATTTCAATTTCCCTAATCGAAACTCTTAACTCATCAAAATCTTTTATTCTATCAAACTTGTGACCAGATACATCTTTTAGCTCCTTTTAGACCAGTCCAAAATTTATTTCTCAACATCTCATTCATTTTGGTTGAAGTAATGTTAAGTTTGATGTTTGCCTTATATAAAATTTCCTCCAGGCGACAACTCCAGGTATTTACATCATCATCCTGTTGTTCCGCATTGTAAAATTCCTTTAAAATATCTTCTTCTGTCTCAATAGTTCCATACATTTGGTCCATTTTGTGTATCACATCTGATAGATGAGCGTTGGTGCCTAACCTCCTTAAAACTCCACTTGCTTGTCCTCGTAGTGACCTCCTAACAGCTTGCATTATAACTGATTCCTTGTGATATCCATCACTCATGAGGCTGGTTACATTGAATTTCCAGTCTTCATAGGTTGTATCATTTGTGCCAGGTCTTGTTGTTCCGGAAAATGGTGGTAAATTTGGAACTTGTGGTGAGTGTGTTGAAATTACGGTCTTAGTTGTTGCTTCTGTTGTTTCTGTTTTCACCGGACCTGCGCCTTTACTTGTTACATAATCCCTCATCCAGGCTTCAAAATCTGCCGGTGTATCAGCTTTAGGTTTCACTCCAAGCTTCTCCATTGCATCAATGATGGCTTTGGCCTCTGTCTCTGAAATTTCAGACATTTTGCTTCTAAGTAGGTTCTAACCGCTATATTATTATATAAAGTATAAAGTGTAGCAATACAATTATTGCATACCCTTAGTAGTTTAATGTTGTTGTCGATTGATAGTATAGCGACACAATAATCGCATACACTATATATAGAAATAAATGATTATATATGCAGTGTAGCAAATCAATTATTACATACGCTGCTAAATGATAGATTAAACTATATTTGCTTAGTGTAGCAGAACTATTACCACATACACTAAAAGTCATTTACTAAACAATATCCCTACAAAATATTAAATATATAACTGGTGTCAACATGAAGCAAAACAATTTTTGCATACAATCAGAATGTGAGCTAGTTTATCAGCTGCTGTACATAGCAGTCTCGAATAATTGTCTTATTCAAATTTCGCAGCCAAACTTGCGCTAACGTACTTATTGGGTGGATACCATCTCTATACAATTTATAATTAAAGTAATATTTGTTGTTTTTCTATGAATACGACGTGATGTTAATAAATCGCGGCTAAATTTCGGTGAGTGTCTCCCGTTGTCCTTATTTAACTTCCTGATATATTCATTGACACTGTCAATTTGATGTTGTAGTGTTTTATCCTGTTGCTTGAATATCACAGGACTAGGATGACCCTTGTTAGCATTCCAACCTTGTATGGTCTAAAAATGTAACGGGAACTGTTTCTTTGTCACACACTTCCTTAATTTGATCTATATTTCTAATAATCTGGTTTACTGTGTCATTATTTTCTGATCTTAATTGGATGTATTTTCCATTTTTATATGTCAAATCGCATGTTCCAAACCATATATATATTGAAATGTTGTTATATTTTCTCCTTTCTGATAGGATATATTCTTTTATATGATCTGATTGTCCAACGATCCTGGAACCACTTTTACATTTCCATTGTATATCCACAAATTTACTGTTATGTTGTCTCTTTAGATAATTGCCCTTACTATCTGCAAATAATATAGGGGTTGAGACTTTCCTACCAATAGGTTGCTCTATCTGTTTTTGAAGTACGTTGGGCGCCATTGTTGTAGAGCAAGTTTTTAACACAATCCACTCGTTCAGTTTATAAAAGCAATAACTATAACAGTCAAATAAGTTCAGAATATCATATATTTATTCCATGGAATAGTTGTAACATAAAATCCAGTTGCAACTGGGATAACACGTAATTAAGCACTGTATATATAGTTCTGAAAATACATTAAATAAGCAAATCTATTAAACAAATACTAGTATCATAGAGTATTTATAATAGCATTACATAAAATACAAAAAGATGTAACAAAATACAGAAAAATACACTTGTGCATAAATTCGAAAATATTTCTTTATATCCGAAATTAGTTAATTATAGACTTGTTACTTAAATATGCAAAATATGCATTATGCACATTATACTTAGTATTGCAATATACAATACACTATATAGCAATATAACTTTGCACAGAAAATAATTACTGACTAGATTTACAGTAGAAAGAGAAAAGAATAAAAGGTAAAAATCAATACCTGATTTGTGATATCAAAACCCTTTTACATCACTGATCCATTAAAACATGATATCTTGTAACCTATATAAAACAATGAGTAAAATCAATCAGGTGTGAAACAATGCACCTGTCTGCAAATGTGATAATTTACAATGCACATACAATATAACACCATATAAAACTATACAATTGACAAAATAACATATTTAACATTCAGTCATGGAATAAAATCAAAGATTTATAGATAAGAAATAATATTTTCCCAGTTACAATTATATTATTTCAAACATAATCACCATTACTTTTAACACACCCTGTACCTTAATCAAAACTATGAAACACATAGAAAAAATACTGACTGACAATATAATAAAATATGAAATGAATATTGAGTGACTAAAAGTAAATAAATTGAACTAACCTTTAAATAAATACAGCTGTCTCAAATTATTTGAAAATGAACAAAACCAAATCACAACAGTCCTGAAGAACAAATCTTGATAGCAATGAAACAAAGAAAATAAGTTTTAACTTTACCTCCAAAAATTAACCAACCATATTGCCCGTAACAGACCAAAAAACCAATATAAACAATTTGATTGGCCTGCTAAAAATGAATAAAAAGGATTAAGGTAAGTTTAGTAGTCAGTGAGTATACTGAACACTTTTTATCAGGTAAAACAATACACCTGATATTACACTGTTATTTACACAAACACTAATCAAAACATACATACTATTTAAAACACATTCATTCTTTCTTTCACTCTACCACATACTCCCCCCTGCTGGAAAAATGATCTCCTGATCATTTACTGATTCTGAGATTCCTTAGTGATAATAGAGAGGCATTGCATCAAAAAGCTTATTAGAATTTGATGGATCCATTCCTGGTAACGACATTGATCTCAGGAAATTTGCTTTCTGCATCCATTCAGGTTCTGTTTGTTGTGACATCACATATTCTCCTGATCTTGCCCATTTTGGAGGAATACCCTTTGTCGTCCTTTCTGATCGTCTTGGTTTTGGCATTAATTCTGATTGTTCATCTACAGTTTCTAAAATTTCTGTTGCAGCTTCTGTATTTTTATGATGTTCCACCTGTTTTAATTCATTTCCTGTTCTTGACCATAAGATACTGATGCATTTCTATCAGTGCAAGGAGTTTGTGTTCTTTCAGCAACTGGTTCCTGTTCTCTTGCCTCCTGTGTCTCTTTTTTCTCAGAGGTGTGATCGTCATCACGCAAGATCCTAGGTTCCAGAGTTCCCGCCGATGAACTTTGATCATCTCTTATCATCTTAGGAACTGTTTCTTCTCCATTTTGATCAGCAGTGATTTCCTGACTTGGGTTACCATCTTGTGGAATGGTATTAACTGCTGTATCCTTTCCTTGCTCTATCACTACTACTACATCTATTGTATCACTTTCTGTATCCTCAGATTCTGGACTAAGTGTGTGAGACATATTGCCCATATCCTCATAAGTATTATTTTCATCCGACAATATTCCGATTGGAAGTAACAAATTTCTGTGTAATCGACGTATTTGTCCTTCTCCATTCTCCTTTTTGACGTCAAATACTGATATTGATGAATTTGGTGTATCCACAACAATATACGGGTCTTCTTCCCATCTGTCTTCAATTTTGTGTTTTCCTTCAAAGGCTACTCTCTTTACTAATACTCTGTCTCCTGTTTTGATATTTGATCCTCTTATTTTCTTGTCATAAGTTTCCTTTTGCTTTGATCTTGCCTCATTTGCATGTTTTGTTGCCAGATCATATGATTGTTGAAGTCTTTGTTTTAATGATGTTATATATTGTGACAGTGATTGTTGGTTCTTGTTGAAGTTTAGACCAAATGCAAGATCAATTGGAAGTTTTGGTTCCCGTCCATAATTAGATAAAATGGTGATTGTCCTGTACTGCTGTGTCTGGTACAGTTATAAGCATGAACTAATGGGGCTACATGACTTTTCCAGTCCTGTTTTTGTTCCACCTTCAATGTTCCTAACATGTCCAAAAGTGTCCTATTAAATTTTTCTGTCATTCATTCCCCATTGGATGATATGGCGTTGTTCTTGATTTTTTTACTCCTGTTATTTCACAGAGTTGTT
This sequence comes from Anadara kagoshimensis, assembly GCA_021292105.1. Classification (NCBI taxonomy): domain Eukaryota; kingdom Metazoa; phylum Mollusca; class Bivalvia; order Arcoida; family Arcidae; genus Anadara; species Anadara kagoshimensis. Next base: position 11,494,647 of record CM037859.1, read on the forward strand.
TCATCAGATCTCCTTCAAAATTCGCTCCTTGATCACTATGTATTCTTTCTGGCAAGCCATAATGCACTACAAAATTGTTACAAATGCTTCTGCTGTTGTTTTTGCAGTTTGGTTTCTTGTTGGTATAGCCAAAGCGTATCTTGTAAAATGGTCTGTAATGACGAGTATGTTTTCAAAACCGCCTTTTGATCTTTCTAAGGTTAGGAAATCCATGCAGACCAATTCAAGTGGGCGTGTTGTTACAATATTCTCTAGTGGTGCTCTTAAATTTGTTGGAGACTTTCTGTATATACATCGTTTGCATGTTTTTATCCAGTTTTCTACATCCTTTGAAAGTGACGGCCAATAAAATCTATCTTTTAATAGTGATATTGTTCTATCCCGTCCAGGATGTCCGACGTCATTATGTAAACCTGTAATCGCTTCTTTTACAAGGGAACTTGGGAGAACCAGTTGTTGTTTTGTCTCTCCATCAAAGATACTTCTCGCATCAACATGCCCCTAACTAATTTCAACCTTTCGAAATTCTTCTTGTAAGCTCTATGTTGAGACTGTGATATTAATTTCCTGTGTGGCAATATTTTGTCTCTAACAGCTTTTATCCAGACATGCAAAACTGGGTCATTGTATTGTGCTTTCCTAATTTCTCTATGTTCCATTTGAAATAGTTCCTGGCCAGGAATAATGTTGTCAAAATCTTCATCTAGTATATTAACGGACATGACAAACTTTCAATGTATGGAAGTGACTGCATTCCATTACAGACTGCTCCAATTGATTCTTTGGAAATCTCCTCAGTCTGGCTTTTTTCTCGTCCAAATCAACTTCTGATTTTGGAATCCTAGATAAGGCGTCTGCATCTTTGTTGATTTTCCCAGGTCTGTAAATAATGTTGAAGTTGTATGCTGCAAGTGCTGACAGCCAACGGTGACCTGTTGCATCCAGTTTTGCAGATGTTAATATATATGTTAACGGATTATTATCGGTATATACAGTGAAATTGTTTCCATACAGGTAATCATGAAATTTTTCAGTGATGGACCATTTTAAAGCCAAGAATTCAAGTTTATGAGCTGGGTAATGTTTCTCTGTTTTTCCCAATCCTCTGCTTGCATAGCTTATCACTCTCTTCATGCCATCTTGCTCCTGATAAAGTAGATCCAAGCCCAGTGGAACATGCATCTGTGTGGAGTTCGAACGGTTTCGTGTAATCTGATAAGCAAGTATTGGTGATGTTGAAAGATGACGTTTAAGTTCTTGAAATGAGTGTTCTTGGTCTGGTCCCCAATAAAACTTTTTCTCAGATAATGAATTCGTTTTCTTTTTCCGCTTTTTGGATACTGGATTTGGCATTAAGTCATTAGAGGTTTTGCTATTTTACTGAAATCCTTTACAAATTTGCGATAGTACCGGCAAATCCTAAGAATGAGCGAACTTCTTCGGATGTTTTGGGTTTAGGCCAATTAAGTACTTTGTCTATTTTTTCCGGATCGGGTCCAATTCCTTCAGCTGAAACTATGTGACCGATGTATTTGACTTGAGTCTGGAACAGAGAACACTTCTTAGGTGTCATTTTCAGTCCGCAATCTCTGATACGTTGAAAGACCTGTGTCAGTCTTTTTAAGTGTTCTTCATAAGTATCAGAAAATATAATTACATCATCCAGATATATAAGACAAATTTTTAGATTTAAGTCGCTCAGACATTCTTCCATTAGTCGTTGATAAGTCGCTGGAGCATTTACTAATCCAAAAGGCATACGGTTGAATTCAAAAAATCCTAGAGGTCCGACTGTAAATGCTGTACGAGCTTTTGATTGTTCTTCTAACTCTACTTGATGATATCCGGATTTCATGTCGAGAATACTGAAATACTTTGAACCTGCTAAAGAATCGAATATTTCTTCAGTTCTTGGTAAAGCATAAGAGTCTTGAATTGTTCTTTGGTTAAGCTGTCGGAAGTCTATACACATTCTTAGTGTTCCATCTTTCTTTCTTGCTAAGACGACATTTGATGACCAAGGTGAATAGCTTTTTCTGATGATGTTAGCTGCTAAAAGTTGTTTTAGGTGTTCTCTTACTTCGTCATACATTGATGGAGGAATCCGACGATGTTTTTGTTTAAATGGTCTATTATCATCTAGTTGTATTCGGTGTCTAATAACATCTGTATGTCCTATGTCCAGATCGCCTTTGGAAAATACATCTGCGAAGTTATTGATTAATCTCATTGCTTCTATCTTTTGTTCTGATGTCAGATGGTCAGCAATTTTTACAAGTTCTAAATGTGTGTTCTCTTCAGAAAATTTAGTTTTGCTATTATTATAGTCCAAACTTTCAATCGTTACTGGCTGTAATTCACAAAGTATGGCTTTTGGCTGGATTGATATGGTTTGAGTTGTTACGTTAGAGACCTGTACATTAACCTTTCCATTATTCTTGTTTTTATAGTTAACTACTCCAGGCGTGATGTCAAAATCAGCAGGAATTGCCGAGTTGTGTGTTTGCTGTAATAGTGCACATGTTGGAAAATAATCTACTTCTTTTTCAATGTAACCAGACAGTGTTATGCTGCTGTTTGCTGGGATTATAATTTTCTTTCTTTCTGCACTTCTTACAAAGCTATTCTATTGTTGTTCTTTATCATTTCTTTTTCCCGAAGAGATAAACATCGAAATGCTAAATACCACGGTGTATGTAGTGGTGCAATTTGCAAATATTTTCTGCCAAAATTTTGTTGAACTGCAGACATCTGAAGTGAAAGTATATTTGTCCCTAGTAAAATGGGAACACTTTTATTATATCTGCTATCTGGAACTACTAACATTAAACACTGTTGTTCGTTACTGCATGGTAGATTGTTGCACTCTAAACTAACTTCAATATAGCCATAATATGGAAGTGTTTGACCACCAGCACATTCTACATCCAAGATGTTATTAATTGGTTTAATTGTCACCTCTGATAAATTTGTGTCATAAAAAGATTTACTGATGGTTGAAATTGTGCTGCCAGTATCTAATAACGCATATGTGTTAATTCCATTCACAGTTACATAAACTTCATTACTACTTCCTACCAAACCTTGTGGATATTTGCTATTCTTTTCTTGAATAGGGCCATTGTCGATACAGCCTATCGTCTGCCCCTCCCAATAGGCTGATTGTTGTTTAAATTCTGCCTTCGTCTATGATCTAAGTTGACTCTGCAATCAGCTGCTATGTGACCATAGTAGTAACATCTGTAGCACTGAATATTTTCGGTTTCCTCTTCCAACATTCCCTCTGCCTCTACCTCTAAACTGTGTATTGTGTTCGTCTCTGTAACTTGGTTCGGAGTAAAGATATCCATGTGATGTATCTCGATATCCTTGAGACCACTGTTGTTGTTGCTGCTGCTGTTGATATTGTTGTTTCTTAAACGGCTGTTGTTGTTGTGAATCTGCAGGCCTTTTGTTAAATTGTTGCTGATAACACTGTTGATTTCATCACAAGTTTGTTGTTGTTGTGACTGTAAATCCAAAACTTGTTGTTGCAGTGTTGAAAAATCTTTCCTCATTTGAACCATGAGGCCCTTTAATTCACCAAATTCACTTTCTTGTGGTTTGTTGTCATGTGTTGTTGCCATTTTTGACGGCTGGGGTTTCTTTGGTGTTTCAGCCTGGTTTTTCTGTTGATCCATTTCAATTTCCCTAATCGAAACTCTTAACTCATCAAAATCTTTTATTCTATCAAACTTGTGACCAGATACATCTTTTAGCTCCTTTCTTAGACCAGTCCAAAATTTATTTCTCAACATCTCATTCATTTTGGTTGAAGTAATGTTAAGTTTGATGTTTGCCTTATATAAAATTTCCTCCAGGCGACAACTCCAGGTATTTACATCATCATCCTGTTGTTCCGCATTGTAAAATTCCTTTAAAATATCTTCTTCTGTCTCAATAGTTCCATACATTTGGTCCATTTTGTGTATCACATCTGATAGATGAGCGTTGGTGCCTAACCTCCTTAAAACTCCACTTGCTTGTCCTCGTAGTGACCTCCTAACAGCTTGCATTATAACTGATTCCTTGTGATATCCATCACTCATGAGGCTGGTTACATTGAATTTCCAGTCTTCATAGGTTGTATCATTTGTGCCAGGTCTTGTTGTTCCGGAAAATGGTGGTAAATTTGGAACTTGTGGTGAGTGTGTTGAAATTACGGTCTTAGTTGTTGCTTCTGTTGTTTCTGTTTTCACCGGACCTGCGCCTTTACTTGTTACATAATCCCTCATCCAGGCTTCAAAATCTGCCGGTGTATCAGCTTTAGGTTTCACTCCAAGCTTCTCCATTGCATCAATGATGGCTTTGGCCTCTGTCTCTGAAATTTCAGACATTTTGCTTCTAAGTAGGCTCTAACCGCTATATTATATAAAGTATAAAGTGTAGCAATACAATTATTGCATACCCTTAGTATTTTAATGTTGTTGTCGATTGATAGTATAGCGACACAATAATCGCATACACTATATATAGAAATAAATGATTATATATGCAGTGTAGCAAATCAATTATTACATACGCTGCTAAATGATAGATTAAACTATATTTGCTTAGTGTAGCAGAACTATTACCACATACACTAAAAGTCATTTACTAAACAATATCCCTACAAAATATTAAATATATAACTGGTGTCAACATGAAGCAAAACAATTTTTGCATACAATCAGAATGTGAGCTAGTTTATCAGCTGCTGTACATAGCAGTCTCGAATAATTGTCTTATTCAAATTTCGCAGCCAAACTTGCGCTAACGTACTTATTGGGTGGATACCATCTCTATACAATTTATAATTAAAGTAATATTTTGTTGTTTTTCTATGAATACGACGTGATGTTAATAAATCGCGGCTAAATTTCGGTGAGTGTCTCCCGTTGTCCTTATTTAACTTCCTGATATATTCATTGACACTGTCAATTTGATGTTGTAGTGTTTTATCCTGTTGCTTGAATATCACAGGACTAGGATGACCCTTGTTAGCATTCCAACCTTGTATTGGATCTCTAAAAATGTAACGGGAACTGTTTCTTTGTCACACACTTCCTTAATTTGATCTATATTTCTAATAATCTGGTTTACTGTGTCATTATTTTCTGATCTTAATTGGATGTATTTTCCATTTTTATATGTCAAATCGCATGTTCCAAACCATATATATATTGAAATGTTGTTATATTTTCTCCTTTCTGATAGGATATATTCTTTTATATGATCTGATTGTCCAACGATCTGGAACCACTTTTACATTTCCATTGTATATCCACAAATTTACTGTTATGTTGTCTCTTTAGATAATTGCCCTTACTATCTGCAAATAATATAGGGGTTGAGACTTTCCTACCAATAGGTTGCTCTATCTGTTTTTGAAGTACGTTGGGCGCCATTGTTGTAGAGCAAGTTTTTAACACAATCCACTCTGGTTCAGTTTATAAAAGCAATAACTATAACAGTCAAATAAGTTCAGAATATCATATATTTATTCCATGGAATAGTTGTAACATAAAATCCAGTTGCAACTGGGATAACACGTAATTAAGCACTGTATATATAGTTCTGAAAATACATTAAATAAGCAAATCTATTAAACAAATACTAGTATCATAGAGTATTTATAATAGCATTACATAAAATACAAAAAGATGTAACAAAATACAGAAAAATACACTTGTGCATAAATTCGAAAATATTTCTTTATATCCGAAATTAGTTAATTATAGACTTGTTACTTAAATATGCAAAATATGCATTATGCACATTATACTTAGTATTGCAATATACAATACACTATATAGCAATATAACTTTGCACAGAAAATAATTACTGACTAGATTTACAGTAGAAAGAGAAAAGAATAAAAGGTAAAAATCAATACCTGATTTGTGATATCAAAACCCTTTTACATCACTGATCCATTAAAACATGATATCTTGTAACCTATATAAAACAATGAGTAAAATCAATCAGGTGTGAAACAATGCACCTGTCTGCAAATGTGATAATTTACAATGCACATACAATATAACACCATATAAAACTATACAATTGACAAAAATAACATATTTAACATTCAGTCATGGAATAAAATCAAAGATTTATAGATAAGAAATAATATTTTCCCAGTTACAATTATATTATTTCAAACATAATCACCATTACTTTTAACACACCCTGTACCTTAATCAAAACTATGAAACACATAGAAAAAATACTGACTGACAATATAATAAAATATGAAATGAATATTGAGTGACTAAAAGTAAATAAATTGAACTAACCTTTAAATAAATACAGCTGTCTCAAATTATTTGAAAATGAACAAAACCAAATCACAACAGTCCTGAAGAACAAATCTTGATAGCAATGAAACAAAGAAAATAAGTTTTAACTTTACCTCCAAAAATTAACCAACCATATTGCCCGTAACAGACCAAAAAACCAATATAAACAATTTGATTGGCCTGCTAAAAATGAATAAAAAGGATTAAGGTAAGTTTAGTAGTCAGTGAGTATACTGAACACTTTTTATCAGGTAAAACAATACACCTGATATTACACCTGTTATTTACACAAACACTAATCAAAACATACATACTATTTAAAACACATTCATTCTTTCTTTCACTCTACCACACGTATATTCTTGATAAAGCGCCTATGTTGATCCACATATACTTAAATATTATCTATGCAAAACCTAAGTAGTGAAAAGGGCATAAAAACTTCAGGCAAGAAATCGAGTCTGATGTTTTTGCTATTAAAATGTGTGTAGGTTGATAAATATCGGGACCCCCCCTTCCGAAAAAAGGAAAGTGAACTGACAAACATAAGTGATGAAAGGTACTATGATCTTTAAGCTGTTACAAAACAATACGATGTAAAAGAGTTTTCTTCTTCTTATATCCTGGTATGTGTGTAATGAAAGCAAATTTAGAATAGAACCAAAAAAGTAATCTCTAAAGTCCATGATTACTGTACATGTGTAATTTATGGACTTAGTAATCTCTAAAGTCCATGATTACTGTACATGTGTAATTTATGGACTTAGTAATCTCTAAAGTCCATGATTACTGTACATGTGTAATTTATGGACTTAGTAATCTCTAAAGTCCATGATTACTGTACATGTGTAATTTATGGACTTAGTAATCTCTAAAGTCCATGATTACTGTACATGTGTAATTTATGGACTTATAAAATCTGCGAATTTTGATTTTAAAAACCTGTTACGTTACAGTATATATGTATTGGTGACAGAAAGGAGTTATCGTGTCTAACACTTAAAATTGTGGAATGGGTGTTTATTTCTATTTTATTTTATTTTTTAATATTGTTTTATGCTCCTGTCATTTTTTCACTTATGGTAAGGGCAATTGCAATCGGAGTGCCCGGAGAAAACAAACTACATTTAACAATAACGAAATAGGCCTAACAGACTTTCTCTATGGTTCTGAGATCTGTCCTGGGTTAAATTATAACCTACGCGACGAGAGATTGATGTTTTGATTAATCTACAAGCGTGTTTTTATACCACTTTGCCACCGAGGTCCCTTCATCTGTTCATTGACCCATAGATATTGGTGCTGAGAGGCTAAAAGTTCATTTTTATTTATGCCAGAAATTTTCATCCACCCACACATTCATTGGGCAATGATTGGACAACAGGATAATGGCCATACATGTAAAGTAATAATGATGGGACTTGAGGCTAACATGTCCACATCTCGGAGGTCAATAGTTCATGTTACCGGACGGTGAGTTATTTACATAATTAATTGGACAATATTACACCTTTAACCATGTTGTGACAACTTGAAATCAAGATGATGACAGTGGGAGACAGTTGTATCAGCTCCAGGGCATCCATTTATCCTGAACGTTTTTATCAGCAGTCAGCAAAATAATCTTGTATATCAAGACTCCTGTCAACTTCTAATGAGGTAAACAAGACCCCCCCCTCTCCTCTCTCTTCTCTCTCTCTCTCTCTCTCTCTCTCTCTCTCTCTCTCTCTCTCAGGGCATCATTGCATTGCCTCTAACTCCAATATACAAACTCTCTCATGTTTGCCCTTTAGTTTCAATTTGCTTGCAATATGAATCGGCAAAATAGTTGTTTCAAATATTTATATCGACTAATTAATTTGTAATATAGTGTTTCAAGTGAAATCAAATCAAATTAACCACATTCAAGATAATTATACCGTTTAAATAAATCTGAAACAATTTAGATCAAGATAAATGGGGATCTCAGAGAGTTTATTTTATTTTAAATTAAGTTTATTAACTGATTAATATAACTCAAAACAAGAGACGATACGTACGAAAGCGTGTTGCATGGTGCCATTTTAAGGCATTTTTTTAATCGTTCAAACGATTTTAAAATTGTACTAACGATTTTAAAATGGTTTAAACAATTTATAAATCGAAAATCGTTTGCACGAATTTTAGAATAGTTTAAATGATGAAAACGAGGCTGGTAATGGTGGCCGTGTTTTGTGTCGCTCTGAAATCTGAACTGTAAAAAGTGATAGATAGTGGTAATGAGTTAGAAATTCTACGTATAAAAGACAATTTAGGACACTAGAAGGAATATTTATACATATATCCTTGTTAATTATAGTATAATTGTGACAATTATGAGTTTAGTGGACAATACATATGTGAATGAAGTAATGGCGGGAAATTTGAACGTTGTTCACCAAAGCTGTTATATTCAACAGGATGGACTGGTAGATAATGTGAGTATAACAGATATTAGTAACAAGAAATCAAGTTTAAAACGTTTATATTCAGATATTCCTGACACTGTTGATCAGAATTGTGATCATATTCCAAAAAAGTCAAAGGGTGTTGACGATAGCATTTCATCGTCAGGTTCACAAATGGAACAAATATTGTTAATCGTCACAAATTTAAGTCATCAACTGAATAGTGTACACAAAAATATGTCAGATCGTATGGACAAATTGGAAGAAAACCTAGAGAGTGGTTTCTCCGAGAAAGTTGCACAAATCATAGATGAACGTCTTAAATTAGAAGTGGAGAGAGTAGAAAAAAGAGTGACAGAAAGTGTGAATCGTGAAGTATCAGTGGTCAAATCGGAGCTGAATAGTATGAACAATGATTTTAACAAGAAGTTTAATGATCTCGAAAAGTCGTACGCAGACACTTTAAAACAGGTAAAACAAGTAAACAGTCAAATCAACGAATTTCAGAAGCAAGATAAAGCTGGTAGCACTACAAACAAAGACGATAATGACAGAAAACTTAACTTTGTTATTAAAAATCTCGAGTTGGATAAAAACGAACGCGACGATAACCAGCTTTTGTTAAACAAGGTAAATGGACTTTTACGTGATGGTCTTAAGGCCAAGTGGTACAAATGCCCGGTCGCCGTAATGCATCTTGCGCAGTTACGTCCCCTTATATTGTTGACGTTTTTTTTATTTGTTCTTTTGCGTCATTGTCTTTGCGATGACGTCATACTTTCCACCTGGTCATGGCGTCTTCAGTCGGATTAGGTAGAACTAAGAAAGGAAAATTTCTTTCATCGGGAAAGACAAAGCGCCAGGAAAATTATTTTTCTTTCCGTTCGAACAATCCAATCACTTATTCGGAAGATGCAGAAGAAGAAATATTAGACGACACCACCTGGAAGGACGGCAGGCGGATTGTTGAACTCTTCTTACTTGCAAAACAATTAGAAAAATGTCAAGATTGCGAAGAATGTCTTCATCTTATAGATTGCAAGAGTGAAAAAATATATGGACTGGGCAGCATTTTGTACATCCCATGCAGAAATTGCAATTTTAGAAACAAAGTATTTACCGGTAAACGCCACCGAACCGGGGAAAATTCAAGTACCGGAATGGTGACATGGGACGTAAACACAAAATGTAGTCTAGGTAATTATAATTTTATCATTTTCATAAACAATTATATTTCCCCACTGATGTCTTTAAATTTTTAATGTTCCGTGTATACAAATGAAAGTGGACGGATATAAATGTAGTGTATGGTTGGGGCTCGAACCCGGAACCCATAATAATACATAATAATGCAGAAATGTCATCGGCCGTCTCAATGAAGTATACAGCTAAGGACCCTTCCTTCAACCCACTTGATTAATATGACCAAGTGTCACTTGAAGATCAACTTGGTAGACTATTTGCTGTTCTCCCTTTCGAAGAATGAAGACGGCATTGGGCCCGAAACTACTCTCACATTTGCGAACCCTATGAATTAAGATATAACAACAATGTACTAGTAATTGTCATAGTCTTCATGACTCCTTCAAAATGTAAAACAAAACGGAGAGGAAAGAAATAGATAATTCAACACAAATACAATTTGCAAATAAATATGGCTCAATCATTCATCAGAATATTCAGCAGAATTGTCATGTGCTGCTTTGAATGCATCGTTTAAAAAAAAATCAAAAGTTACACCAGTCATGGCAGATTATTCGCTATACTTAGTACGGTACATTGCCGTATTTGTTGTTCTTTCCTCGTGATGGATACAAAATATTTCATTAATTAATTTGTTTCAGCAATGGATCACATAGGCATTGGGCCTGCTCAAGTTTCAAATTTCTTAACTACAATAAATCTACCTCCCGTTAACCCAAAAACATTAAGACGCAGAGAAAACGAAATAGGAAAAACGTTAAAAGAATTTTCTCAAGACTCTTGTGACAAAGCTTTAATAAACGAAGCTAATCTGACAGAGTAAGTTATTTATATATGCGTACAAATAAACACAGTTACTAATTGTCTTCTTATTTCTGATATCTAATATTTCAGAGGAATAACCATATAAGCGATATAAATACTCTGAAAAAGCTCATAGATACAAATAAATGTTTTAATAATTCATGGTTCAAAGATATTTGAAACAGTACCGATTTGCAAATCAATTGTAAACTTCCGAAACAAACTGAATGGGAAATATGGACTTTGAAACCTGAATGCATATTTTAGTTGTTTGGTTGTTTTCATTTTTTTTTTTTTTACCAACGTCTTTTGACAAGAGAACTGAAAAACTTTCTCGCACCAGGATCTGACAGAGTAGAATTGGAACCAAGGCAGTGAGAGCCAGTGATGATAAAAGCTTGTTTAATAATGCACCATATCTAGAACTATAAAATAAAGTTACAAATGATAGTAAACATGGGAAAATAAAGACAGATATTTCGTATTCAGGGTTACACCGGAAAAAGGTACCGAGGTTGAATCTGGAATAAGTCCTATAGATGTGTCATTTGATGCGGGGTGGCAAAACGTGGAAGTGGTCATTCATATAATAGCCGTTCAGGTAAATTTGATACCGATTATACAGTTTTCAAATCTTAATTACACGTTAAATTGAATACATATATTCAATTCACACACACACACACACACACACTACCTGAATTTTACAACCTTTGACCCGTCTATGCAATATTAAGACTCTAATGATGGCAATTCCACATCCATGTATATTAATCTCCTTATTTAGGGGGGGGGGGGGGGGGGGGTCATGCAGAGCTACCATGGGCGTTATGTAAGTAGCGACATGAGACGTGTGCAGTTTTGCGGTTACCCAAACATTGTAATAAAAATTATACATTGATACAATTGTATACGTTTTAAGAATAAAACCGCAGACTGTTGCAAAATGAAAACAAGACCGACTATTATATTACTGAAATTATTTATTTATTTATTTATTTATTTATTAACTCATAGCTCATGGAACAATGATTGGCCAACAAACTGGTAACTGTGTAGCGTATGGTTTGATTAATACCGATTGCCGTAAATGCCTATTTGATCCTATTCGCCTGAATCATGAATGTAAGAACAAATTTGAAGGTAGCTCAAAGGCCATGGAGTCAGCTCTTGCTATAGATATGACAAGGAATTTGAGGGAAAAAGGCTATTCTATATCATCACTGACCATGGATGATGACACAACAACTATAGCCCGTTTACATACGTCGGTTGACAAAATATCAACAAAATAAGTGACAAAAACCATGTCAAGAAAAACATTTCCAAAGAGCTTTTCAAACTAAGAGATAAACACAGAACATTATCAACAAAAATAATTGATTATATTATCAAAGACATTTCATACGCTATTTCCCAGAACAAGGGGAATGTCGAAGGTCTTCAGCATTCTCTAGATGCTATTGTTCCCCACTCATTTGGAGATCATTCTTCATGCAAAGATTCTTGGTGTGGGTATTTGAAAAATCCAGAACAATACGTTCACAAGTCTTTGCCGTATGGAAGGGATCTATCTGATGAAAATCTGCGGAAGGATCTGTCTGAACTACTAGTGTCTTATAGGAACAATGCTAAGAAATTGGCAAATCTTGGTAGTACACAGGCAAACGAATCACTAAACCAGCTGATAGCTACTAAAGCCCCAAAGTTCAAACATTTTGGGGGCTCTTCCTCGCTCGAAAATAGGGTGGCAGCTGCAGAGTTTCACAAAAAAATGAGGGCCGTAAATACGTCCACCAAGTTTTAACTGAACATGGGCTTTCACCCGGTAAATTTACTGTTCATCACTCTAAAAAACTGGATAAAAAAAGAAGTGCTGAAAGAGACAATGAAATGACAAAATCATTCAAGAAAAGAAGATTAATGAAAAAACGGTCTCGTTCTACCCAACTAAAATGCAAAGAAACCAGAGAAGGCGATGAATATAAAACTGCCATAGACATGAGTTCAAATTTTAATAGCCCGACATTGAACTAGTTCCATCTAATCTAGAAAAACCAATATGTAACCATGTCAATTGTAATGATACTACACCATTAGTCATATTTGACCTGGAAACTACGGGATTTGGTAAACTCTCTCTCTCTCTCTCTCGTATACACACACACACGCGCGCGCGCTTCTTGTAGTAAAATCAATTTTCTCTTATTCATCATGCATGAAATGGAACAAAACTGTTTTGAAGAAAAAAAAACAACAACATGTAATTGAAAATATTAACTAAGCACATATCACCATACATAAATGTAAAAGTGATAAGTAAAGAACACTATAAAACTACCAATTGCAAGCATTGGATAGTCAACGGAGGATTTAACCGTTATTACAATACCACAAAGTTTTACATTTTATTTATCAGGTTGAACATTATAAGTTTTGTTGGACCATTAAAACAAGTTGCCTTGATTTATCCCTTTTTTGTCTTAGTAATGACAAAAATGTTATTTTCATTGCAGGTAACGATGCAGATATTACACAGATTTCGGCTATTTACGGCGATAGAGAATACGATCAATATGTCCTACCAAGAAAACCGATTTCTACCGCTGCAACCAAAGTCACACATATCTCAAAGCGAAACGGCATTTTGTATTACAAAAATGAGATTGTTCCGTTTGTTGGTGTCAATTCGGCCTTAGAGGAGTTTATCAACTGGTTACCTGAAAAATGTCTATTGACATCACATAACGGAAAATCGTTCGATTCAAAAATTTTAGTTCACCAAGTGAAAAATACCGGAGAAAAACTTTTTGAAATATTTAGTGATAAACTTGGCGGATTCGTGGATACCCTTCCGTTTTTCGAGCCAAATTCCCGGAAAGGAAATCATTTAGCCAAACGTCCTTAGCATGTGATCTTCTCAGCAACTGCCTAACTGAAAATTCGCACAATGCATTGACGGATTGTCGTATTCTTCGAGCACTAGTTCAAAAGTACTGCAAATCAAGCAAATGTCTGGAAAATTTCTCATTCGATTTAAAATTTGTTTTGGACAACTTGGAATACTTTTCAGTGAAACAGGCGTGTCTTCAATCGCTACAGGTTTTAATAAATCGCAAAATAGTATCTAAAGGAATTGTGGACAAAATAGCAGGCAGTGGACTTAATTTGGGACATTTAAACATAAGTTTCCGAAGGTCGGGGAAAGACGGTATAAAAAATCTTAACAGAGAAAACCGCGTCCGGTAAACCACGAGTTACCAACAGCAAACTTATTGTTGACAAATTAATAGACTATTTCGAAAAAATTGAGAAGTAAATAGCATCGGGACACTCTTGATGTTTTTGTAAGTAGATCATAAAAAAGATCTAATTTATTGCGCTTTGTCTCTGACGCAGCATTGTAACTGGATGACGTTATAAAATGACGTCTTAAATTTTGCCGTTTTTTGGCCAAAATTACAGTGGGTACCCCGTTTTTGAAGAGAGATATCTAAAAAAGTAAGAAGGTGACATATATATTTTTTGATAGTTTTGAAAACCTTAGGTTATCAGCTATTACATATTAGTTTTTCAGAAAACTGTAGGACAGTTTGCTATTTTTCCCAAATTTTTCTAAATAATTTTCTAGTTAAAAATAGCCGATTTCCTATATACTCTATGTAAAAATCACCCCATTGGGCCGATTTTTGACCCGTTGTAGCGGAAAAACTAAAAAGGGTACCTATAGAAAAAAATGCATATTCAGATGTGTTTCGGCAAGATTAACAAGTATAGAAAAAATCAGAATTTTGTAGGACACCTTCCATTTGTACCACTTGGCCTTAAACTCTCACAGGTAAAAATTACCCGTGCAGAACGTCGACAACAACATAATAGACGTCCTAATTCTAGACCCGGAGTAGTCGTCGCGACCGTTGAAAGTGAAGTCGAGAAGATTGAAATCATGAAAAGCAAGCGGAATCTGAAAGACAGTCTGAAGTACAAAAAGGTGTTCATTGAAAATGACATGACTCTTGATCAGAGACGCCATGAAGCTAATTTGCGTACAGTACTAAGAGAGTTAGGAAAATCAGATAAATACAAAATTAAAAGCGGACGTTTAATAAACAAGTCAAATTAGCGGTGTTTGCGGTTTGGTACATGGAATTGCAGGGGGTTTTCCACGAAAGTAAACGCGAACAGTCAATTTCGAACTGTAGCATTAAATTATTTGGACTGTGATATTGTCGGTATCTGCGAAACGTTTCTAAAAGGGAATCAGAAGCTAAATATACCCGGATATAAATGGTTTGGTAATAACCGTAAAAATATACATCAGAAATCTCGTCGTGGTGACGGTGGTGTGGGCTTTTTAATAAAAGAAAATCAAATTGGAAATACTTTTTCTGTTAAAGTTCTTGACTCCACTGTCGAAGATATATTGTGGTTACAATTAAATGGGATATACTCTGATTTTACTGTTTGTGTGGCCGTATGTTATCTTCCCCCGGAAGGATCCACTAGACCCAATGAACCTGACAGTTTCTTTGAAAACTTGCTTAACCAAATATACTGTTATCAAAACCTTGGGGAAACATACATTTTTGGTGACTTTAACGCACGCTGTGGTACTAACTCAGACTTTATTGAAGGAGTAGACGACATACGTTTTCGCGATGTGATCGATGAAACCGAAATCACTATGGGGACTTGTTTGTCGATTTTCTTGTCACCTCGAATTTTGCGATGTTAAACGGCAGGATTGATAACCAAAATTTCACCTGTATATCTCCGAAAGGAAAGTCTGTCGTGGACTATGTTTGTGTACCACATGACCAAATACAGTCAGTGTCGTCTTTTTCGGTAATAACAATGTCCGAACTGATAAGTGACATTAATTTCTACCCGGATTCGATACCTGACCATTCGATTCTGGTTTGGGAATCTTGTTTTAACTCAATAAACCCAAATGTAGATACTAACGATGTGAAAACACGGACTGTGAAAATAAAAAAATATGACTTATCTACTGTGTCCAGTAATTTTCTCGCGGATCAGGGTTGGATAAGCCGCGTAAATGACACTATAAAACGAATTGAAGACTCAATAAATGCGAACAATGATATTCAAAGTGCATACAATGAATTCGAAAATCTTATAGTGGAACAAATGGATTCGACACTAACGTCAAAGGAAATAAAATACCCTCAAAATCGGTTTAAAACATCTAAGAAATCGTTCTACAAACCATACTGGAACAAGGAACTACAAACACAGTGGGATATTTCTCGCGAATGTGAAACCAAATGGCTTAAATGTAAAACTGCGCATAGAAAGAAATTAAAGGAAGTATTCTGTCGCGAAAGGAAAAAATTTGATAAACTAAATAGGAAATTCAAGCGTCAATACCAGCAAAAGCTACAACAGGAGTTAAACGACCTTTGTGAAGGAAACGATTCCGTGAATTTTTGGGAAAAAATTGGAAAGATAGGTATTGTGAACGATCGTTGTGTTGATATTCCTTGGGAAGTAGTCGATGAAGGTGTTGTGAAATCAGATACGAAAAGTGTTTTGAATAAGTGGAGAAATGAATTTCATAAGTTGTATAATGTTCACGATGTTAGTAGTAACGTCGTTGAAAATGGAAATAATTTTGATATTTCAAATTCCGAGCTTTTAAATGCATCAATCACAATTGACGAAGTTTATAGTGCCGTAAATGCGTTGAAATTGAATAAATCGTGTGGCATAGATAAAATTCCAACAGAAGTGTTAAAAAATGATGATTGTGTAAAAATGCTGCATAAAATATGCTCTGCGTGTTTTGATAGTGGAATTGTCCCCGATCAATGGAAATCAAGTGTTATTAATCCTATATTTAAACGTGATTATAGTGATAAACGTGATCCTCTAAATTATAGAGGAATTTCACTAATTTCCGTACCTAGTAAAGTCTATTGTCATGTGTTAAATAAGAGAATTAATGAATATATTGATGTGAATAGTATTTTATCTGATAACCAAAACGGTTTCAGAAAGGGTAGGGGTTGCTCAGATCATATTTTTTCGCTCTTTAATCTTATTAATGATAGAAAAATAGCAAGAAAAGATACATTTGTGTGTTATGTAGATATGAAAAAGGCCTTTGATTCTGTTTACAGGCCCTTTTTGTGGTATAAACTAGAAAAATTGGGTATTTCTGGTAAATTTTTATCTGCATTACAAGGGTTATACCATGGTGTTAAAAGTTCTGTTAAAGTGAATAATATCTTAACAGATTGGTTTGACGTTAATTCAGGCGTGAAACAAGGATGTTTGTTGTCGCCAACATTATTTTCTCTTTTTATTGACGATTTAGTCTCCGATATAAATCAATTACAGTGTGGACTTAGTGTTGATGGAACAAACATTTCAATACTTTTATACGCAGATGACATTGCGCTCATCGCACCTGATGAACAGTCAATGGATAAACTTTTAACAGTGCTAAATAATTGGTGTGAAAAATGGAAACTGTTTATAAACCCAACAAAGACTAAAGTAGTGCATTACCGTATACCCTCCCATGAACGTTCAAAACATGTTTTCAGATGTGTCATGTGCTACTTTTGAATTTTTATGAAATAATACATTCAAAAGTAGCACATGACAATTGTCATGTGCTACTTTTGAATGTATTATTTCATAAAAATTCAAAAGTAGCACATGACAGATGTGGTGAGTCTATTATTGACTATTCGGATACGTACCGTTATCTAGGCCGATGGCTTGATGAACACTTAGACATGCAAAAAACTGCTAAAGAACTTTCAAAATCAGCTAATCGTGCACTTGGAATGGTGTTCTCGAAGTTAAATGTTATGGTGACTTTTCCTATAATGTGTTCACAAAACTTTATAAAAGCATGATCGAGCCAATTTTGTTTTATTGTGCTGGGATTTGGGGAACAAAACAATTTAGCTGTATTAATTCTGTGCAGAACAAGGCCTGTAAAATGTTCCTTGGTGTTGGTAAATACACATCAAACATTTCAGTTAGAGGTGATATGAACTGGTTATCTTGTTTCTCTAAACAAAAGATAGAGTGTATAAGACAATTCAGTAAACTTGTTCGTATCCATGACTGTAATAGGATTATTTATAAGCTATTTGTTCTCTCCTCACGCAAGGCTAAGGGTTGGTTCCATAAAGTTTCAGGTTTTATAGACACTATACAGGCACACGATATTGTGTGGGACATTAATATTTCAACTAAAGAGGTAGTTAAAAATATTGTACAAAATGTTAATATTATAGATAACAATGAATGGCACTGTCAATTATTTAATGACCACAAGTGCTTAAATGGTAACAAACTTAGAACATATAGACAATACAAAAATAACATTTCATTAGAAACATATATTACATGTAACCAGATTCCGCGATATCACAGGCGATTAATTTGCCAGTTTAGAAGTGGTTCTCTCCCTATTGCGGTAGAAACAGGTAGATACACTAAACCGCCTACACCGTTACAAAACAGAATTTGTAAATATTGTGATATTTTAGAAGTTGAAAACGAACAACATGTTTTAATTAATTGTCATTCTTATAGCGATTTAAGGTTTTCACTTTTTAACTCATGTAATAGTATAAATTCCAGTTTTAATGATTTTAGCCCTTTGGATAAGTTAAATTTTATTATGTCCTGTAACGTTGCTGAGGTCCAACAAAAACTAGGCATCTTTTTATATAATATGACCAACAGACGTAGATCTTTTAATGCCTTTTTATGATGTTTTTTAACGGTTAACTGCAGTGTTACTTTTACCCATGCCCAACTAAATTTTATGATCAAAATGTTTTAATTTATATGATAAAATGTTTTAATTTATATAATCAAATGTTTTAAGTTTTATGAGTAAATTTTTGTTGTATTTTTTACATGTATTTTAATTATAGATACTATATGTAGTGTCTCATAGGCCACATGTGGCCGGATATAAAAATTTTACAAGGTTTTTTTATGTGTATGTGAATATTGAATTTTTATATGTGACACTTAAATAAAATAAATTATTATTATTATTATTATTATTATTATTATTATTATTATTATTATTATTATTATTATTATGTTTAAATAAAGTTAAAAATCGTTTGTACTCGGCTCATGTAAGTAAATGATTAATTGATTTTTAAATCCAGCAGAGTAAACAGACAGTAATTAAAAATGGCACTAACCAGCTTCCGTAGACTAAAGTTCCCAGGGGTCTGACTATAATTATATTTATTTTTTTATTGAAAATGCAATGAACTTTTTTGAAAAAACCAAGGACTTTAGGATTTCCGAAATAATTTATTTTATATTTCAGATGAATACACCTTTCAGTTTGGTTCCGGACATTTTTCGAATCCCTTATCGTTTTCATTAGAAAGTTTAGATGTTACATAGAAACCGGAAGTAGACAACCAAAAACGAAAGTAAGAAATATCTCTGGATGTTTGACTTTGAAAATTGATTTTCCATTGGAAAAAAGATTATTTTTTAGATTAAAATGCTATAACATGAGTCTAAACCACAGTAAAGTGTTAAAAACGTCCTGAACATTCACTGAATAACAAGCATGGCGCTGAAATGATATAAGGAAACTTGTAAACAATGTCACAGGTATGTATCTGTTTCAGTAAATAGTTGTAACCAGGAATAATGTGTATTTACCAAGAGAGTCAGTAATTACATGTAATTTCTGGCAGATTTAGTGATTTCATGAAATTACTGAAATGTTCTGTTAATACATGTAATGTCTGAAAACTGTTGCTAATTTTACACCTATTTACTGAACAGTATTATCTTAAAATTCTAATTTCTAGCAATTTATTTGGGTTTGTTTCCAATATAATGTGTGCTTTACTGGAACAAATATGTAATACATCTAGTGAAAACTCGTCATATCGAATTAGTGAACATGAAACAAAATGATTCTGCACAAATTATCTTGAGGTATTAACCATATTATATACTGGTAAGGAATGAAATAAGTTAATTATTGAACATTGTAAATTCTGTATTATTATGGAAAAGGAATGAAATGAGTTAAAAACAGTTATTGTGGCATGAATAAGAGTTATGATATCTTGAGATGCATAATACATTTGATTTAACACATTATAGTTTGTTTTTGAACATCCAGATTAACATGTGCACTTCACAAACCCCTGTCCTGTTCCCTCTGAATCTAACTTAGCTGCATACTTATTTCAGTATCATTATTAATGCATATGGCATCTTAGCAATAAATTACAGATTGTGTTAACTGGTTGTGGTAAAAGTTCCATATTATTCTCAAATTAAACGACTGTATTTGACTTCTCATCTGGAGCCTCAATCTTTGGACTTCATTAGGCGTTGAAATTGTCATGCCTAATGAAGTCTGGACTTTATTAAGGTGTTAGCTTCATTAGGAGTTGCTACATACCATCATGAAACAATATTCAAAATTGGCTGTAGTTTTACACAAGTTCACTGAATTTTACTGGCTATTACTTGTGTTCATTATTGATATTGATTTAAATAAGTATTCAGTAAATAGGTGTAAAAATGATAAAGAAATTCAGTAATTACCTGTATTTACTGGAACATTTTAGGAATTACATGAAATAACTAACACCAAATGGGATTACAGGTAATTACTAAATTTTAGTAAATACATGTAATTTCTGATTTCAACTATTTACTGTAACATATCTATGATTTACTTAAGTAATAATGCCGTTGATATGTTTTCTCCTCATGTAGCTGCAAGAGAAAATTGATTTAAATAAATTAAAGATAATGTAAACATCAAAGCCATTGATCTTACATTTAAAACAATTTATAACAATTTATTTCCCCATAAAAATAAGCTGGTTCTTTATCTCTAAAACACATCTGTTGTTGTCTGCTAACATAATTAGTGTGCCCTAAAATCGTGCACTAGGGAATATTTCAAATATAGGAACACTTATAATTGTAAGATTGTGTTTTGACCTGCAACTCATTTTGCAACTAAGTTATTGTAACAGGAAAGAAAAATATGTAGGGTTGGACCGTGGATCGAACCCGGGACCTCCTGCACTATAGGCGAGTGCTCTACCACTGAGCTACCCAGACTGCTACATTCCTCCCTTACTTTTTTTTTATTCAACTCTTTTGAATCGAAACCACCAGGTTACTCCCTGGGACCAACATGTTGGTTGGCGACTTCTCAGGGTTGTACGAGCCCCCAAATGTATCAGGAAAGAGAAAAAAAGCAGGATCAGACATGGGATCGAACCCGGGACCTCCTGCACTATAGGCGAATGCTCTACCACTGAGCTAACCAGACCGCTACATTATCATAAACTTATTATAACACAAAAGAAATGATATAAGGATAAACATCATAGATTTGGATGTAAGGCTCAAGGACCCTTCCTAGATCAATCACTGTAATAGGAAATGTGCATATTAATAATGCTAATTGGTTTGCTTGATTTCCTGGGAGTTATGAACCTCTGACTGATAAACTGGCAGGAATTATAATACAGTTATTTTGTTTGTTTTAGGCTGATTCCAGTACAGTTCCTATTCCAGAAGATCCAGTCAATGACGTATCAGATGATTGCAGAATCTGGATTGGTAATATGGATAGTAGACTTACAGAGTGAGTATTATCTGTATACAGTCAAACCTGACTAAAGACAACTTCTATATCAGGGCCTTGTGTTTTTAGAGGATAGTAAAATTTAAATCCAATTAGTCTTTATTTAAACTATTTGAACCTGTAAATAAGAGCCATCTGCACACAAAGACCAATTTTACTGGTTCCCATTAGTGGCCTTTATATATAAGGTTGATTTGACTTTCAGTGATTTTGTTTGCCTAAAATTACTACCGAATAAAGGTAGTTTCCCAATTTGACCTCTTAAATGATGAAAACAACAATCTAGCAAATTTTTTCTATGAAATAATTGCTGTTACCCAAAAAATTTCAGATACTGTCACAATATACCATCTTTGCAGTGATGATCATAGCTATTGTAAGCATGTCAAAATGCAGTTTGCTATATCTCAGAACTTCAATTTTTCTAATCTTAAAGGCAGAGGGTAGTTTTTAAGAAGTGTAGACTAATCTGTACCACAAATCCTTGTTAATAAAATTACACTAGAGTAACATCATGGTGATTTCCTTGTTACAGATATTACCCTTTTGTTTGTGGCATCAATGGCTGGGTTGTCTACAGAACAAGCTAAGGGATCTCACAGTGACTCTCATCACTTGGTTTAGAATCCCACATTGGAAAGATCCCAGTGTGAGAAAGTTGTTTTATTGATGGTTGGTGGATTTTCTCTGGGCATCACTTTCCTCCACCATCCCAATACTACATGACTGCCTCTATATAAGTGAAAGAATCTTTAAGGGGACATAAAACTCCATTACTCAACTCCACTCCACTTTAATCAGAACTGACCATTCGATGATATAAGTGAAAGAATCTTGACTGAAGCGTAAAACTCTGTTACTTCACTCCACTCACACTAACATTGAAGCATGGAAATGGCACCATTTTTTGGTCTGTGACTTGTGTATATTTAATATTTTACTGACATTTTACCTATTTTCCTACAACAAAGAGACAAACTTTCCACTACATACATGTAAATGAAATTTTCTGGGATTATACATTGGTGTCTATATAATATTGAATACAGTCAAATGTGTTTATAAAGGACACCCAGGGGAACCAGTAATAGTGGCTTTTGTGGGCAGGTGCTTCTTATACACAGGTTCAATTATCAGGAATAAAGAACAATTGGGATAAAATTTTATTTGCCTTTAAAAGCAGGTGGACAGAGATTGTGTTGTTTAGGCTTGTTCTATTACAGATAATTAAATGTCTTGAATTGCAGGAAAATGCTCAATTTTGTACTGTTATTGACCTCTTCACATGCACTCTTCAGATTGTCACACACAAACCTTATACATGTTATGCTTTCCTTTATATGCCTTCTTTGATTGATGATGATGCCAAACCCCCTTATAATGCCAAAATTTGATTAAATAAATCATGTTTATTGTGGTGATGAATCATGATTTAGCAAACATTTTATCCCCCCCCCCCCCCCCCCCCAAAAAAAAAAAAAAAAAAAAATTAAAAAAATTGTGCGACCCTGAAAAATGTTCGGTGAGGGGACATAGTTCCCATAAATTTCAGAAATCTAGGTGGAAATGAAATCACTCTTTAGATCATGCTTACAGTAAAATCTTCTATATTATATATACAGTTTTGTGTATCTTTTCAGATATTCCATGTTGAAGGTATTGAAGAAGTTTGGAAGTTTAAAACGTTTTGACTTTATTTATCATAAGTCTGGGCTTGATAAAGGAAAATCTAAGGGATACTGTTTTGTGTCTTATGAGAAAAGGGAGGTAAGTCAAACTATTACATTATAAACTAATTTTTATATGCCCATTAATATTGACAGGGCATTTTATGTTATGGCCCTGTCCGTCTTTGGGGCTTTCTGTTAAACAATTTGGTTTCCATGCATTCAATGACATACTGTTGTCTGGTTGATCTCAAACTTGGTCAACTTATTCTTTGTATAGGACAATGCATATGAATGCAAATAGGTCACTAGGTCAAAGGTTAAAGTTACAGTTACTATAAATAGAAATTCATTTTCCGTGTATTTAAAGATGCACTATTTGTCTCATTGATTTCAAACTTCTTCTACTTATTCTTTGTGACAAGACAATGCATGGGATTTTGAGACACATAATTCTGCAGAATTCTTGTTTGAAACTTAGGAGTTGAGTAATGGTGTATGACGTCAGAGTCAAGAATATTTCTCTTATATTGAAATGTTGCCAGCTATACGCGAAGGTGCTTTTTTTCTGTGCATTGTGCTGATGGCGTTATACAGCAGGGTTCTTTAGCGTGCCACTTAGCCCATCATGACATGGAACCTTGTTTATTTTAAGTTTCCTTCTGAAAAAAAATCATGACTTTCATTTTGTAATGCTGAGTGCTAGGCCAAAGAACAGTCACTACCCACTTTCAAGTCTTGGGTTAGACCTGGCTGGGGTTCGAACCCACGGACTCCCACTTACTGAGCAAGCCCTCTACCTAGAGAGACTACTATAGTAACTCAGTGCTCACTTGGTATGTGAGAGGACGTGGGTTTGACACAATATGGTTTTTGGTTTATGTTGCTCAGTCTGTTTCAATCACTTCTAATTGTAAGCCTCCTCTGTACTGGCCCTACAGAGGTGTCTTTAGCATGCACTTAGTCATGGGACCATGGTGTTAAGTCTCATCCACAATAAGCTGTTTACAGCTCTAGTATGGGCAGATGAAAATCATCTTAAAAAATTTCTAAGCTCTGAGTGAGGTTTGAACTCACATCCCTTGACCGAACACCAGTGACAGTACCACTCTGCCATGTCTGTTCAAATGGAAAGCTATTACTGTGATTCTGGTGTCTTGTCTTATGTAACTTTATATATTTCTAAAATGTTAAAAGGATGCAGAAAAAGCCTTGAGTTTAAATGGTAAGATGGCATTGTCAAAGAAGCTGATTGTAAAGTGGGCTCACAGTGAAAAACAGCAGGTAGGTTTTTATAGATATTGAATGGGTACACTGAAAAAACAGATATAAAATGGGCATATACAGTCAAACCTATCTTTAAAGATCACCTAAGGGAACCTGTATAAATGGCCTTTATGGGCAGGTGGCCCTTATATACAGATTCAAGTAACTTGAATAAGAAGCTATTGAGATGAAAAAAAATATAAGCATTTAAATCAGGTGGCCCTTATATAAAGATAGCCTTCAACTACAAGTGAAAAAATCTTGACTGGGGCATAAAATTAAAAACAAAACAAAACATTGCAGGCACTAAACGTTTTCTAGAAATCCTGTTCTCCATGAAATAATTGTGTGTGGGAAAGAGTGTGCCCTAGAAAGAATTTGCTCTGAAAAGAGCATGCATTACAAAAAGTATGTCCTGAAAACAGTGTGCCCTAGAAAGAGTGTGCATGGGAAAGAGTGTGCCCTAGAAAGAAAAAAGTGCCATTGAAATCAGTGTGAATGTAATATTTGTGAGATATGAATCAAAAGGCATGTAATGGATCTGTTAACATATACACATCATAAATGAAATACTGTAGGATCATCCATTAATATGTTGTTAAATACACATAAACAATCTGGTGCTATAATGGAATACAATTAAACATAGTTCTTATAATGTCACATAGATCTGTTACATACCTTATGTCATATCAGTGTTTAGTTGGTCCTTGGGAAACTTTAGAAACTACTGCTCTGTGTTACAGCAGGTGCGTTATGTGAAAAAAAAATCACATGACTACACCATACACTGTGTCATGCCATGATATTCTGTATGTTATAATTTGCTTTTAAATGCTGATAAATGTACATGTTAATTATTAAGTATTATACTGCTATTTTGCTATACATATTTATGTAGTGACTCTCTTTTGATATTATTATGTCAAATTAAAAAAATGAATCCATCTGTCTTTAGGAATATGTGAAGACAGGTGCAACTCCCGTGGCAACTTCAAACAAAGATACAGATACCATCAGGTGAGTTTGGTTTCTAAAAGATACCAAGTATAACCCTTAGTTGATATGTTCAGTTGGAGATCATTTCGGAAAGGGTCTAAATCTAAAGTCCTGGCGGAGTGTCTAAAGGGCTGGCTTATGAACTACAGTACCTCTCACCGCCTTGGATCAAATCCCACTCAGGACAGATCCTAGTGTGAGAAAGTTGGTCAGTTGGCTTGACAAAGTTAAGTGGTTGTCTCCAGGCACTCAGGTTTTCCCCACCATTTCTAAACTAACCCCCTCATTCACTGTTTCTATGATAAGACTGAATTAATGTCTGTATCATCTAAAATAAGTGACAAAAAATTCAAAAAGAAAAACAAGAGCCTGCTTAGTTTTAATCTGTTTATTTAGGAAATGTTGAGAAATTTAAAAAGAAGACCAAAATTATCAATTTTTTGTTATGAAAAATGAAAAAGGAAAGTTACTGTTTGCTTAATTGTCTTAAATGTCAACAAGTACCAGTACTTCATTATCCGCCACCTTTCAAAGAAAGAGGGGGATATTAAATTTGAGTTTCCATCCTTCCGTCGGTCTGTCTAAAATTCTTGTCTGCACAAATTTTCCAAAACTATGAAGTACTATTTCATGAAACTTGGTGCAAAGCATCAACATTGATTGGAGATTTGTATATTGTTAACCCAAGTTGGTTTGCTGAGTTTCCTAGGAGTTATTGCCCTTTGAACATAAGTGCAAATCACAGCATCTACTGGTGGAGGATCCCAATTCACTGAATTTACTTGTTGTATTCAGCAACTTCATGAGGAACTATAATAAATACTGTAACTTTAACGGAAAATTACAAAGCAGAAGGCAATAAGGTTATTATGACGAAAATAAGCCTGGAAATATTATCATAAAATTATTAATTGTAAAAATTACACAATCATGTAACTTAATTAGCTCATATACAAGTATATATAGGAATTTCTTTAGTAGCTGGAATAACAGCAGTGTAAGATAATTAATTTTTCCGCTGTAATGTCAATATTATTGTTTATTGTTTTGTTAGTAGCTTGAAAGCTTGAAAGAAAAGCAGTAAAACATAATTCTGCTGTAATGTCATTATATTAGTTTATTGTTTTGGTTAGGATATGTGTCTGGTGTTTACATTATCATGGTAATGTAGACACGCTGAGCATGTAAATTGAACTTCTTGTAACAATAAAATCTATTTGTGTGGGACCTAATTAATTCTAGTAACTTTGGTTTTAATATTTATATGCAATCTTTGCATAATACACATAATGCAATATGGGTTCATATAGAATTGGGTTACAATGAACAATTTCTGTGTGTTAATGTGTTGTATAGATTAGATATTTTGGTCTGTATAGGTATGTAACTATATATGTATATGAAAATATTGTACATATTGATATAAAAATATTAGCATATAGGTTAAGGTCATGAAATAACAATTTTTGTTATACCAGTAATGCTGAACTGACAAAACTCAACAACAAATTTCTTGTAAAAACCTGTGTAAAATTGCCAGGTGTCTTCTTTCCATATTTTCACTTTGAAGAAAAACTGTAGAAATTGAATTGACAGTGGTCATTTTAGTATTCTTGCTACTTATATCTATGAGTGCCACCTTGGATGTTGTTAGGGGTTGCCTTGTACAAACTGTCATCTACCCACCTAGGGACATTCCACACCAACTTTGGCCCCATAAGCGTGGTTTCAGCTGTGAAATCTGACATTAAAGATGTCCATTATTATCTATATAGAGCTATCTCATCAAAAACATTATAAAAAATTAAAAATAATGGCAAGATTTCTTAATATCAATTATAATTTGGCCATTATTTGTTGAATATGCAAAGATGATGCCAATTAAGATGCTAGTGGAAATTCCCCTTTTTAATGAACTGAACTAAATTGATGTCAACATTCCCATATGAAGCAAATAGAATTCTAGGTCTAGAAGCTTGCACTCAAAATGGCTACAGTTATTGTAAAAAGCATAAATAGTAAGATTACATATTACTTACATATATTGATAACTGACAGTGTTAAGGAATGACATTTTGCCTCTCAGTCTGATCAGTGACTGTGTACTTGTGTACATTAAAAACCTTCATTGCATTTGACTAGATGAACATCTGAAAGCTTTTAGAATGTTTATAATTATTATTATTACATTCTTAAGACATGCTAAATTAATTTATAGTTCATTGGACCCACTCAGCTGTAACATTTATAAATAAGAAAAATATTAAATTAAGCTTCAAGTTGTATTAAAGAAAAAAATTATTGTTAAGTTTGGTCAATTTTTATGTACATAGTATAGAATTTTTCAACATCAATGGTCCATTTGGGATGACAATATATGTTAACCATGTCAGTGTTTGTTGTTCCAACAAATTCCACCGCTTGGACTTGTATATAAGTACCGTGGTTGATTTAGTTTTTGCTATAATTGAATAATTGAAATGCAAAGACAGCATATTCTGTGCTTTTGTAAGTTATGACTGTATATTTTGTTTTGCCTTTCATGCAGTAACTATCTTTTTTTACATTTTTAGCTTACCTGAGCCAAAAGGCTCAGATGAGCTATTGCAATCTATCACCGTCCGTCGTCCGTCGCTCGTCGTGCGTCGTGCGTCGTGTGTAAACTTTACATTTTAATCTTCTCCTCCAAAACTACAGGGCCATATTTGATGAAACTCGGTGACTATCATGCCTAGGTAACAGCCTTTCAAAATTGTGTTTGGGGTTTGGCCACGCCCAACAAGATGGCCGCTGTTATTAAAAATAGCAAATAGACAAAAAAATCTTCTTCTCTGAAACCAAAAGGTGCAGGCAAATTTTGATTAGATATTTGGATTCAGCATACCTGGGAACATTAAAATTATGTTTTTCATGAAAATTAGACGAAAAATGGGTTACGCGGTTTTTGCGTAAAATCACGTAATTTTTAAAATGAGACATTTATTATAACTTCATAACGGCTGAAGATAATTGTATGGAGTTTTCACTGTTGATCTTGTCTTGCAATTTTCTTTCAATTGATGTCAAGGTCGAAGGTCAAGGTCATGTCCCAGTTTTTGACCTTTGATAAAAAATGCTATTTTTTTAACATTTCTTGTGATAATGGCGTAGGATTTTCAGTTATTTGTAGGTATTGACATGACGATCATTTTGATACATAGATCAGGGTCATGGGTTCAAAGGTCAAGGTCACAGCTGTCCAAGAATACCAAAATAGTTAATTATCTGCAAAACTATGAATTTTTTGTATAGGCATGTATATCAGAATATTGTAGGTAATGGCACAATGGTCATTTTGATATATGAATAAAGGTCATGGGTTCAAAGGTCAAGGTCACAGATGTAAACAAGTACTGAAATGGTTAATTATCTCAAAAACTATTAACTTTTTGTATAGGCATGTATATTGGAATATTGTAGGTATTGGCCTAACAATCATTTTGATATATGAATGAAGGTCATAGGTTCAAAGGTCAAGGTCACAGATGTAAACAAGTACTGAAATGGTTAATTATCTCAAAAACTATAAACTTTTTGTATAGGCATGTATATTGGAATATTGTAGGTATTGGCCTAATGATCATTTTGATATATGAATGAAGGTCATAGGTTCAAAGGTCAAGGTCATAGCTACGAACGAATATTTAAAAGGTTAATTATCTCAGAAACTATAAACTTTTTGTATAGGCATGTATTTTAGAATATTGTAGGTATTGGCCTATCGATCATTTTGATATATGAATAAAGGTCATAGGTTCAAAGGTCATGGTCATAGATGCAAATGAATACTTCAATGGTTAATTATCTCAAAAACTATAAACTCTTTGTATAGGCATGTGTATTGGAATATTGTAGGTATTAACCTAATGCACATTTTAAAATACAGATGTTTTAGCTGTTTATATTATATTTTGTAGCTAGACTTTAAATATGTTATATATAGCATCCTTATATAATAATTATTATAATTAATTTGCAAAAATACTTGCATATTATTGGCCCTTACTGCTGAAAATTTTGATATTCTCTTTTATTAATGTCATTGACCATTGAACCTCTGCATAAGATATGTACTCTTCCTCAGGTGAGCGTTAAGGCCCATGGGCCTCTTGTTTCTCTTGCTAGCTTAGTTGTGCACCTGCTTAAAATTTGCAAAAAAAAAAAAAAAAAAAAAAAAAAAAAACACCTGGGGGAAAACCCAGAAAATTAATTTGATGTGGCCTAACATCTGTAACATATCAAAGCTATTTCTATTTTGTTTTTCAGTCCTGAAAGCAAGATTAGGCAAATTGAAGCAAAATTAAAAAAGATGGAGGAATCTAAAGATGACTTCACAATGTCATTTAAACCTTCAGCACCACCAGGAAGCAGTAGTTTGAGTTCAGTAAATTTAAAATTAACTGCAACACAAACCACTCAGAATTCACAAAAACATTATAAGAAACCATACAAGAGGTGACACACCTTGAATAGTGGCTAAATACAATCTTTAAAAAAATCAACAATTACTGTTAATCTGGAATTGCTGCCATCTAATTTATTTATGTCGCCTACAATACTCACCGTGAACATGTACGGATCACTACAGCATACTGTGGCGGTGTCAGAGTTGATTTGGAGTTGATAGCTCAAATTTTATTGACAGATTTCCAGGAAACTTCTTCAGTGCTTATAATCAAAATATTTTGACCAAGTTTAGTGGATGTCAAAATACGTCCCTAATTGATGTGGATACTGCAGTCTAAGTTTTTGAATAAATCTTGCAAGAGCATCACAACTTTAAATTTAATTTAACTTAGTTACATTTGCACTTAATGTTCCTTTGTTTTGCAGAGATAAAGAAAATACAGTGGAAACTTTTAAATATGAATTTCTAGTCCAGGAATTATTAAAATTGGACAGGAGTTTGGTTTACTAATGCTAACAAAGTTGTTTGACCAGGCTTAAGATTTATTTAGGGATATGTCTCTACAGTAGTGTACAGGTCACAATTCTATTACCTCATTAAGATCAGGACTCATGTGTTCAAGGTTCTATTAGCTGAACCATTATGTTAGTCAATTAAAATATTTGAAACGGCTATCTAGTGCTGGCTGCAAAATTAGAACAGGTTTAGTAATAATAACTGAAATATACATTTGATATATATCAGTATAAGCTGTTTTTGAATACATTGGCCAATACACCAGAATGAAATTATTGCTAACCAGCTGATTAGGCTAACGGGGCTTTAAACAACCAGATCCTGATCAACAAGTAGCATTTCTTTACCAGTTTCAGGCGGAAAGATTGAGAACTCAGGGTTTAAAACATTACATAAACTGAAATACAATTTGTATTATGACTAATTTTATGTTTAAGGGACCTAAGATCAAATATTGTAGAATTTCATCGTTTTTTTATACTTTTGAAGCATCAACATTAAACTATGCAAAAATGGTAATAAAAGTAACATTACTTAAATAGTTGTAGAGAGATTGTCACAAAACACAAAGCCATGTTGTCATAGCAAACTATTGAACTTTATTTTCTTTATTTGCTATTTTCTGCATTCTAATTAGAATGTTCTAAGGGACCTTTTTGCTTACGAAAATGTCATTTTTATTGTATGTTTATTGCATCAGGGATAACTTTAGGAGGTATCAAATCTCTGTTCGATATATATATGTATATATTTTATGTTACTTCATCTTGTTGTCATTATAGTCATTACTGTTTATTTATCACACATTTAGGGTTATGACATTCTGTTTTATGTTCATTATACCCCACTTAAAAAGTGGGGGGTATATAGCGATAGGGGTGTCCGTCCATGTGTCCGTCTGTCCTTCCATGACACCTTAGGGTACCTATCTCTTATCCGCAACTCCTCCTAAACCCTTCAATTGATTTTCATGAAACTTTCACACAATCTTTGTGATATAATGTAGATGTGCACCTTCTATTTAAAATTTTGATGCGATGGATTTTTGGGAGCTGGGGGTATTTTTTGTGAGATTGTGGCTCACAGTTTATCTAGTTTTTTTTTGTTTTCTATTAATAAATGATATGACCTGTTAGTATTGTTGGCAAGAGAACCCAAGAATTGGAACCTTGTAGTTATAAAACCCTGCTTATTCTAAAGCATGTAATAATACTACTTAATATGAAATTAGATTTTTGTACAGCGTGAACAAAGTGAACCTGTACTTTGTCATCGCTTTCTTCCAAGATATCGAGCTTCTTTGCTATGAAATTATAAGATATGAGTACACCTGGAAATAGTGCGCCTGATAAATGAGCGTGAAAGAAGTATATCTGTTTTATCGTGAGATATGTATTCTGAGACGGGTAATGCATTTGGTTACATATGCACATTTGGAATAAATTTTCGGAATACATTTCAGAATCTAGTAAAATATTGCGACGGGATGCATCTAATAATTTCTGCAATTTGGCGAACTGATCTCATGTTTACAATAAAAAGTAGTTCGAGAAGTTTGCGTCCTACGATGTAAAATCATAACTTTTTAAGAAATGAACATCAACGGCAGGTTGTTTAATTAATTCTTCGTGAAATCTACGGAAATTTAAATTTATTTTGAAGGTTATGATAACGTATTTTAATGTTGAGGCAATTGTGTCATATTTTAAAATGTTTATCGATTAGATTTTACTTTCGTGAAAGGGAGATAATTCGTACAGTGTTGTATGCAAATTTTAAATACAGTCGTTTTACCAGTTCCGAACAGGGTTTCATATAAGCGCTGCTGCAGACGTCATCCACAAGCAGAGGAAATAAAATTTATGTGGTGTAAAAATACAAATGTTTACTGATTCCAAAATATCGACACCTGTCCTCAAAAACACGTGGTAGTATGTTTTCTTGAAAAAAGCATTTCCGTGATCACGATTTGTTTACATCGTTAAACTAGGTCACCAACAATTTGTCGTACATTTAGGAAGCGGTTGAAGAAACAGCAAATTGAGAAAGTTATTTTGCGATTCCTTTAATTGAACGGGATTGAAATTTTAGATTATTCGGTAGTAAAAATTCGGAACTGGTAAAACAACTAAATGATCCAGTTATGCATACAACCGCTAGAATGTACCCCCTCATAGCGACGGTAGGATCTGCAAAACTCTACTTTCTCTCTATCCGAAATGACAAAACGATCGGGTACAACTTTTTTAAATTTTAATTACCGATTGTCTTTTTCATATATTTATGAAATTAATTTTTTCTACCATTTAATTCAGCAATACATGGTTTGGTACATTGTTTCTTTTTCCAAAAAAAACCCATCCGTCGGATTATATGCATAGATCAACGACCCCCCCCCGAATTTTCGGTTATATTCTGTCTTGCCACAACACAATTTTCCCAACTACGCTGTACAGCAGCACGACAGTGCTATGTTTATTTTTGATTACTGTATAAAAACATTAGCGGTAGGAAATTTTCGCGGTTTTGATCTTCTATTGGCAATAAGTAATTTGCAAGGTTCTGACTAAAAGGAAAATAAGTAATTTTTCGTTGAGAAGATATATTTGCAGTAAAAGAGTTGCCCGAGAATTATGAATATCTTTTTCTTGCAAACGTTTCTTATACAGCATATCTTTTGACATGTTAGAGCATATTTAGTTAACATAAGAAAATGTCCAGGAAAATAAAACTTTCAGTATAAGATATACCTTAGCTTTACTTCTAGAAAGGAATTGGCAGTGCTTATGGAATTTTCATAAAACCTCAGGCATTTTGGTGACCATGGTGACGTAGGTGTAGCTTTGGTCTTATTTGAAGAAGAGTTTTCCTTGTGGGCTATTTATGACTCAACTTATGAAATCAAAGAGATATACACAGGGTTAAATTTGTACTGGTAAAATAGACTTGGTGGCATTCTTCTACAAATTCCAGTAAAAAAACCCAGATAGCTTGGATTTTATGGTAATCAGTTTCCCAAGACAAATCCAACTTAATCTAGCATTTGCTTATTTGTAGTATAGAATTCATTGGGATATTGTTGGATTTTTATGTCCAAGCCAATTCCAGATTTAAAAGCCGACACTGTAGATGGGATGTTACAGACTGTTCTATTTTACAAGAAAAAGTTGGAACGAGAATTTGCAAGGTTAGAATATACTAAGTAGTATTTTTCTTGAACATATTTGTCAAGTGTACTAGTACTAGAAATGTTGTCTTAAGTGCACATTAGTACAAAGCGGATCAAGGGGATCACATAAACCTAACAACCACATACACATTTATTTAGATCAATTTTTGATATCAGAACTCCATAATATTTTTACTTCAATCTGTAGTATTTTAAGTTTGTTAAGTGGATTAGAGCTGAACACAAATTTGTTACAAAGTAAATGTTGTTATCTCGGTTCATGTGATATGATGATTGTGATGCGATCATTGCAGAATCTGACGTTTATAAGTTAATCACCCCTAGTTTTTTATGTTGATAACAGGATTACATTTATAAGGTAATCACCCCTAGTTTTTTATTTTGATAACAGGATTACACAAATATGATATTGATATTGATATTGACTATATTAAAATCGTGTTTGATACGAGTCAGATTAAGGTCATCTCTATTTAAAGAACTCATAAAGGTCAGTAAAAAAATAAAATGTATCATATTAGCCATCCTCAGATCCATTAAGTAAAGTCTATATAATCATGGCAATAAAATAATTATTTACAAGTTTATATTTGCCATGGGTTTACAATATTATCATCATATCAAATTTTGTTAATACAATTGAAATATTGTAATTTTTCCTGTATTTGAAAGTGATATCTTAACTTGATGATTTAAATGTATGTAATAAAAATGATTTCTTGAAAATAAATCTTCTCTGAATTTTCTAAAATGTTCGGAGAAAACATAAAAAAAAATAAAAAATTATTTTTCAAGAGAAAAAAATACTATTTCAGCTGAAAAAGACTCATCTGGAACATAATGAAGTTTCCAACAATTTAATTCTGTGAAGTTTTTCAGTCTGTTATGATACGATCAGTTTCAAACATGTATGATAATTTATGGAGGGCAGTGTATTTGTCTGGCACCATAAAACATCTCAAACATCATGAAGGTCAGTAAAATAAAGTGTATCATGTTAGACGTTAGACGTCGTTCCATAGTTCCATGTTCCTTTCAATAAATTGTGATTACACACCTGGCGGTGTAGCTAGCTAAACAGGAGGTGCTTACCCTTCCGGATCACCCGGCCTCGCTTTCCTGGTGGAAGTTCTCATGTCCAACCTAACTTGCCAGTTTCAAAGGTTTTACTTTGCCTCTGGATTGTGATTCGGACATGGATTACATGTGGAAGTTCACATGTCCAACCTAACTTGTCAATTCCAAAGTTTTTACTTTGTTCTGGATTGTGATTCGGACATGGATTAGTATGTTTCTTTTTGATTAGTATGTTTGTTTTTGATTATAACTAGCGATGTCTTTTTAACTACAAAAATGGTTCATGCTTACAGATCATTTCACCATGCATTGGTTAAGGTATATTTTTGCTCATTGATTTTCATACCTTGTAATGCTAGTGATGTCCTTTTGCATAGGAATCTTTAGATAATTTCGGAATTTAATGTGCCTGCCATTTTGTAGATAACTTTAAGCTTCAAACATCTGTATCAATATATTGAAAAAAGGTTTATGTTCAGTCACAAAAAAGCCAAAATATAACTTAAAGAAAACCCTAGTTAAGAAATGATTTTGAAACTTAGTCATGTTATAATACCAAAACATAGAATTATCGAATTAGTGATGTTTGTTGGTGTGCTTGTGTGCCTCAGAATTGTTATTATGGGGAAACATAACTCATGTGATTTCATTTCAAAGTCAAACGATTGTTTTTGGCTGTTGAAGACATTATTTATTGGAAATTTTGAAATGACGTATGATTTTAAACAATGTTTTCTGTATTTTCAGAGACAAAGCTTTTAAGGTTAGAAAAGAGAAGCCATTCCAATATTTTGTGTAAATGCTGTCATTTCCAACACCTGTAATTACAAACAAATTAGGTCAAACATTACAATTTGATAAGTTCTATCTCTTATCGGCATGTTAAGTTGCAACGTACGTGCAACATCAAGGGAGTATGTCAGTAAAAAGAAACAACCATGGATATATATCATTTGTTTAACAATGTTTTTTAATTACTATATCTTACTTGGCTGAAATTAGTAATATATTAAATTAATTATTACTGAATTACACAACATGACGAGTATGTATATTCAGGTCACGTGTCACATCCTAGCCGAAACGTATGTATTAATAAAATCTGCATCTTTGTTTACTGCTTTTTGCAGGTGTCTATAAACCAACACATTACCAACCAGAAGCAAGTCAGCTCTGAATTAATACCTTTTATCAAGGCTCTTACACTTTCGACACTTCAATGAAACCACGAAATTACGACCCCGTGATAAATTTTACCGATTCTACGAAAATTGCGCCCCTCAAAAATAAAACCATCTGCACTGTAGATGTAAAGTAATTTATATCAGTTTTCGATTAATTTAGACAATGCAATTCTCCTTTGTTTCATGCATTTTGATCGGTCATTTTTTCTGTTCTGTTTGCATGAATGGATTGGCTCTCATTGACATCATCGTATTATGGAATTATGGATGACGCACAGGCATTTTAATTTCCACGCCATAACGATGCTATTTTTACTTTCTACGGCAATATTGTTAATTAAATTGTTGATTTGTTGTTGAAAACATTTCTATGATTGAATTATAAGAAATTAAGTTAATTTGTCTTTTGTTATGGAAGTATGAAAGAATAGGACAATTTGCACACGTAACATAATTCGATACTCGAATTATTCAGTGTGCAAAATGTTTAATTCTTTCATACTTCCATTACAAAAAGAAAAATTAACTTCATTTGTATAATAATATACGAAATATAGACATAATTGTGATACTATTCACATAACAATGGTTAATATCACGAAAAAACATAATAAGAATTATCCTTGTATACATACCATACCTATAGCGGTCTGTTGCTAGCCATTACCGATGTACCAGCAACATATGAACATCTGTTTAGATGAGAAACAATAGATTATCTCGTGAAGAAATTCTAAAAACTTGCTGATGAGAGCAAAAACAACATCCAAGTCTAACAACTGCAGTTATTGATTGTCTGATTTTCTTAATATTTTTGGTGAACAGATATTTCTATGGTGCCTTTAGAATAATTTCTAATCTATATACATGTAATTTATTATAATTTAAATTTCATATAAAACAATGCTGTGGGTGGGGATTACTTTAATGAAATTATTTCTGAAAAATATAAAGAAAAATATGTTGGTTAAACTTACAAAAATGGATAAAACAATTAAATTATTAGAACTAAATGTTAATATTTCATCATCGACCGAAATTTAAAAAAAAAAATTGTGACAAAAATACGCATTCAGAAAAATGTAAATTAAAAAAATACTTAGACAATCACCAGAGCCAATAATATTGAACCGCATTTCAAAACTCTACCCTGGTTTCCATACGTGCGTCTTTTATGTAAACTCATTTCAAACGCAAATTCTTGTTGCCCGAACATTGTAAAAAATGCAATCTACTGTGAATTTCGTTTTAATTTTTTAGTGCAATCTACCACAAATCCTCTTTGAAATGACAATTTTAATTTCTTAGTGCAATCTACTGCGAATTTCCTTTTGTAATGAAAGTTTTAATGTCTTAATCAATTATTATCCTCTTTGATAAAGAACAAAAACTGATTCTCATTTTACAGTACAGAGCTGTCGAAAGTTTAACACTGTGCTGATATATACGGATAGTAAGTGGTGGTAAAGCTGACGCTAGAAAGACAACAAGTGTCAAAAACCCTGCCACAATATAGCTAACCAGGAGCCAACAGCCAGCCGCCTTATCGAGATCGAAAACAAATATACTCACAATCCCGAAGCAAAGTAAAACAATTAAAACTGACGAGTTAGTTTAAACACGCGAACTTCCATCCTAGAAGTGATGCCGGGTGCTCCCAAATAGTAATCACCTTCTGTTTAACAAACTAAACACGCCACGTGTGTAATCAAAATTGAGTGAAATGAATATAGAACTATACCCAGGGCAATTCTAAGAAACTAGAACATCAAACTTATCAACAATACTGTGATGGCGACCGTAAATTTTTTTTTTTTTTAAGGGGGGGGGGTGTGATAATCCTAGGATTGCAATATTCATGGGTCAACAACTTATTTGTAAGCATGTTGCTTCGTTGTATAACGTTTCCATTCTAATTACGTTAGTGTTAGTGTAATTTCGTTACGTTAGTGTTAAACTTTCGACAGGTCTGTACTTGCTGGGTTGCTTGATAATCATTTCCTGCATTTCAAGTGATACAACATTACAAAGGCTATATATAGCCAATGATGGATGTGAAGAAATTTACATCAGGCAATGTATTATGGCAATCAACTGAAATGTACCTTTGTAAAAGAATCTATCCAAGTGGGTGGACTTCCCTATCAATCACTGTCAGAGGATGTCGTATTGTCATTTCACAAACTAAAGATGGTATAAATGACATTGTGATAAGCTGAGTGTGATTTATTTTCATTAAGTTAGATCAAATTATCTTAGCTTAAATGTATTGGACTTAAACACATATAGGCTGTTTGTTATTTTGCTAAAATCACTTGAAGCAGGAGTCTCATGAGCTGAAGTATTTCAATATACAATGAGACGTTCAACACATTAGGCTGTTTGTCATTTTTGCTTATATCACTTGCAGCAATATTGCCATCAGCTGAAGTATTTTATTTTCTTAATACAGCAACATTAAAATCGAAATATATATTTGCCGAATGGTTATATTACTCTTTTCAAAAGTTGTGGAGCCAGAATGAGATGTAGGCTTTAGCTGTCAATGAAGAATTCAAAACAGGACTTCTCGAGTTACAATATAAATAACTGCCAAAAACGTGAAGGTATTTGCGTCTGAATAGTATTAATTATTTTTAATATATGGACAGATTTTAGCAGTGGATATATATAGGTGTGAATTCAGAATGACTAACCGAAGCTAGAAAATAAATAATTTACGAAAATAGTAAAGGGTACTTTAAACGATTATTTTCCATTATTACTTGTATATGGACTGGTTAAAACAGTGGCTTGTTTTGAATTTAGAAAGTCTGAATCTGACATTTTTTACATAACAGGAATTAGTTAATAAATATATGTAATCGTTAAAAACTTGGAAGTTAACCTCAACTGATTACTATCAATTATATTATCAGGTTAAAGCAGTGGATAGTTTTTAACCAGAATGTCTGAAGCTAACAACTCTAACATAACAGCAATGTCAACTATACAGGAAGACTATACCACACTTCACATATTTAATGCTATGGTACTTATTTTATCAGTAGGTGGCTTAATTCTGAATATTATAACTTTAATTGTGTTATGTAAACAGAGAGATAAAACGTCAACCGTGTATATATTGATAGGTTTAATATTTTCCGACGTCTGCAATGCGGTACATGGGTTCCTACACGCCATATTTATTTATTTCTACATTTTTGAACGTTCAGTGTATTTGACAATATTTAGTAAGTCAACGTCGACATATGTTAATACCGTTTTGTTGACACCAGCAGCTTTATCAAGAGTATTCACGATGTTGATTTCCTGCGAGCGCGTGTTTGCTGTTTGGACGCCATTGAAGTTCCGGACAATATGGACGCCGACTGTAGGGAAGTGTGTTACTATTTGTGCCTACATTATAACGATTGGTTTGTGCTTTACGCCCTATTTTACAAATGACAGAAGATTGTTTTTGTCGTTGTTGCTTAGTTACAAGGTAATTCCAGTATTTGTTGTTATTGTTTGCACTACAGTGACCATTGTCGGACTTAAACTCGCCCGGATGAAAGTACACGTGGCATCAAATGCCATGGCCAATACCCGCCAATCAATCGAGAACAAAAATACCCGGTTGTTAGTAGGATTATGTTTCTTGTTCATGTTATGTTCAGTGGTGTCGCTGACATTATCATTTTTACTTCTCCGGCGTGGATATGATCTGTCAGCTAGGATAGTCCGTATGGCCGGTACCCTAACCGAACTTTTGTATTCCTTCTTAAACTCTGTTATAGTGATTGTTGGAAATCCATTTTATCGGAAACAATACCGGAAAATCGTATCCCGACTCTTCTCTTTTTGTATCAAAAGTACTTCTCAAAAGAACACCACGTCGAGAGCGGCGACAGACACAGTTTCTACAACAGCATAACCACATCATTGAATCGTGTCGTAAGTGTTCCCTTTATGTATCAAAACCACTTCTCAAAAGAACACTCGCCAAGAGCGACGATAGATAGTTTCTAAAACGGCATAATAATATCAGAAAAAAAGTATTGTAAGTGTTCCTTTTAAGTACCAAAAGCATTTCTGAAAAGAAAACAACGTCAAGGGCAGCAGACATAGTTTTCACAAGTGCTGTGCAACATTTTTTTACGGTATATATTATATTGCATGCATTGTCTTCAATTGAAACAAAACTGAAGGAAATGCATTCTGAACAAACGTCTAACAGATGTCAAAACTTCGCTTATATAAAGATATCAAAATGGAATTTGACATGGAGCCTTATGTTAAAGCAAACATATCGCGTAAATAGCAATCGGCAATAGCAAGGATACGCTGCGGAACATTCCCAATCTAATTGGAAAAACCGGGACGATATATGAACATACTCGTTGAGAAAAGACTCTGTAAAATGTGTGACATGAATGCCATCGAGAACGAAAAACATTTTATATCGGGGTGTTATATTACACGGATCTAAGGGAGGGATACATCAAGAAACGGTATAATATGGAGGAAGAAGACCTATTACAAAATATACTTTTGGACAAATCAAACTTTAAACCATTTGCAAATTTTTTAAATTTTGTGTTTAGAAAAACATTCGCGTGGACGCGTGTAAAATCATTAACATTACCACGTTCGAAAAAGTTGTAAATTAAATGTTGGTGCATCATAAGCCTATTATAGACTGGCCGGTTGTGTTACTCGCGCTTATTATGTTTTGTACATTAGATTTATCGGGTTGCACTTTAAAATAAAATTATTATTATTATTTTGGTATACATTGGTATACATTGACACTGTTACAAACAAAAGTTTTGTCGCATTTGCTAAGCATGCTGAAAAACTTTATACTTTTATGTTACTGTGTGAATACATAAAGCGCTTAACTCGATAAACAAGCTGCTCTTACCCTTCCGAACCAAGACCTCAATTCCCTAATAGAAGTTCACATATTTTCCTTAATTTGGCAGTGTACAGAGTTTATACTTTGCTTTGAATATGGACCACTTTGTCTGTTGTTTAATTAACAATAAGATTATTATAATAACTTAAGTATTTTTAAATTGGCTCATTATTTGGTCAATACCACACACAGAGGACAACTGTTGTCCAATTAAAACATGACTGACAAGTGCGTTGGATGAGTTCAAATGATTACCTTTTTGTACATTTGAAAGAATACTCAATACATTACATACATATATTATTATACTTACTATATGAAAATTGCGTTACTCTGTTTATTCACAAAAAAAAAAAAAAAAAAAAAAAAAAAAAAAAACCAACAACTTTTAAATGATTTTTAATTGGTACTTATCGTATTAGTTTTGTCAAAGCAGTTAGCCATTTCTTTAGTACATTTTCTTCATAATCTTTGTAATCTTTCATATAGACCTTTTTTCATATGAACCAAGACACACACACACCCACACACACACACACACCACCACACACACACATTTACGTATTGTATCAATAACACTGTTTAAAATAATAATTATAATAGTAACAGCTAAAACAACAAATTTAAAACAAACTTACATGTCAAATCACAATGAAAGAACGAAGTAAAAACTTGAAAGTGAGAACAAGTGGTTTGGAAGGCTAAGCACCCAGAATGAGAATGATAAGCATAGGCGTGCAAGATCCATGCGCCATCAATTCATAAACAGTCTTTTTGAATCATATCGAGGCGATACCGTAATAGTGAAGAAAACCAATTCTCTCAAAAATTTAATGAAAGTTTCTGAAAACCAGACATAACATTACTTGTTATACAAGGTGTTGAGAGAAGTAATGAAATTATTACGCCGCAGTAACGGTTATGTCACTTATATAGAGGCGGTCAGCTTGAGGGATGTTGGAGGATACCGGATTGTCAGGAGAAAACCACAGACCTTTGGCAATCAATTGAACATTGATCTGTCCGAGTGGGATTCGAGCCTAGCAGCTTAAAGAGGAGCTGTGATCCGTAAGAGGGCTTTAGACTATTCGGCCACCCAACTCCCCATGCAACTGCAACTACAGATTATCTGTTTAATAATCAATGCGTTGGAATAAAAGTTGATTCTGTTATCATGAAAAGTCTTGATAATAATAATAAAATCTGATTTATCCGTTACTTGTATAGCTTATAATGATAATGAGAGGCAACAGATTACAGACTAATGTGATTATCCAATTAAAACTTAACTGTAACACGAACGCTTCAAAGGTATTCTTTATGAGTTTTACCATAAAGAATTAAGAATATGTATTCTGATTAACATTAAGAGAGCGTTTACGGCATGTTTCCTTCCGACAATACACGATATATACAGTAAGGGCATATCGAAAGCTTAACCATGGGGTTTCGAAAATGAGTCAAAGTTCGGCTGTAGAGAGGACGAAGTGTGGGTATTAAGTGACCGAAAAGCTGTCGAGAGATGGGTAGCTCAGCTGCCAAAATATACTAACGAGGGGCTGAGATTATCTCCAGATTCGGAATTAGTTCTTTAGATTAGTGTAAAACATTCGACGGGTCTGTACTTCACTTCACAATCGCTTTTGTTATAAATCTAAATTGCAAATAAGTAAAGATATCATTGTGATGATAATACGTTAAAACGTAAATGTGTTTCAATATCATTAAAGGTCGGTTAAAATCTGAAAGTGACTTCCTTTCTTGTATATTTTTAGATGTCTTGATTAGTGTAATGGCCGGTAGAACAATAGTACAATGCCATTCAATTTGTATACCGTGTAACGTCTATCAGTAAACGTGACTTATTGACAGTATTGCATTGTTGAAGGTGTCCTTTATCAATACGCCGCACGAGAATGTGCTGTTCTTAAAGTAGGTATATGGTTGTCCTAAGGAAAGCTACACATGTTTATAAAGTATGTTAGCTTGCCGAGGGTAATTCGTTTTTTCCGGTTTTCCTCAACCATCGCAGGCGTCATTATCAGACACACACATCTACACACAGACACAAACACCACCAATAAAATGCGAGTAACTACTTAAGTCTTCGGGTACTTAATTCTACTATACTACACATTATTCCACTTGATAAACTGACCGCTTTTTAGACTCGGAGACATGTTTTGTTGTAGCCTTCTCATAATTGACAGGATTATACCAACTTTATATAACATACAGCTACATATCAATTTGATTTTTATTGTGATATGTCGGGAAGTAACTTCAGTGTTTAATAAGATCAAAAGTTAATCAATAAACTCGTTAGTAAATAAGTCTTCACAGCATGTCTTCCGGCAGTTTAAGATGCCTTCTTAGAAGAAAAAGTATGCTTAAGCCGGTTTTATAATCTAGTTACCGTTTTAGACAAAAAAGTTAAATACAGATGATGTATGGCATGACATGATAATGGAGATACAAAAATATATAAATGATTTTAACGTAAACGTGACTGCATTATAGAGAATTTATAGTTCGAAATGACATCGCAAATACATATTGCTAAGTCAACATACAGTACAGACTTGTCTGAAGTTTAACACATCTTGTCCCTCCTTAGCTACATTCCAGCAGGTGAGTTATGTATCTCTCGTCAATTTTTAGTTATTATCTTTCCATATCTCGGTTACTCTGTAGCCGAACTTTGACTCGTTTTCGTTAGCTCAGTGTTAAACTTTCGACAGGCCTGTACTGTAAGATTGATTACACAGACCATGAACACGTCAATAAAAATACAAAAAAAAAAAAAAAATGATAAAATTGTAAAATACAGTAAATGAGAAGATTCTGGTGTACCAGAAACTACAGCCAAATTGGCAATTACCTTAAACCAAATTACTAATCGTATCCGATATAGCTAGCTAGACAGACGGTGATTACCCTTCAGGAGCACCTGGCTTCATTTTCCTAGTTAAATTTCACGCGTGTTACCTTATTTGTCAGTTTCAAAGTGAGTACTTTGCATCTGGATTGTGATTTGAACTGGTATGGTTGTTTTTTTTATTTTATTAGAGATGTTCATAATTTCATCTTGTCTCTTTCATATTCCCACATTCCTTATCAAGTGACTAGCGATACCACTAGCCTTGCTACTCCAACATTTTTGTTAATCTATGATGGCTTATTTCTGACGTTCAAATAACTTTGGTCGACATAAAATTATCCCCACATGTTCACTTAATATCACTATATGTGAATATAATACGATGAAAAGTATCCAGATACTTATGTTGACTAGTCATGGCAAATATCTTGACATAAGTATCACAACATGTCTTGTTATTTATCTCAACTTTTCATTTTACTATTACAACTTTCCATGATATTTTCTCGACTTGTCGTAATATTAAATGAACATGTTGAGATAATTTTATGTCGCCTGAAATTATGTCGATGTCCATATTTATAAACGAAATTATAAATATCATCAACACCTTTGTGTTATTAACAACAAACAGAAAGATAAATTTAGGTCGCAATAATTTATCTTGACTTTTTTAGTTTTCGCAACAAGTCAACATGACACAGGCAAGTCAAGATAAAATATCGCGACAAGTCATGATAGCTATATTGACAAGTCAAAATATATTTATTAAATATCTGATACCATGCCTTTGCGATTTTTTAAAATTTAAGTCGCAATAATTTTTCTTGGCTTGCCGATGTTGTGTTGACTTGTCGCGAAACCTATATAAAAATTAGAGATAAATTATTGCGAATAAAATTAATCTGATGGCAGAAATATGTTACCATAGGAAACTATTCAAGAAGATAACAAGGATTGTACCGACTTTGACTTGAGTACTTGTAGTGCTTTGATTTAATTGAGATTCTTGTGTGCTGCGTTACACATTGGTATGACGCCATTATAAGATGATAAGACCGCATGATATACGGAGTTGAATAAAATACATGAAAGCAGTTTGATGTGTTTTATTAACTCATTCTGGACATATCTGGACGAATGCAATCCAGAGGCAGGCCGTTATGGTACAGGCCCGAGTGATAATAACAAACCGATGACATGAAATAAGTAGGAATATGAATTTTATTCTTTTGAAAAGTTTTAATTTTACAGCCGACTAGACGGTAGTTTAGGAATACAATTCCTCATCAGTAGTGCTTGGACCAAAATTA
This sequence comes from Anadara kagoshimensis, assembly GCA_021292105.1. Lineage (NCBI taxonomy): Eukaryota > Metazoa > Mollusca > Bivalvia > Arcoida > Arcidae > Anadara > Anadara kagoshimensis. The sequence goes on from CM037859.1 coordinate 11,539,488, forward strand.
TGAAAATAAAAATTTAATTATGCTTAATGTGTGATAGTGCATTTTTCAAAAACGCGAAAATCTAATTATGCGGATATGTCTAAATTTCTCTACCTCGAAATTAAATTTATAAATACGATTACAGTAGACATTTCAAATTGAAATCGAATAGTTTCGTTGCTATGGCAATATAATCATAGGCACAAAAATATCATTTTATAAAATGAATTTCCAAAAACATATTATCTCAAGAACCAAGTCTAAATAAGGATGTCAGATTGTTTCAACTAACGCATACTAGTAATATATTATAAAGACATTTAACAGCGAATTCTACGTTACCATGGCAACAAAATTTTTATTATGATTTTGAAAACCCATGATAAAATATGTCTGCTTTTAATATTATATAAGGTAATAAATTTAAGAAATTCAATAAACAATAAAAATAAAACGTTGACGCAGGCCTACGAGTTTCTTTTTTCATTTAATAAATTTGTATTTTGACATTTATTGAAATGAAATGAATAATTGGAATTTCCAAATAAACAAAAAATCACAAAATATCATTACTAGCATAAATATCTGAAACTTTTTGGGCAATATTATTATTTTAAATTCCGTCGTTTGATGCTAGACTTAGATGGCCGAGAATGCCAAACCTGGATTATGGACGCGAATACACGTATTCGCGAAATGAAGCTCGGAAGTAAGTATGCGAAATTTGATACTCGCAATATTAAAGTAATCTACAGTAAATACACCCAAACCTGTCCTATCTGTTTAACGATTTGTGCATGTTATTTGAACCTCTATGTACATGTAAAAAGGCCGCCTGTCCATAAAAGCCAATTAAAATGGTTACCTTAGGTGGCCTTTATAGACAAGTTTGATTATACACTGTGTTAGATTACAAATAACCCTATATTATCTTGATACTTAAATTATTACAAAATTTAACTGTCTGTTGTCTGTTGTGCGTTGTGTGTAAATTATTTGTGGGGTGGATAGAAGATTTCATAACTGAAATTCTCCTCTATCCTATTCTACTGTCTCTGATCACTTCCGTCTGTAAGCTCCCGTCTTGAATGATATCGCCTAGTATAAATTTAAACCTTCAACGCCAAAAACCAATTGAACCTTTGGTATCAGGGAAAAGATAAAGCTTTACAAGCGTGCTTTACCGTGCCAAAAACACTACTGGGTATAACCACACATTTGTTGGGTTTTTCTTGGTATAATTGATCAAAAACACATTTTTTAATTTGAAATGGTGTTTACCTTAGTCAAATCAAATACAACTAGAACTGTCTCTTGAGAGCCAAATACCCCCAACCAAACATTTATTGTTTTTCCGCGACCTTAGCCTTTCTTATATAACCTTGATAAATAGTAATGGCATGCCTTTGGACCATGAAAATTATTCATGTCAAGTTTTATGACAGTCGTCCAAAGCAGATATGAGGTATGGCCCGGACAACATTGTACACGAACAGATGGGCAGACAGACATGGTGATTCCTATATACCCCTTCAAACTAGTTTGCGGCGGGTGGGTATAATAATTGCTAAGAAACCACCTTGTATCATTTTAATAAGAACATCTATTACATCAACATATCGTGAAGATATTTGACACAATTTCTATAAAAAAGATATTATATTAATACACATTTTACTACATTGTTACTTGATTTAAGTTATATCTAAGATTATAGTAAATTTGTGGTTTTCTATGTGAACTCTGATGATCGATCAGTGTAGAAACGACGGTTTCCGCGAATCTAAACAAAAACTAACGGGATCGTTATTTATCATTCTAATCAACTTATCCAAAAACACCAATACAAATCCATGTCAAAACCACAACCCCAAGGTAAAACGTTGAAGATAACAAATTTGGCTAACACGTGAACTTCCACCAGGCGAGTGAGACTGGTGCCTTGTATAGAAATCACATGTTGTTTAGTTAGCTTCTCCTGAAATGTGTGTAACCAATGGATTGAAAGAAAAAAGGAACTAAGGGACGTCAAATATACCCAGGATAATTTTGAATACAGAAACATCATACTATCAACAATATTGTGATGACGGTCAGAAAACTTTTTGAGGGCCTTAATAACCCTAGACCTGCAATATACTTGTGTCAGCAATTTTTTGCAAGTGAAATAATCCTAACTGGACATTTCACTATATTGACAAATAGTTTAAGTCTTAAAACGTCTTAACATATAACGTTATTATATTAAGATAAAACAGATGTCGCTTTTAATACACACAGATTTAATACTAATATAACAATACACATGCTAATATATAAGATAATGATAATGATGCTAAGTTTTATTTATTTATAAATTTTAAATATAAAGATATTATACTTAATCAAAACAAATCAAACAAAATATATATCTACTACATAAAAATCCAATTTTTCTGAACACGTTAATGTAACTTGTGCCCTTACCGACAAAGTTAAAATATTCATAAAAAACAGGAAAATGTGATTACCTATTGATGTAAAACATATATATTTCCTCCATGACGAGAATTCTAAAACATTGATTGTTTGAATAAGGTCATTATAAATAAAGAATTGGTAAACGATTATAAATGTATAATTTTTAACCTACAAATTTTAATTAAATTATTGAAATTTAAGTAATACTGTTTAACCTAAATATTATCCAAAAGCAATTGTTTAAATTATCAAATATTTTCTCGTTATAAAATCATAAAACCCTTAGGTATACCCCCTCATGCAAAGTATTTCTAAGCTAAATTTGCTCAAATATACTTTCGTCCTTTGATTCTCGTAAAAAATTTTCACATTAGTACTGATGAAGAATTATTTTCAAAAACAGCCGTGTAGTGCTGTAAATTTAACACTAGTATAATATGTTATTTATCACTTAGGTAGACTAAGTACTCCAATCAGTATCAATAAGATTGGAACTTATTTGTACCAACAAACAATTTATATAGAAACATGATTTAAACTCACTTGCACCTAAACAGAAAATAAAAGTGACTGTTAATTATATTTACAGCATAATTGTGCTAACAGAAATGTTTACAGCACATGTCTGTCGAATGTAAAATACTGAGCTAACTAATAGTGGTCGAGGCTCGGCTGCCGGATTGACGATATATTGAAACTTGTTACCGAAAAGCTGCCAAACAGTTGTCGAGATATTGTTGACGACGGGGACGGTTTTTAGCACCAATTCTTTGGCTTAGTGTTAAACGTTTGACAGGTCAGCACTGTATATACGCACAACTTATTGATCCATTAAACAGATTTATGAGATGTTAATAATGACACTGGGTTTTACGTTCGTTCTGAAAACGTGAAAATTAGTAACTAGTATTTTAGCAGCATGTTTTTAAAATCAGTAATATATTAAAATGACGTTGAAGAATTTTGAATATATTTTTCTATGTATGTGTTATACATTTACATGAAAAAATTGACAAGTTATAGAATAACTAAATTATTAAAAAAAATTATTTTCGACTAAAATGATGACATGAAAATTATTAAACAAAAACTCACCGATATAAATTCATTATTTAAATTTAACTGAAATTGCCTACCAATAAAGACAAAGAACAGAATGGATGTATAAAGACAAGTATCAAAAGAGAGATAACTCCTGCAGACCAACAAAAACCAATGAGCACAACATTATTATAGTTTATCGTTAATGTTTAGTGATAGATGTTTTCATAAATTACTTTTATACCTTGTAAATCATTTAAATATAACACTTCTTTTTGTTTTAAAAATAAAAATCATCAAAAATATATTTGTTTTGTTTATAATTTTTTATTTTTGTCCTACTTAAATATTACACGACATTTCTTACTAAAATCGACTGCAGCTATTATTTTATGAGCAACCAAAGGTTATGTATTATGTTAGTTTAGGTCTGTCTCTAAGCAACCAAATTAAACAATTTATCTTATTTACGAGAGTAACCTTATGTAATACGGTGTTATATTAATAACATTTCAGGCAGACATTGTATTAATTTACAATGTAATTTTATCAATTGTAGTTTTTTTGTAACTATTTATCCAATATAATTTTCTAAATAAAAGATTTATAAAGTTTAACCCGAATATAAAAATTTATACTACAAAATTGCGCTATGCACGAAACCATTTTGAAGCCATGCATGTTTGCATCACATTTTTTGAGAAATAATTGCTGATTTATAATTTCTTTATACTCAATGGGACCCAGGGAATTTGGAGAAGGTGGTTTCATTTTGCGATCGGTGCAAAAGAACAAGCTAAGGGAGGTTAAGGGTTAGATGATGGAAAATATTACGTGTACAAATAAAATAACATACCAGTTTATAATCAAATCATAATCCAATTGTAAAAACTTAAAAAAAAACTTAAAAAAATGGCCACACACGGGAATTTCCGCAGAGAAATTAGAACTAAACATCTCATGTTCTAATACAGTTAATATTCATGTGAAATGTGATACAATACAAATCATTCAAAAATAAAAGAAACTGATACAACATCATGTTACAACAAATCTTAATCTTACAAAGAGCAAAGCTAACACTGGTATAATATAACTCTAGTTAATGTAATTTCTCAGTACTAACTAAATATGCATCCTAAGCAATATGATATATAAAACGTTGCCAATTTAGAATGTTTTCTTTGTGTCATATCTTTTAGTTCAAAATAAAATGTTAATTATTAAATATAACATTTGATGTTTTCAATACAAATACAGGGCACATGTATAGGCGAACAATATTGACCTGTCCGTTTGACCTTTAATTAGGAATATTCATATAGGAGGGTCCACCCAATACATTAGTAGCGTTTGGATACAAGTTAATAACATATACACATTGCCCATGATTAGTATTGACATTATATTGAGAAAATATACACTTGTGGTCCCCATTACTTAAATGTACTCGTCAATTACAAATGTATAAATATTTAAATCAGACGTCGACCAGACAGGTCAATTTTGTTTGCCTAAACACACACGTATACCTAACAACTAAACACATAAAATGCGATCTAAACACATAAAAACAAATTTATGATGGAACGAGAGTTCTAGCAATTAGGTTTGTTACCTTTATAGAATATTATTTAAAACACTTCACAGAACGTTTCAGCTGCATGTATCCCAGCCGAATACTCAAACTAATACATTCTGAGTCAATCAAAAACAAACATACTAATCCATGTCCGAATCAATCTATGGGAATTCAAACTAGTCATATTAGAAAAATGTCTAGCATTGTCATTACAATAAAATAATAAACATATTCAAACTGCAATCCAAAAGCAAAGTAAAATTTTAGAACTTAGAAATAAGGCATAAAATGTTTGTAAACACGTGAAATTCAACCGGGGACGTTAAACATGGCTCCTGAAGATAAAGCCCCTCCTGTTTAGCTAGCTTCAACTGTTCTGCATGCAACAAACTTTGAAAGTATAACATGTAAAAACAACACAACATACCAGTTCATAATTGAATCGTAATCCTAACAGGGTTGTAAAAACTTTAAAAACTGAAAAATGGTTCAACACGCGAACTTCCACAGGGACGTTAGAGCTAATGTAACTAGTATAATATCTCAGTTACAGTTAATAATCATGTGAAATGTGATACAATACAAATCATTTAAAAAGAAAATAAAGAGATACAATAACAGGTTACAACGAATCTAAATCTTGCAAAGAGCAAAGTTCACACTGGTATAATATAACTTGGGCTCTAGTGGATATAATTTCTCTGTACTAACTAAATATACATCCTACACAATAATTATGATAAATAAAAACGTTACCAATTTAGAATGTTTTCTTTGTGTCATATCTCTTAGTTCAAATAATAAGAAATGTTAATTATTCAATATAACATTTGATGTTTTCAATACAAACGCAGGGCACATGTATAGGCGAACAATATTGACCTGTTCGTTTGACCTTTCATTAGGAATATTCATATAGGAGGGTCCATACAACACATAGGTAGCGTTAGGATTGGCAGTTAATAACATATACACATTGCCCATGATTAGTGTTCTCATCATCTAGACAAAATATACACGCGTGATCACTATTACTTAAATTAACTCGTCAATAATAAATATTTAAATCAGAGGTCAACCGCACAGGTCAATACTGTTTGCCTATACACACATATACCTAACAACTAAACACACAAAAATGCGGTCTACACACATAAAAATGATTGCATAATGGGACAAAAGTTCTCACAACTAGAGAAATGTTACCTTTATAATACATTTATGACAAATCACAGAGTGTTTCAGCTGCATTTACTCCAGCCGTATACTCAAGACAATCTTTGGTAATTCAAAAAGTTCATATTAGAAAAAAAATGTTCTAGCATTGTCATTGCAATAAAAAATAATCATATCCAAATTGCAATCCCAAAGCAAAGCAAAAACCTTAAATCTGAGAAATAAGTCATAAAATGTAAGTTAACACGTGAACTTCAACCAGGGAAGTTAAACATGGTGGTCCTAAAGATAAAGCCCCTCCTGTTTAGCTAGCTTCAACTGCCCTACGCGCAACAACTTTATTTAAAGCCAATCGAAAAATTTTCGGCTAGATGATATCAGAAAGTAATACATGTAAAAAAAAACCAGCATACTAGTTAATAATCGAATCACAATCAATACAGGGTTGTAAAAACTTAAAAAACCGGAAAAATGGCTATACTCGCGAACTTCCACACGAAAGTTAGAGCTTATGTTATAAAAGCTTATGTTCTATTACAGTTTATATTCATGTGAAATGTAATATAATACAAATCATTCAGAAATAAAATAAAGAGATACAACAACATGTTACGACAAATCTTAATCTTGCAAATAGCCAAGTTAACACTGATATCATATAACATGGGCTCTAATGGATATAGTTTTTCAGGACTTACTACATATACATCCTAGACAATATGATATATAAAACGTTGCGAATTTAGAATGTCTTCTTTGTGTCATATCTCTTATTTCACATAGAAAATGTTAACTAATAAATATAACATTTGATGTTTTTAATATAAACACAGGGCACATATATAGGCAAACAATATTGACCTGTTCTTTTGACCTTTCATTAGGAGTATTAATATTGGAGGGTTAATCAAACAATGGGTAGCGTTAGGAATCGCAGTTAATGACATATACACATTGTCCATGATTAGTGTTCTCATCATATAGACAAAATATACACGCGTTATCCCTATAACTTAAATTCACTCGTCCATAATGGATATTTAAATCAAAGGTCAACATGGCAGGTCAATGTTGTTTGCCTTTACACACACGTATACCTAACAACTAAACACACCAAAATGCGATCTACACACATAAAATGATTGCATAATGGGACAAAAAATTTCACAATTAGAAATGTTACCTAATATATATAATACAGTTATAACAAATTAAAGAATGTTTCAGCTGCATGTACCTCAGCCGAATGCTCAAACTAATACACTCTAAGACAATCTATTGGAATTGACACTATTCATATTAGAAAAATTGTCTAGCATCGTCATTTAGAAACATAAACACATCAAAATTGCAATACCAAAAACAAAGCAAAAACTTTTAAACTAAGAAATAAGGCATAAAATGTAAGTTAACACGTGAACTTTAACCAGGGAAGTTAAACATGGTGCTCCTGAAGATAAAGCCCCTCCTGTTTAGCTAGCTTCAACTGTCCTGCATGCAACAAATTTTGAAAGTATTACATGTAAAAATAAAACAACATACCAGTTCATAATCGAATCATAATCCATACAGGGTTGTAAAAACTTTAAAAACTGATAAAATGGCTAAACACGCTAACTTAAAGCCAATGTTATAATATCTCATCTTCTATTACAGTTAATATTCATGTGAAATGTGATGCTATACAAATCATTCAAAAAAAAATAAAGAAATACAACATCATGTTACAACAAATCTTAATCTTGCAAAGAGCAAAGCTAGCACTGGAACAATATAATTTGGTCTCTAGTGGATATAATTTCTCAGTACCAACTAAGTATGCATTCTACACAATATGATATATAAAAACGTTAGCAATTTAGAATATCTTCTTTATGTCATATCTCTTAGTTCAAAGAAAAAATGTTAACTATTAAATATAACATTTGATGTTTTCAATATAACCACAGGGCGCATTCATAGGAAAACAACATTGACCTGTTCGTTTGACCTTTCATTAGGAATATTCATATAGGAGAGTCCATACAATATATGGGTAGCGTTAGGATTCGCAGTTGATAACATATCGCGTTGTCCATGATTAGTAGTCTCATCATATAGACAAAATATACACGCGTTATCACTAACTTAAATTTACTCGTCCATAATGAATATTTAAGTCAGAGGTCAACCGGACAGATTAATATTGTTTGCCTATACACACGTATACCTACCAACTTAACACACATAAATGCGGTCTACTCACATAAAAATGATTGCATTATGGGACAAAAGTTCACACAACTAGAAATGTTACCTGTATATCATACAGTTATAACAAATCACAAAATGTTTCAGCTTCATGTACCTCAGCGGAATACTTAAACTAATACACTCTAAGACAATCTATGATAATTCAAACTAGTTATATTAGAAAAATGTCTAGCATCGTCATTAAAAAAATAAACATATTCAATCTGAATCTCAAAACAAAGCAAAAACTATTAAACTAAGAAATAAGGCATAATATGTAAGTATAACACATGAACTTTAACCAGTGAAGTTAAACATAGTGCTCCTGAAGATAAAGCCCCTCCTGTTTAGCTAGCTTCAACTGTCCCGCGTGCAACAAACATTGAAAGTATTACATGTAAAAACAACACAACATAACAGTTCATAATCGAATCATAATCCATACAGGGTTGTAAAAACTTTAAAACTGAAAAAATGGTTAAACACGCGAACTTCCACAGGGACGTTAAAGCTAATGTTATATTATCTAATGTTCTATTACAGTTGATATTCATGTGAAATGTAATACAAAACAAATCATTCAAAAAGAAAATAAAGAGATACAATAACAGGTTACAACGAATCTAAATCTTGCAAAGAGCAGAGATCACACTTGTATAATATGACTATGGCTCTAGTGGATATAATTTATCTGTACTAAGTAAATATGCATCCTATAAAAACGTTAGCAATTTAGAATGTCTTCTTTGTGTCATATCTCTTAGTTCAAAGAAAAAATGTTAACTAATAAATATAGCATTTGATGTTTTCATTATAAACACAGGCACATATATAAGCAAACAATATTGACCTGTCCGTTTGACCTTTCATTAGGAATATTCATATGGGAGGGTCCATCCGATACATGGGTAACGTTAGAATTCGCAGTTAATAACATATACAAATTGCCCATGATTAGTGTTCTCATTATCTAGACAAAATATACACGTGTGATCACTAATACTTAAATTAACTCGTCAATAATAAATATTTAAATCAGAGGTCAACCGGACAGGTCAATGTTGTTTGCCTATACACACGTATACCTAACAACTAAACACACATAAAGGCGGTCTACACACATAAAAATGATTGCATAATGGGACAAAAGTTCTCACAAAAAGAAATGCTACCTTTATATAATACAGTTATGACAAATCACAGAATGTTTCAGCTGCATTATACTCCAGCCGTATACTCAAACTAATACATCCTAAGACAGTCTATGGTACATCAACCAATTTATATTAGAAAAAATGTTCTAGCATTGTCATTGCAATAAAAAATAATCATATCCAAATTGCAATCCCAAAGCAAAATTTTAAAACTAAACAATATGGCATAATATGTAAGTTAACACGTGAACTTCAACCAGGGAAGCTAAACATGGTGCTCCTGAAGATAAAGCCCCTCCTGTTTAGCTAGCTTCAACTGTCCTGCGCGCAACAAACTTTATTTAAATCCAATCGAAAAATCTCTTGTAATATGATTATAGAAAGTATTACATGTCGAACTAAAACGACATACCAGTTCATAATCGAATCACAATTCATACAAGTTGTAAAAACTAAAAAAAACTGAAAAATGGCTAAACACGCGAACGTCTACAGGGAATTAGAGCTAATGTTATAATATCTCATGTTCTATTACAGTTAATAATCATGTGATATGTGGTATAATAATAAATAAAGAGATACAACATTATGTTACAAGAAACCTTAATTTTGCAACACCAGCATCATCGTGAATTGTATTAAAACAAAATTCCGATAACTCTAATGACGCTCCACAACAAGCTATTGGCTTTCCACTGTCATCCAAAAACTATCATATATGTTTAAATTTGTTCATATCAAATACTGAAATATTGTACCAAACTAACTAAAACATTACTGTGGTAAAGCCAAAATTTTTAGCTAAAATAGTGTTTTGATCTTTTTTATGTTTTTTTTTCATATATTATATTTTTGCTCTCCAAAATAAACAAAAATTGTAGAACATTAATGTTTCATGGAAAACAATTGTTTTGCATTCATTAACGTCATAATGTTAAGATGACACTTCGAATACTTGACAAGACATGTTGCTTATAACATAAATACTTGGCAAAAATGAATTTGTATAGCTATTTATGGATAGCAGTGTGTACGTCAAAAGAATATGTCCCGCACCACATTATACATCTTCAATTGACAAATTTATCCTGGACAGTTCCATCTTGATTTTAAATGGGTAATCAAAACGAATACATTAGTTTGATTGTTTTTATCCTTTAAGTAAAGTTATATTCTTCACAGTTTGAGATAAAAATATTTTCGTTGACAGTGAAAAAACCACCTGGACATATATTTGAGAACGAGACGATCTGAATTTCTACGTAATTTCCTATTCATAGACATATATAAAACAGTCATTTTAAGAATAATGTCAAGTAGAAATTACCACTATCCATCACAGTATGTTGTCTTGAATTATAAACAATCTTTATTTATCTGTTTTGTACAACGGTGACGAATTAAATGTATTCTCAAATAGTATGGTTATTTGAAACTATCATTCAGTCATATTACAGTGGTCACTACATACAATTAAATTTGAATTACAACGATCCAATTATCCAAAAAGTCGAAGCAAACTGAAAGTTTAGCTTCATTGTAACATTTGATCGAATGTTTTTATACTCACTTTCACCAATTATTGATTTCAGCGAGAAATTCTCATGAATAATTTGACAAAAGTAATATCTGTAATTTCTTATAAAAGCACATCAGTTTTATCCATTGTATAAATAAGGATGAAAAATTAAGAAAGAAAAAAATTTGAGAATTTAAGGACAAAAAAACTAAGAAACAAAATCACTGGCAATTTCATCTTCATTTTCGTACTCGTCAAAGGTAATTTTCCCAAGAAAGGCAATTACAGTGTTTATAACCTCACTGTGACTTTGCTTATGGGCTTGGCCTGCACCAAACATACAGTCATTTCTCATAAAGGGGGTTGTTATAGTTTGACATCTACTAACTCTTTCCATAGTTCTAGAAATGGATTGTATCAGTTCATCTGGGGTCTTGAATAAAATTTCCCTGATATTGGTATAGCCACGTTCTTCGCATATACTGGCTGGAGTAGATTCCGCATTATCCAATGTATTAGGAGGCGAACCAGACAGAATAAGAAGACCAACCCTTGTTAGTCTTTCAAGTGACAGAAGCAACTCGTAACCCATTAACGAGTTAATGGCATTATAAATTGGCGAACGACCTTCGACATCAACTGTGTCCGCATCGGCTTTGTTACAAAGCAATTCGCGAATGCAAAGTATTCTGCTATATTTTCCGTTTGATGCAGCAAGATTTAAAGCGGTTTTTCCTGAGGTATTAATTATTGTCAGGTCAGGTTTAGCGTTCAATACTTCCTTTAACATTAGCCATGCTTCATAATCTCCTTTTTCGGCATTTACACAATGGTGAACACTTGTAAAATTATTTCTGTCCAAAGCATTAACAGCTGCGCCCTTTTCTATCAATACCCGGACACTTTGAACCCGAGAAATGGTTCCTTGATAGTATTTAGGATACAATATGGCATGGTGCAATGGCGTCTTATGTTGATTATCCTTCTCATCTACATCTGCTCCCTTGTCTATTAGACTGCTGATCATTGTTTTCACCTGTGTGTCTGATCTATGCGATTCGATAGAGTAGTAGAGACAACCTCTTTGTTGGGAATCTACTGCTTTCACATCGGCACCGGCAGCGATAAGCTCCTCAACAAATGACAGGTCTTTCGTTTGATTATAACAGGCCACGTGAATTGGTTTTTTCTGACGGTCATTATAATTGATGTCGAATCCACATTCTTTCAATGATCTACATATTTCAGTTACGTTCGGCAGGTGCCCGTTGTATTCGCATAATTCTAGGAATATTGTCTTAGAAGACTCTGCAAATAAGTATTTTCTAGCTTTTAGAATGTCAATAATTTCATGGTGAAGTTTCCTGTTTTTCAGTAACTGAAGCAATAATGATTTGTGTTTTTCATCACCTTTCAAATTACAATTACACAAAAGAAACACCAATGTTTCTAGGCGTTCTAGATCACTGCTAATAGCTAATGTAATAGTATTGTTTCCATCAGCATCTGGAAGGTCGATGTTGGCTCTCAGTTCGTTTACTAATTTTTCACATATGTTCTTGACTTCGATGTCTGATAATGTGGACAGTATGCACATATGCAGTAATGTCCGCCCGTTGATATATCTATCAACATTTGTAATGGACGGCAGTAGATTAAAATATTTTGATACCGAGAAGGTACGGTTGACAGAATTGCTAAATGAATAGCCGAGAATCCGTCCCTATCAATTGCATTAACATCTGCTCCACTTTCTACAAGTTTTGCTATTGTTAAATTCCGTGGGAGTTCTGTAGACACGGCATACATTAACGGAGTTTTTAAGTCTTTATTTTTTCTGTCAACATCCAATGTTTGTTTTCCGCTCTTTAATAGATTTATGACAGTAACACATGTGTTGTCGTCATTTGAATCGATGCACTGGTGCAATAGACTGGTTCCTTGCTCTTCATCAATACAGTTAACTGTGCAACCACACTCTACAAGTTTTTCCACAAGTTCCAAATTTGGCGGTGAATATGAAACTACATATCTCAGTGCTGTATTGAAGTTTTCACCTAATGCTATTGACAGAAACTTGATTTTGTTTGAAATACTTAAAGCAGATGATAAACAATAATGTATGTAATTATGAATGTTTAACTGTCCACGTAACAATACTTTCAGTGTTTCTGTTCGTTGTTCAATATTGTCAATTGCAATAGTAACTGGCGTTTTCTGCTATGTGTTTCGATATTAGCTTTGTTTTCTAAAAGCTTCTGACAATACCGTGCTGCTTGAGCGTCGTCAAAAATGAGCATTTCAACCACAAAATGTAAAGCGGAATATCCGTTTTTGTTTGTGATGTTACAATCATCCATGCAATTCAACAATGACGATATAACAGCTTCGCTTTTGTTTGTTTTCATAGCTATCATCAAGGGAGATAACCCTGTATTGTCAAACAGGTCTACTTGACATTTACTCTTGAACAACCGGTCGATTGTTTCAAGGATCGTGTCATCGCTGTAAAATATTGTAGATTTTGCTACAAAGTGAAATGCGTTTCGCCCGGATTGATTATCAACGTAAGTAACATCTACACCTGCAGAGATAAAGGCGTTAAACAACTGTTCTTTCATCTCAAAATGTTCTAGACAATAAAGAAAAAAGCTGTTTAAATCTGTGGATTTGTCGAACATGTCTAAGAATTGTTTTTCTTTATGTGATTCGCTGGCGTTTGGATTGATGATACAATCATACGGGTTAAGTATTCTATTGTTGGGATTTTGATCAAAACCTGCCAATTTTGTACCATATTTTTTCATCACTTCTTTAATAAAACTAATGTTGCAAATTTGATTATCATCCTTCAAAGCAGCATTGTGCAAGAAATCCCAACCTGTCCATATACAATGTGGTATAGTTGCTTCCTGTTGCAAAAGAAATTTCATAACATCAGAGTTGCCATGTATCACCGATGCCTCTAGAAGACAAATATGACCAAACCTTTCTTTACAAATTTTGATGGTAAAATTTCAGTCGTGACACGTCTGTCGTTTGACGACAAACATCCGGGACAAAAATTCATGAGATTTTGCCTTTCTCTGATGATGTTTAGAAATTGTATTTGATTTTCAGTGTTGTCCCCATGAAGTTTTTGGCATGCCCCGATACTGGCTGAAAACCGAATTTGTTTTTCATAAAATTCGTCTTTATCGTTGGACAAGCCGCCTTCCGTTAGTAGAATGTTTATCAAACTAATATCAAACAAAAAATTGCCTTCATATGCACACCAGTAAATGAAATTACCCCCGTCTATGCGATCACAGACTTTTAAAGCTGTGAGATGATCTTTTTTCACTATTTCAGTGAAAGTTTCTGAAAAGTTTGGCTTTGTAAATCCACTAAATTGACTCACTCTCCTAACATTACCTTTTTTTATTTCAGTAACTAACCTTTCGGCAAATATTTTGTATTGAGATGAGTCAAGATATAAAAATGTTGATTCTTCATTCCGCCATTCACTCTCTATCGTTACTCTTTGTAAACAGGTTTCAACATCCATGACTTCAATAGCTATTTTGAGATTATTTTTTGCGAAAATAATGCTTACAGCTTCTCTAATGCATGGATGCGAAAATTTCCACTTGTTGTGCGATATTCTTGTCAAGAATGATTGTTCAAAAGATTTTGCTTTTTGAACAAAAAAAGGTTGTTGTCTCCTTGAAATGTACTTTGCAAACTCTTGAAGGTCATTTCTATGATGAAAGAGTTCTCTACACATTCCAGGGTCGTTCAGTTGAATTGGATTGTTGTCGTCTTGAAAAAGTATGATAAGAAATAAACCATAGGAATCCTGATCTTGATAGATCATTTTCTTCAGGATATCGAAAATGGTATCGAATGGTCTTTTGAAAAATTCCTCCCCTGTTTCGCGACTTCCGTTTACGATGAACTGTTTTGCACAAAATGGAAATCCAAGAAAAGGGACTTCTTCTGAAGAGTAGTTTTCTAGGTCGTTATGGTTGAGATCAAATTTGCAATTTCCTTGTGACTTTTCAAAATCTAGAATATTTTTAAGGATATTGTACTTTTCATTTTGATTAAGTTTGAAGGAATCCTCTGATAAGTTGACAATTGTTTCCTTGTGAAGAAGATCGCTTTTATTTGACTCTACAACTCCCTCTAAAATATGAAGCCTTGAGGTCATAATGAGGAATATATCTGGGGATTTTTTGTTTTGCTTTTTTGACTTATCAAAGATATAATCCATGGGCATATATTTAGCCATTTTTTGTTACTTCATTTTCTTTAATATCAGCTCCAAAGATGTCATCTATAAATATGACAAGTTTAGAGATGGATTTTGTAATGGTTTTAGAGAATTCATTCGGGCGATGAATTTGTCTGATTGAAAATCCATTTTTGCGATACATCAGCAGCAGATGAAATGCTATCGATGTTTTTCCAGAACCAGGGTTTCCCGTGATTGTCACATATCGGCTAAGTTCTAACACCTCACGAGCTCTTTCATATCCTTTGGTTTCAAAGAAATATTTATCTTCAGCTTCCATCGTTGTAAGATACGAATCAAATAATGGGTCGTTATCTAAAATTACAAAAAGTAGAGTTAAAAAATAGAATTTTACTAACCTGTATGTTATTTCGAATATTATACAAGAATATGAAAAACGAAGTATTGAAAGAGATACGTTTCTGCTGAACCGATTCCCTTTTTGAGAATTCTTGTCAATCTGGTCCGAAACAGAAAGCTGAACGAATATTTCAGATCAAACACAAATACATCAGTGTGTGTCAAACAACAATACCAAATGATTTGTTGTATTAGTAACATAATTTTTTCAACAAACAATCAGTGTACCATTGGGTACCAGTGGGTGCAAACTGTGCACCATTTCTTTCGGATTTGTTTCTTTGTTTTTATGAAGCAGAATCTATACAGACCCTTGTTAAATCAGTAGAGCAGCTTGACGCAAAATCATTACATTCAGATATATAGATGATGTTCTGTCTCTTAAAATCCTAAATTTGGAGACTTTGTCAGTATCATAATTACTAGAAAGCTTAAAATAAAAGATGCGACTAATTTCTCAAATTCTGCTTTATATTAAGACTTATACCTCAACTATGACACAAAATTAAGGTTACATTTGAAACTGTCTGACAAACGTGTTGACTTCAATTTTTCTATTGTCTTTTTCTATGCAGCAATATAACTGCTTCTCCTGCTTATGGTGTATTTGTTTCCCCAACTTATGGTAGAGCTTCTTCCCACTACAGGAACTTTACAGAACGAAGGAAGATGCTTACAAATAAACTGTTGACCTAGGGATATTGCAAGTCTATGCTTATCTGGGCCCTCAAGAAGTTTTTTGACCGTCATTACAGTACTGGTGATAAGTTTAATATATCTGTGTCAGAATGTCCTTGATATGTTTGAAGTCCCATCGTTCCTTGTTCCTTTAATTCAATATTCATTACACACGAGCCGAGTATAACAAGCAAAACAGGAGGTGCTTACCATTCCGGAGCACCCGGCCTCACTTCCCTGGTGGAAGTTCACGCGTCTAACCTAACTTGTCAGTTTTAAAGTTTTTACTGTGCTTCTGAATTGTGATTCGAAATGTTTGTTTTTATTAAGAGAGTCATTGTACCAGAAACGCTTACCCGATAAATTATGACTGGCTGAAAAACTTAAGGAGAATAAAACTGAATAACAATTATTATTAACTATTTTGGTATTCTTTCACATCTTTGAGATTGACCATTGAAGTTATGGCTTGATCTACTTATCCAATCAAGAACAAACTACTAAACCATGTCCAAATCACTATTTCAATGCACAGTAAAAAATGAAACTGTCACATTAGGTTAAATATGTGAAATGTCACCAGGGAAGTGAGACCGGGCGCTCTGGAAAGGCAGGCGGCTACTGTTAACTAGCTACATGCGCCACGTGTGTAATCAATATTGAGAGTGAAAAGAACAAGGAACTATGGTACGTCAAATATATTAAAAGCAATTCTGGACACAAGGACATCATACTTGTAAACAATACTGTGATGACGTTCCTGATAAAGCTAGTCTTGCCTAACTCCTAGTCAACAATTTATTTGTAAGTAGCTGCGTTCTTTACAATCCCCCTAATAGAAACAATCGTATTAGTTGCGAAACAATTACATCATAAGCAGTAGAAGCAGGTATACTGCTGCAAAAAAAAAAAAAACGAAAGTCAACTTACCAACAATATTGTGATGACCGCTTCCAATGCCCTTGCATCAACAATGCAAAAGTCACAATCCAAAAAGTAAAAACCTTTGAAAACTGGCAAACTAAGTTTAACACGTGATCGTCTACCAGAGGTGTTAGGCCGGCAACTAATTGAGGCCCTCATATATTTTTGGTATTACATTTAAAGCTAAAAAAATATTCTTATTTTCCTTCATATAATTTTAATTAAGGAAGCGTTTTAGTTAAAATTGTTCTGGCAACAGTATAGGATTACCTTGATACCTAGAAGTCTTCGTGTTCTTAATGTATCGCAGTTTTGTGAAGTATAGCATACTTAATTTTTATCACAAACAAGGTGTTTGAAAGCAGCCTGCTTCGTTGTACAAATTCCCCGAATTGGGAACAAGCTCTACCATAGCGTTGAAACAAATACAATATAAGCAGGTATATTGCTGCATAGAAAAAAAACGTTGAAAATAGAATAAATCAAATCATCACGTTTGTCATAAAGTTTCAAATGTAGCAGTTCGGTGGCATCTTAATGTATCTATATTACAAATTTAACATATAACGATTATGTCCGTCGGCTATACGTTTCAATAACAAATAAAAACGTTTTACAAATTAATTCTGTTTGTCATTATAAGACAATCGAATACAATGTATATTTCACTTCTTGTTAAGATAAGACAGTTACCATTTTTATTCTCCACATCGTCTGATTCTGAGACTGAGTAATGCCTTGATCGCGCATCAACTGAAAGATAACAAATATGATGTGTATACCACAAGTTTAAAGCAACCACGCGAAAATTTAAAATGACATAATGTTATCATGATATGCTTATTATTATCATCAGTATGTTGTTTGGCTTATAAATGTTACCGTAAAGTTTAAAATGTAGCCGTTCATGGGCATCTTAATGTATCTATATTACAAATTTAACATATAACGTTTATGTCCGTCGTTTATAGATATAAAAGTTATTTTTGTTAACAAAAAAGTTTAACAAATTAATTGTTTTGTCGTTATGATACAATCCAATACAATGTTTATTTCACTTCTTGTTAAGATAAACAGTTACCATTTTCATTTTCCATTTCGTCTGTGTCTGGGTAACTCTCTGATGTCTCATCATCTGAAATATAACAATTCAAAAACAAACTTATCCACGTCCGAATCACAATCCAAAAGCAAAGTCAAAACATTGCAACTCACAAGTCAGGTTAGACACATGAACTTCAACCAGGAAAGAGAGGCTAGGTGCTCCGGAAGGGTAAGCACCTCCTGTTTAGATAGCTTCACCCACCACGTGTATAATCAAAATTGTGTGAAAGAAACATGGAACTATGAGACGTCAAATATATCCAGAGTAATTCTGGACACAGAGACACCAAGCTTATCAACAATATACTGTGATGACGACCATAAAACTTTTTGAGGGCTTTGATAAGCCTAGACTGGCAATATCACTGAGTCAACAAGTTGTTTGCAAGCAGCCAG
The DNA here is from genome assembly GCA_021292105.1 of Anadara kagoshimensis. Lineage (NCBI taxonomy): Eukaryota > Metazoa > Mollusca > Bivalvia > Arcoida > Arcidae > Anadara > Anadara kagoshimensis. Next base: position 11,558,369 of record CM037859.1, read on the forward strand.
CTTCGCTGTATAAAGTCCACGTATTGGGATAAAGCTCTACCATACCGTATAAATTGGAAAACAAATACACCCTAAGCAGTTATATTGATGCATAGAAAAAAAAACGTTGACAATAGAAAAAATGAAGTGATCACGTTTGCCATAATATTTCAAATGTAGCCTTTCGTGGTGGTCTTATTGTATCTATTTTACAAATTTAACACATAACGTTTATGTCCGTCGAACACAAATGAATGTAAAGGTATTTCTGGTTAACGAATAAAAACGTTTAACAAATTAATGGCGTTTCTCATTATGAGACAATCGAATACAATGTATATTTCGCTTCTTGTTAAGATAAGACAGTTACCATTTCCATTCTCCACATCGTCTGATTCTGAGTCTGAGTAATTCCTTGATCGCTCATCAACTGAAAGATATCAAATACACAATGATCTGAATTGTATTACTGCATATGTAACAAAGTGCAATTTATGTGAACTCATATATGTGGGTGAAGCCAAAAGACTAAATGTACGTATAAATAGTCATCGGTTTGCGTAGTCAGTGTTTTACCAACATTTTAATCAGTCGACTAATATGTGTTATTTATGAAAGTCAGACTTTTGTCATGGACTTTGACGTTACAACAAACCCAATATCTATGATGTTAGTTTTCTTAAACTTTTACAATCCCTGTAGAAACACCGAATTACACCATATCCGAAATAAACTCTACTCTATACCACTATTCCGTCTTAGACAGTTACAAGAAGAATGCAAATCTAAAACTACTATAGATCCTAATACACCAGAATATAAACTTACTGCTATCATCATTGGTACTGTTTGAACAGATTATTTAAACCTGCTCGGGAAAACGATATTCAAAACACAATTGTCAACGCTAATATTTTAAATTACAGTATGCTAACAAAGACATAGATGCTAAAATATTTCCGATGTTCTTCAAAATAAACAAGTACAATCTAAAATTCCTACTTATTAACTCACCACCTCTTTTCCTACCCTTACAATGAACCCATCGCATCCAAAAGATTTAATTATAAACACAAATTGCTGTGTTTGAACTTTCGTAATTTTGCTCTTGCTCTCCTTTTTTCCTAATTTATGGACCAGCTGAACATGTTATACCTGGTGATCTCAATATAATCGAGAACACTTACTTAAGATCATTACTTTAAACAGTCATTCCAAAATAATCGTAACGCTTACATTCTGCTAAACGGTTAAAATATTTTTTTTGTGTTTAAAAACAAAGATATATATGTAGAAAAACCAAAAATGAATTTTTACACACACCAAATCGGAAATAAAAAATGTAAATTTCATAGTTTCATCAATAAAGTCATTTAAAACTGTTTTATCTAGTCCAAATGGCATTATTTTTTGCTGATTTTAGCGATAATTGAAGAAAAGTCTAACGTTGTTTGTTATATTATCGAGTCCAGTGATAATATATCCAGATATAATGCTTATTATTTTACAATCTCAAATAATGGTACTTGACTCACGTTACGGAGATTAGAAATCAACAATTGTGCGCTATTAACATTGAATAAATCCGAATAGATTTTTATATCAATTAAATATACTAACAGAAAAAAAACTGTGCAAGATATAAAATTTTAAATAAACCATAAGTTTCAAATCAAAATTTATAATTTCATTTCAGAATTTTGAAAGACACTTATCATAAAACATAATGCTCACAGCATCTTTTACAGAACACTTATTTCATCACAAAGTTTCGGGATATTGGAGTGATCTCTAAACCCAATTCACAAAGTTAGTATCGGGTATGTCCACCATTGGCATTAATGCAAGCAATGCATCGACGCCTCAATGACCCAACAAGGTTATTAAAAAATGCCTGGGGAATCTTGTTCCAGATTTCAATTAATGTACGTGAAAGTTGATCCAACGTCAACGGCTGGTTTTCCAACCGACGTAGACGACGTTCAATTTCATTCCAAACGTGCTCTATCGGCGATAGATCAGGTGATGATGCTGGCCAGGGCAACTCACATGCTGTTGAATTAAATAACCATTTACAATACGTGCGACATGGGGTCTAGCATTGTCATAATGCAGCGTAACGTCATGTTGCTGAACAAATGGAACAACATGATTTTGCAATATTTCTTCGCGATAACGTGCACAAGTAAACGACACATCAATCACCGTTAAAGCAGTTCTACCATTGGATCATTCCGCCCCAGACCATTACGCTTCCTCCAGCGAATGGACGATGTTGCACAACACAATTGTCTTGATAACGTTCTCTGACACGACGATACACCCTAGATCGGCCATCACTGCTGTAAAAACGAAACCTAGATTTATCAGTAAATAAAGCGTCTAGTACGTAGACATCTTCTGCACCAATCAAGACGAACAACTCGATGACGTTGTTGGAGAACTGGGCGAATAACTGGACGTCTTGGATGAATGCGGCGTTCACGTAAACGGTTCTGGCGGTTCTTAGACTTATTTTGCGCAAACCAGGAATGTTTCTCGCCGTACAACTCGCAGTTTGAAAACGATTTCTTAGATGCTGCACCCTAATAAAATTATCCTGCCGCACTGACGTCATACGCGGGCGGCCTGATCTAGGACGGTCCATGGTGTTACCGAATTGCTGAAAACGGTTACAAATCCCTTTTCAACAACACTACGAGCTGCACCAGCCTCCAACATTTCAACGGCTTGATTTCGGGCATTTGCATCAAGTCTCGTGCAACAGAGAATTTATAAGATCTGTATACATGTTGTTCATATATTACATAAAGTTCAAACCCGTGATATTTATTCTAAAATATATTTTCAAAAATGCACAGTTTCTTTTTTCCGTTAGTATACTAAGAAGTATATGCCACTGTTTTTCTAAAATCTAATTCAAAATTACCATATCAATGTAGTTTTTTTCAGAAAAAGGTGTAACGGAGATTAGGTCCTTATATGGGACATTAAAAATTCAATCTCTATATTGGATTTAAAGGCACTATTTAAAAATCTTAGGCCATTACTGATATCTAAAATAAGTTTCATGACTATACTGTTTTTGTGATGCATTGCACACGTAACGAAATATTTGTTACGGAGGTTAGGATTTTTTCTTCTTTAACATGGCAATATTCGGTTGTAAATTATAAACGATCACTAAGATCTACTTAGTTTAAGATCCAATCTGATTTTAAGAAATAAATCTGACAGAATTTGTAAAACGGTTTCATTTAAAAACTAAAATATCAGCTCTAGAAGTTCAGATATTGCTATTACGACATGCTAAACCGTCACATTTTCCTTCCATTATCTGTTTCTACGGACATGAAAATACATTGTCAACTTTTAAAAAATTCTCTTTTGAAATCTGATTTGCGCCAGATCGGAAAATGTGAAATATTGTCAGAAAAAGCGCAACAGGTCGTAAATCACCACTGCGACATATCATTGGAAAAAACGTTACGATTATTTTGGAATGACTGTCAAAAGGTCCTTAACATAGAGAAGCTTATCCGTTTACTTGGGGACGGGAAGAGTACGCTAGACGTTGGGCTTAATTAGAAGATGTAGAACTTGCCACCTTATCCGACTTGATAAAGGTTGTGAGATCTTTTGTTAAAACGAGGATTGCCAAAGGGTTTATGAGTACTAGCCGTCTTCAGTACTCAGGGATCCATAAATATTGGCAATTCTAACAGATATACACAACAGATATGTTGTTGTCATAGCTGATGAGGCTTCCAAAAACATAACTCTCATTTGTAAGAGATTCTACTTTGAATGTCTTATAAAGGAGATTGGTTTAGATGGAATATCAGATAACCCTGTATATACTAGAACTAATTTTACCAAAGATGGAGTTCTTTCCAACCATAAGCGAGTTCTCGAGTCCTTCGGTATCAATCTTAAAAAGAAGAACTTGACCTTCCTTACATGTTTGGATTCATAACAATCCATACAAGGAAAGATATATAGCAGGCTCATCTTAAAGTACTATTAAATCATTATCAGTAACCCTAACACACATTTTGACAGTTGTCAAAGATGGTCTTCAGTCTTATTCAGAAAAAATATATTCTACATCTGGCATCAACCAAATGTGGATTCTTAAAAATTCTAAACAATTACTTCAACATCTTGCTTATAATACTTAATCTAATGTAAAAAGTATAAAAAAGATTTGGTTTATCTACAATATACGCCACTATCCCTCATTCTCAATTAACAGACCGTCTTAAAGAAGTTATTAACTTTTCATTCCTTTACAAAAACGTTAAGCCAAGATTCAACTATCTGTGCTGAACAGGGATTCTGGTCAGGCGGTCAAGCGTCATACTTATTTCAAACAAAATACTGAAGATACCATCAACAAAATGCTAGAGTTTTTGTTAGATAACATATCTTTATAATATAATATAACAAAATTTTAAGCGAACAAAAGGTTTACCAATGGGCACAAATTGTGCCCCATTGGTGCTGATTTATTTCTTTATTCTTGTGAAGCAGAATATATGTAGAACCTAGTTAAATCTGGAGAAATACAATCGTCAAATCATTAAGTTCAACATACAGGTATATAGATAAGATTCTTTCCCTTAATCCTAAATAGGGAACTATGTAAATAATATCTATCTTAATGACCTTGAAATAAAAAATACGACAGATTCCTGCTTCATATTTAGACTTATACCTGAATTATGACGCCAACAATAGGCTACATTTGAAACTTTATGACAAATGTGATTGCAATTTTTCTATTGTCAACTTTCCATTTCTATGCAGCAATATTCCTGCTGATCCTGCTTATGGTGTATTTGTTTTCCAAGTAATACTCTATGGTATAGCTTGTTCCCAACTTGAGGAATTTGTACAGTTTCAGGGGATATTGCAAGGTAGGCTTATAAAGGCCTTTAAAAAGTTTTATGGTCGTCATCAAGGAATTGTTAAGTTTGATGTCTCTATGTCGAGAAATGTCTCAGTTCCATGTTCCTTTCACACAATTTTGATTACACACGTGGCTGGTGTAGCTAGCTAAACAGGAAGTGCTTACCCTTCCGGAGTACCCGGCCTCACTTACCTGGTGGTAATTTACGTGTATAAACTAACTGCTCAGTTACAAAGTTTTTAATTTGCTTCTGGATTGTGATTCGGATATGGATTAATATGTTTGTGTTTTAATATGTTTGACGTCCCATAGTTCCATGTTCCTTTTACATAATTTTGATAACATACGTGGCGAATGTAGTTATCTAAACAGGAGGTACTTACTCTTCCGGAGCAAGCGACCTCACTTTCCTGGTGGAAGTTTACGTGTTTAACCTTACTTGTCAGTTCCAAAGTTTTACTTTGCTTCTGGGTTGTGATTCGGATATGGATTAGTATGTTTGTTTTTTATTTATATAACAAGGTAAATCTAAAAGCCCGTCTCCTAGACATCATTATTGTCAAATGTTATCAAAATTGGACCTGAAGTTTTGGAGAAGTTGATTAAAATGTGAAAAGTTTATACATGACGGATAACGATCGACACACGACGTACAACGGACGATAGACGAAACACGACTGACGAAGATAGACCGCGATAGTTAATCTGAGCCTTTGGCTAAGGTGACCTATAATGCGAGAGCACGCGAGCATTAAAACTTCACAATATCATTGTATTATGCTGATTATTTTTTCAAGTTCAAGATGTGATTTATTCTTCTATTGCTAGTTTATATTACAGTCCAACCTGTCTAAAAAACCACCTCTATATAAGGACCATCGGCTTACAAAGGTCAGTAAAATTTACTCCGATTGTTCTTCAGTCATATTATTTGAGCCTGTAAATAAAGGTCGCCTGCCAGTACAGGCCACTTTACTGGTTCCCTTTAGTGGCCTTAATAGATAATGAAAAATTAACAGGCATTTATACTTATCAAACGGAAGAGGTATCTTTCTTGTATTATAAACAATGTTTCCGAATGTACTTTGATAGAAGTAAATGTTTAAGTTTAAAATCTGGTTCAATAATTGATGACCCTATACTGACAGTGAATTTTCACATTTTAAATATGTTTTCCTCATGCAATTAATGCTTTATGCCTACGAATAAAAAGAAACATCGATCTTTCAAGATGGGAATCAATGAAGGTTGTGACTAAGAAAGAAAATAGCTGATCGGTCATATTTTAACCTCGCTTTCTATATACCTGTAAGCCATCATTTTGATCCGTCTAGAGAATTATAAGCCATTCTAACATAAAAACATAAAATACAACAGTCATGGAAAATCACAAACAATTGCATTCTTGTCCGAAATTTAGTTTATTCGAATTTGAGTCCTTTTTAACGTAGTATTACATTAGTTCTAATATATTTATAGATAGTTATTGGCGTGTTAATGAACCATTGAACCGTTTAGAATTTCTATAGTGATATAACTTAATTGCAGTTCAAAGGATACTGGATATCGCGCTAAAGCGTTACGATTAATTTGCTTTGCATGTCAATGGAAGATGATACCATTTCTAAACAGTTAAATTGTTTTTTTAAATTTCGCATTTTTTACAAAATGGTGTTTTAATCCTGAAATTGATTTAAAACACTGGCGTGTACGACATTTATTTCAAGTCGCTGGAACAGCAAATCAATGACACCATGCGCATATCAGCCAGAGAGTCTTGAGAAATATGCACATTCGACTAGTGTAAACTTATCTATGTTCTTGTACTGAATACTACTTTCATAAAGTTAGCTTTTAAGTTTTGCAAACAATATATAATAACCTTAATACCTAGGAGTCTTTCGTGTTCCTAATGCCTCAGTTTTGTAGAGTATAGCATAATTACGTCATATTAGTATTAAACACGTCACAGTATGTCTGGTAGAGCTATAAAGATAATTAAAGGATTTTTTTGGTGATTTTCTGGTGAATGAAGATAAAAAAATTCCATTTTTGTTTATCATTTCAGAGAAGAGAATACTATGTAAATATATCCAATTTTGTTCAGATAAGATAATACCATTTTTATCATCAACATCTACTTCATATCGGAACTCGCAACTAGGACCATCTGACAAATGGTGTCTCTTATTCTCTGATGATGTTTCACTACCTTCGTCAGTACTAAAAATAAGAATTGAAATTATCACAAAACCCATAAACTTTATTTACTTAAAGATAATATTAATACTAGTTAATCGTTTGACTGGGGTAATCCGAAAACTGCGTTAATATTAACGCAATGTATTGGTGTATTGTTGATAATTACATCTATCAGTGTTTATTTTATAACACTAGATGGCAGTTTCGGAATTTGTAACTTGTAAAACAAACATATTTTAAGGGGTTGAAAAAATATCCAAACTACCATATAAATATAAAATAAACCTTACTCTGAAATGCTTTTCATATGGAAGTAGAACTATGTTTTTCATGATTTTCATATAACTAGCAACGCATTTGGACAATATGATGTCTTTCATCCAATATTGTTCCGGATATGTTTGAGGTCCCATAGTTCTATGTTCGATTCATTCTTATTTTTATTTTAAGCTCAGTAATTGTGATGGTTAAATATATGTTATCTGTTTCAATTTAATTTTATTCGTCTTCTTTAAAACCAATGAGCGAAAGTTAACAAAACGGTTAGAGTAATGACTCAATGAAGATCTTTGAGATTTGTTTAAATGAAGGCGTTATGTCAACCGGGGTACCCGGACGTCCGCAAATAGATAAAATCGTAACAAATTTTCTCCTTGAACAAACAAGACAGGAGGTATACCTAAGATACGAGAACATTCATGGCCTCTTGTAACTTTTTGCAAACTCTTATCGAAAACAAACATATTAATCCATATCCAAATCCCAATCCCAAAATAAAAAACTTGATAACCTGAGAAATTGTTGAACACTATACGTGCAATTGAACCAGGAACGCAAGGCTGAGTGCTTCGGAAAGGTTAGCACCTCCTGGTTACATATCTACACCTGCCACGTGTGTAAATATAATTTACAATGAAATGATCATGGAACTATTGCACGTCAAATATATCCAGAGTAATTCTGGATACAACCATATCATACTTATCAACAATAATGTGATGACGGTCATTGGACTTTTTTAGGAGATAATAATCATAGGCTTGCAATATTCCTGGTAAACAATGTCACACATGCAAAGGGACACTTTATTGTTAATTATCTGCAAAAATCTTTTGTAAACGTATTTGTATCAAAACAATCTGTTCAGATAACATTATTTTCGCAAAGGTGAACATAAGTGAATTCCATACAAGGTGAAATATGGTTTTGGAACACTGGTTGTAAAATAGGTTGGGTGGTTTGGAATTTAATAGATCAAAAACCACAACAAAGAATTAACTAATTAGGCTATAAATACACCTTAATTACATGTTTTATAAATATTACGCAAACTAAACATTTAAAACATGTGAAAAAGTTTTTGCATTTGTTTAAAACAAAACCCACAATATATTTCCTATGTTTAAAATTCTATTTTAATTGAATACAAAAATAAGGCTGTATTTTTCATTTATCAGTTTTGCTTTTACAGTTATTTTTCTATTCAGCACCATAATAAATCAAATGCGATTCAGCTCAATTGGATGCACAGGTTTCTTTCAAATGCACGGAAACCATATCACACACACACACACACACACACACACACACACACACACACACAGAGAGAAAGAGAGAACAGTTTTACTATACCCCCCACCGCCGGTGTCGGGGATACAAATCAACTCACCAAGTTTTAGTAAATCGAAAATACAGGTGTTTTTAAATGCATAGAAATCATAAGTCTGGTGAAACTCTATTTTTTAGTAACAGCGGCCGGGTTAGCGGAGGAATAAAATCAATTAAGTTTTAGTTTAATCGAATGTACGGTTTTCTTTTTAAATGCACGGAAACCAACCGGACGGACCGACGGACACACAGCCAGTGGTATTATTATATTCCCCTCTCCAGGGTTGGTGGGGGAAAATGTAGGTCTCTTCTCACGATCATGTTGATTGATAAATGAAGTTTATTTTTCAAATGACATTGATATAGATGCAAAAGATACTAAAATACGTAGTGTTTATTTTATATTTTTCTACTGTTGAAGTAAGCTTATACATATGATATTACTATACAAATCTTATTATGAAAATATCTCTTTAGCGGCGAACGATACTGAGGAAATTGTGATCGTCTTTGTAACACATAAACAGGAGGTGCTTACCCTTCCGGATAACCCAGCCTCACTTCCCTGGTGGAAGTTCACGTTTCTAACATTTACTTGTCAGTTCCAATCTTTTTACTTTTCTTTTGGATTGTGATTCGGACATGGATTAGTATGTTTGTGTTTGATTAATAGACTATTGGACTTCTACAATGAATTTGGGGCATATTCCCTTATAACGAAAAAGGCTCATGAACCTCCTGACAGAACTGTTTTTCTGTACATTTCATAATATATGTCATTTGGCTGGTGTAGCTGGCTAGGGAGGTGCTACTTGCCCTTTCGGGGCCACCGGTCTCACTGCACTAGTGGAATTGCTCGTGCAGGAGTTCAAAATTATGTTTTGTAATGGAAGGTCCAGGACCTTTTGCCTTTTTTTTGGCAGGTCCCACATAAAGTTTTGAAAGTCCAATATCAACATTGAAAGGTCCATGTGCAATTATGTAGTTATATTGAAAAAGTAGAATTATTCTGGTAAAAATGGCAGGTCAATCGGACTTTTACAATTTAAATATCAATGGTCCCAAGGTAAAATCAATTGGTCCCGGACCTCGGACCCAGGAAATAATTTTGAACCCCTGTCGTTTTTTACTTTTGATAACGTAAAATATCTTTAATTTGTATATACATAACATATTGGCATAAAAGGGTGACGATACAAATATTTAGCAATGACAACTATATCCACGTCTTATATCCAGAAACAGAAAGAGAGATGTTGATATGATTGAAACTAAAAATACAAGTCTTAATTTTAAATGGCCACTTAGATAAAGATGAATACAGCATAAATCTTACCTTATCGGTGCTACATGTATAACAGTTGGGGCGCTGAAAATAAAAATTCATGATTAATACATGTGGTATGTATAGACGACAGTAAAGGAAAACCGAAAACATCACAGGCGTGATATTCATCTTTTAAGGCCATTAATAATCCAAAATACAACAAGTAAAAACAATTGCACGGTCACACAATACTGTTCTATTTAAATTGAGGCGGATATTCTTTGGTTTGAACAATGCTGAACTATATATAGCCGAATGTGCCATAACAATCATCAAGTCATATAGAAACTTTATAATCTTACCCTGGATCGTTTGGTAGCCTTAGAATATAAACTATCACGCCTGGTACACACATTTTCAAAAGAAAAATGAATCGAAGATAACCTCAACCGTGAATTGTTGAGTTTTCAAAAAACTCTCATTTCTTTAACAAATTCTGACCCTCCCTTTTATACTGGTATACCAATGGGCAAAAATGTACAACATTGCTTCCTGATGTGTTTTTTATTCGTTTGAAGCAAAATCTATGTAGACATTTGCTAAATCTGGAGTAAAGACAAACCAATTATTTCAACATACAAATATAATGATGACGTTCAACCTCTATTAACCATAAATTCTAGAATTTTGTTAATACGTGTATCATCTATCCTAGTTAGTTTACAAAATCAACTACGACTGATCCTTCACGTTCTACTTCATATATAGATTGTACTTGGATTATAACCACGTCTCATAAAACATATAATTGCAACAGACAAACAGTATAAGAAAGACATGTAAAAACAACCACATCGACGTCACTGATTATCAAACTGCCAACTCTAGACGGGTACTAGAGAAGAAATCTTAATGCTGCCGACCAGAACTATGACAATTGAATTTCTAAATGACATCAACAGATTCACACAAGACAAATAAAGGAAAACTCGAAAGAAAACTTAGTACTTTTGATAAAACATCCGGCCTCACTTCCCTGGTGGACATTTACTTATTTCATCTAATTTGCCAGTTTCATTTTTTCACTTTGTTTTGTGATTGTGACTACGATATGGATTGTTATGATTGTTTTTGATAATAAATATCATTTTAACCATATTAATTTCCTTTCAGCCATGTTAAAAGAGGTTGTTAATTTATTTTATTGATCTTGTATTAGGTAACAATGGACACTTACCTTGTATTTTTCCTTTCTTTTTCTGTGTCACTTTTTGAATTGATTCTAAATTAACAAAACAAAATCATTAAAAAGATAGTCCTAACACATGCAAAATCAAGACTAAAAAAGTAGTGAATTCACGTTATCCCAACTTTGCAAAACTTCAAAGTATTTTACATATAATCCAAAAGACACCATACGATGTACATGCATGTGTGTATTTATAAAATTCCTTTTGTTTTTTTTTAACATGTGGTATGTTCTTACCTGATAAAGTTTTATTTCGTTTGTGGTACGCCAGACAAAACCAATACGTATTAAAGTTCGAAAACTAAGTTTGAATGGGATATAGGACTTGTCTTGTACGTACGTACGTTACGTTCTCTTAGTTAGGCGTCATGACAATATTGTTCATAAATTTAATGCCTCTTGATCCATAGCTAACCGCATATACTGATGTTATTTAGTTCTATTTAACTTCAATTTTGTTTTTGTTAATTAATTTTGACGCGTTGTGGATGTAGTAAGCTAGATAGAAGTTGTTTATCCACTTCGAAGTGTCCGGTAAAATTTTCTTGGTGGGAGACCAGGTTTGTGTAACAGTATATTGACTCTAACATCATTACTTGCAATACTTTGATTCAATGTAACTTTCTTATGTGTGCTGCGTCACACATATTGGTATGACGTCAGATTGACGTCACTGTAGCTTGTGTAGACCGCATGGTCTAATGAGTTGTAATAAAGCACATGGAAGCAGCTTGACGTGTTTGTTTATCCGTCTAAGATAGCTCAACATATGCATATCAGATATCAAACTATTACAGGTTGCACTTCATTTGGCAGTTTTCAAAGTTTTATTTTGTTTTAAATTTTTGTTCGGTGTTTTATATAATTAAATACCATATCATACTCGCAAATCGATGTAAAACGATAAATAGACCAAAAATAATATGTATAATATATTATGTTTTACCTTGGATAGTTACATTCAACTGGTGTTAATGTATCAGGACTTGACGAACCAAAAGTACTAAAACAGAAATGGTTATATCATTTATGAGCAAACAATAATGGAATAAAAATAGAAGATATTTTAGCAAGTCTAGGAGAATTGAGGTTTTCATTTTTTAAGCTTAACATGCACTTAGTTATCAATTTTTAACGATTTTCTATTCAACATATATTATTTTGTTGGAATATTTATAGTAATTCTTTTAAAATGAACGTTTTAAAAGGATACCACATCTTATTAAAAATTTCCATATCAATATCAATATTATATCAAATGCTTACGTAACTGTCTTTCTTCTGTATTCTGGTTCACTAGATTTTGTAGATTCTGATGGAACATGTGTTGTTGATGCCGCACTTGGAGTAATAGCTGTTGTACCACTTGTAGTTAACAATGTCAAGTCTGATAAATATTTTGGTAGAAATATCGAGCATATGAATTCAAAATCTGAAGGCTTTAGGAAATACGCTATAAATTTTAGTTAGATGACCAATCACATCTCAACTTCAACGTTTTGTAAGTTTTGTGACTTACCTAGCAATTTGTTAAGATCAGCCAGTAACTTTGAATACTATCATGTCACATAACTCATTTACTGTGAATCTAAAACAATCATTCCTATCTTTGTCAACATCACAACCTCAAGTGAAACTATGAAGCTAGCAAATAAAGTTAAACATATGAACATCATTCAGAGACGTGAACACGGGCGCTCCGGAAGGGAAAGCATCTCGTGTTTAGGTAATTCCACGTGCCATATTTGAAATCTAATGAAATGAGTGTGAAACTAACGATAATATATGAGTATTTAAAAGACACGTGTGCAATTGAATTGTGTTTTACCATATGCGTTAATTTTGTTTGGCCATGCAGCCTTTTTATTGTTAGTTATCTACGACAGAGGCTGTTGTCCTGACAACATAGGTTTGAACCTCAATCTATATTCGGAAGAGTGGATTTCGCGTTCAAAGTTTTTCTAGTAAATATTACGATTATTACACCCCACTAAATCTTAAGCGTCGTTAAATTGAAAATGGTATGCAGTGTGTATATATCCTTGTTATTTTTAGGCATTATATTTCGATATCAAGGTTACATATTTTAATCATCTTACCAAAATCGATTTTGTATTCTTTTACAAGACGATCAACTACATCATTTCGGCCATTATCACTTATGCTCCTAAGCAGCTTCTTTTCCATACATTCTCTGCCTGTGCCAATGGTTTCACTATTTCTCCAATGACGCAAAGCCCAAAACCCTTGTTCTACTGTTTGGTCTTTGTGATCATTTTTAATGCTAGTGAGGACGTCAGCATTTTGTTCGAGATCGATACAAACTTTCAACCAATCAACACCAAGTCTCTGTGATATGAACTGTAGTCCTTTATCAGACAATAAACCTGGTAAATTAAAATATATAATTACATATTATACCGGTGTATTGTTACAGTTACAGCTATAGACGGTCGTTTTAGAATAGATTTACTCATCACTAGTGCTTAAACGAAATGGTGAATTCAAAATTTTTCAACCGGTTGAAAAAAATATTTAACCAAGTTTATCTAAAGAAATACTTTGTGATTGTCAGATTTAAATTAGCAGTACATCTAGACAGTAGTATATTTCTTATAATACAAAAGTGTTGCCTACTTGGTTATGATATACTCCATGTGAATATATATATATATATATATATATATATATATATATATATATATATATATATATATATATATATATATAAACTTAAAAATAAGTTAAAAAGTTTTCTGAAACGTAATTGAATTTATTATAAATTTTGTAAAACATGTTCGCCGTTGTGTACGGTTTTTATGAATAAATGGTCATTTTAAAACTATTATATACATTATTTATAATTGTGTTGAAGTCGTTAGATGTTAACAATTATTGTTAGTCTCCACATATGTTGTAATTGAACACTTCGCGAATTCATACAATTTGTTTTCCGTTATCGTCATGTTATACTTCAATCAAAAGCATATTTAACATGAACTGCTTCACAGTTAATTGAATATGCCATTCCTGACTCTCATTCATAATACAGAATGAATACACTCAAATAGAATGTTTTTTCTTAATTATATGGTTTGAAATGTGTTAATATTGACGGCATACCCGTAAAACGCCGACTTTCGTCTGTTTCTGTTCTAGGAGTTCTGTAAAAAATAAAAAATAAAAATAAAAAAGTTTTTTTAATTTATATACATTTCTTATTGCAACGTGATATTATAAAATAGAAGATATCGAGCTTGATACCTTATCCGACTGGATAAAGGTTGTGAGATCTTTCGTTAAAACTAGGATTGCCAAACTTAAAGGGTCTATGAGTAGTAAACCGTCTTCAGTACTCAAGGATCCAGAAATTAAGGCAATTCTAACAGACATACACAACAAATATGTTGTTGTCCCAGCTAATAAGGCTTCCAACAACATTATTTTCGTTTGTAAGAGATTCTACCTTGAATGTCTTTTTAATAAGTTCGATGTCTCTGTGTCCAGGATTGCCTTGGAAATATTTGACGTCTCATAGTTCCATGTTCCTTTCACACAATTTTGAATACACACGTGGCAGGTGTAGCTAATTAAACATTAGGTGCTTACCCTTCTGGAGCACCCGGTCTCACTTCCCTAGTGGAAGTTCACGTGTCTGACCTAACTTGTCAGTTCAAAATTATTTACTTTGCTTCTGGATTGTGGTTCGGAGATGGATTGGTGTGTTTGTTTTTTATTAAGGAGCTTGGTTTAGATGATATATCAAATAACCCTGTATATATTAGAACTGATTTTACCAAAGATGAAGTTCTTTCCAACCATAGGGGAGTTCTCGAATCTTTCGGTATCAATCTTAAAAAGGAAGATCTTGATCTTCCGTACTTGTATCGATCCTAAACTCCATAAAAATCCATACAAGGAAAGATATATAGCAGGCTCATCTAAATGTACTACTAAATCATTATCGGTAACTCTAACACAAATTTTGACAATCGTCAAAGATGGTCTACAGGCTTATTCTGAAAAAGTATATTCTACATCTGGAATCAAACGATATATATGAGGATTCTCAAAAATTCTAAAGTATAACTTGAACATCTTGCTTCTTATACTTTATCTTATGTAAGAAGTATAAAAACATTTGATTTTTCTACACTATACACCACAATCCCTCATTCTAAATTGAAAGAACGTCTTTAAAAATTACTCACTTGTCTTTCTTCTACAAAAACGGTAAGCCAAGATACCATTATCTAGTGCTGAACAGGGATTCTGGTTATTTTGTCAAGCACCATACGGATTCCAAACAAAAATATACTGAAGGTACCATCAACAAAATGTTGAAGTTTTTGATAGATAATATATTTGATAAGATTGGTAATATAGTTTTTTAGCAAACAATCGGTATACACAGGACAAATAGATCTATTTCAGTAAATTTAAGTCTGGCTGAAATTTGACGGAAATGCGGCATATTATATTTCAGCAAATTTCAGCTGGGCGTAAATTTGGTGTAGGAAATTTTGAGTTTAAGCACATTTCAGCTATATCGTAAAATCGACTGATTTCCATTATTAAATTTCAGTTCGTTTACGGAACTGCTTAAAGTAATGAAATTTAAAGGTGTAAATTTCAGCAAGTTTACGGAAATGCTTAAATTAATGAAACTTAAAGATGTAAATTTCAGCAAGTTTACGGAAATGCTTAAATTAATGAAACTTAAATATGTAAATTTCAGCAAGTTTACGGAAATGCTTAAACTAATGAAACTTAAAGGTGTAAATTTCAGCAAGTTTACGGAAATGCTTAAACTAATGAAACTTAAAGGTGTAAATTTCAGCAAGTTTACGGAACTGCTTAAATTAATGAAACTTAAGGTTGCAAATTTCAGCAAGTTTACGGAAATGCTTAAATTAATGAAACTTAAAGATGTAAATTTCAGCAAGTTTACGGAAATGCTTAAATTAATGAAACTTAAGGTTGTAAATTTCAGCAAGTTTACGGAAATGTTTAAATTAATGAAACTTAAGGGTGTAAATTTCAGCAAGTTTATGGAAATGCTGAAATTAATGAAATTTGAAAGTATAAATTTCATCAAGTTTACGGAAATGCTTAAATTCATGAAATTAAAAAATTACCATTTCAGCAAATTTACGAAACAGCCGGATACATGATGTGCTTATCGTGCATTTTGTTAAAAGGCTATTTAGAACAGTGATTTTGTTATGTAAATTTCAAAATCAAATGATTTTTTATGTTAAATTTTAGTTCGTGAAGTCGTATGCTTGAACTAATTTAACTTAAAAGTGTAGATATCAATAAGTTTAGAGAATGGTCGGATGCTAGTATAATTTCATTACAAAATTGTGTATTTAGGCGTTTTTAATAATATTTCTTTAACGATTTCTTTTATGTAACGGCTTTATGTAAGGGTAAAATTATTTTTAAAAAATCGCACACCTGCATTAACCGGGGTTATCTCCCTTTGGCAACACCTTGTCTATAAGGAACATACTTAATGAAGAGGGGTTAATAAAAGCCAAGCTACTAATTACATATTTGACTTTATTGCATTTTTTAGCTATACATTCACACCTGGGCAAAATTTCTCTAACCCATGTATCGTGAATAAGAAGAACAAAGATTCTAATTAAAAACTGGCTTCTAGTGCTCATTAGCTATAGCTATATCTAAAATTCGAAATAGCAAAAAGGAAAGGATATATGTTCATAATTTTTAATAGCATGTGTCAGTTTATATCACTTTATTCTGTGCAAAGCTTTGAATTGTTGAAAACCCACAAATCTCTCCATTTAATTTATGTGCACATTACTTCTTTTATTTCTTGCTAGTAACCTTAGATGTAAACTTAGATGATATACAGTATTATAAACAATGTAGAACTATGTATTTATATTTAATGTTTGTATGTATGAAATGTATATATATTTATTGTAAACATTGTGATGCAGGCATCGAATTTATATTATATGTAAATATACCTCTTGTACCACCTCCGGTGGTTTAGAGTGAATAAAGTTTGAATTGAACTTATTGCAATAAAGATATTGCTAGAAGGGCTTACACTTAATCCGTCCTTACATTGTATTCATGATATTTTACGTTGGTTCCAGTATCATTACTAACCCTGTCAAGAGCTCTAAACGATCTAGTACATGTATGTGTGTTGAAACATAACTACATAAGGTTTACTGATTATACTAACGCATTACAAAGACAGTGCGACACAAACTAATTGATTGATTGAATGAATGAGGTTGTACGTCCGAGTCAAGAATATTTCACTTATATCAAAGACATCAGTAACAATCAGCTTTTGCAGCTCTGTATGCCAATTTTAAATCACTTCTCTTTGTTAATAACGGCGGATCTACTATCGAAATTCATACAAAGATATGTCACAGTGACATATTCGTACGTTTTTGTCACACGTGTGTGAAGAATTCGTGCGAATCTTTCACACATGTGGCGTATTCGTATGTACATATGTGCAATTTACGGTTCAACAGTGTGTATTATGCACACCAAGTTATATAAATAGTTTATATTAATATGAAGTCATTTTGTAAGATGTAATTATTATTAGTTTTAATCAGCACTTAAACATACAGATATTTCTAGTAATATGGTATTTTGTCCAATCCACAAAAACATTGTTTATAGTTGTATTTTTAACATCATGGGACGTTTGCAAGTCTCACTGTGCCTTTTTAATAGCACTTCCCAATTCCACAGGTATAACGATATCACACTAGAAACATGTACAGACAGTACAGTATCATGATTTTTATTTTTACGCCGAAGAAATATAATTATTTTTCTACCCTGTTTTGTCAGCTTGCGGGACCCCTAAATGCGATAACTCCCTCAAATCTAATTACTGTCACAAATGTGACAAAGTAAAACCAAATATGTAGTAACGAACCACAAATGTAATACATTTGGTCACATGTGTAGTAAATATTGTGCATGCTCGATCTGAAATCCATACTGGTCCGAGTTTCCTCTGCCCGACTGCAGTTTACCAACTCGATACTCGATCGCTAATTCTAATCGCATTACTTTTCATCAATTCAATAATTTAGTCGCTACGTACAGCATTTATGTTTTGTTACATATGTGTTAAAATGTAACATGACATATGTGGTAAATTCCAATTCGCAATAATTTTGTAGTTCGTTACAGTTTCTGTGTCACAACAAAATAGTAATAAACAGATCAACTACATCTAATAAGACAATATTATATATAACCACTGACATTTTCGTTTTATAAGTATTAACTCTAAGGTCCCATTTTTCAGAATTTTAACATAATTTGTAACCATTCTGCATATTCAGTAAAAAGAACTATGTCATCTGCACACATTAATAAAAATAAAACAACATTTTCTAACTAAAAATGTTCTATATTGTTATTAATAAAATGATTTTTAAATTCATAACGTATTGGGTGATAAAAAAGTGAAAAATCAGAACAGTGATCGTTAACTAAAACTAACGAGTTGACATTTGTGTACCTAGATAGTATATGTACTATTTTGTGCTGATTTTAAATACATTTTTTTCAATAAAAGTTCAAAATGAGCACATGACAGTATTAAGAACTGATTTACAGACTGTTGGGTACTTGTTAGGGGAGGCGACTTTTTTAGGCGAGACAACTAAACATGCATTCGTTTGCGTGTAGAAATGGGCGACCTGCTTACAATTCTTGACGTCGGGAAATTTTTTATTGAAACTAATATTTATGTTACATAACACTGAGTATTTGTTCCGCAAGTGAAATTGACAAACGGAATAAAGCCGCCAACCGTGTTCAAAATCACAAGGGGGACTTTTTCATTGTGAACAAAATTACAATTAAATAATAATAATAATGATAATAATAGAAACTCTCTCTCTCTCTCTCTCTCTCTCTCTCTCTCCAGTCTCTCTCTCACACACACACACACACACACACACACACACAACACACTATAGAACTATTTAAGAAATTTAACAAGTGTTAACATGTGAATACTTAAATGCCACAAGTAAAAATTTACACCTTTAATTAGAACATTCTGTAATGGGTGAACAAAGACAACGCATCCGGCCAGTCTTTCGATGTGAAAGTACTACTGTATTTCCATAAATTGAGTGCACATGGTTTTTATTATTTGTTTCTTTTAATTCAAAATGTTTCCATTTAACTAACAATAAAATGCATTTAAAATGCACTGACCTAACCAAATTATATTTTTATATATTAATAAACATACGGAACTTAATCATTGCAATATTCACATACAATAAGGCTTAAGCAAAGATGTAAGTGGTACATAAGGTAATAGACGAACGTTTTATATAATTACAGAAACAAAAGAGAAGAATACAGGCGTTGGAAAAAATAGGGTGGCCGGAAAGAAGGATTAAAAAATTAAGACCGGTACTAGAAGATTTAGAGTACATTTCGTCTGATGAAGAGGGAGATCCGGTCACCCGAACCAGAAAAACAAGGGTACTGGCTTGGGAAAGCAGTGCCCTTGCTAAATACAAAAGTGTTTTGGATGCTTTTTATTTTAAAAAAGTGGCTAAGGCCAAACAGTTGTTTATGTCATATAAGCAGGTGAAGGATGATACTTGTAGAGCATCGGCCCGAGAAATCCCAGATGAGGCAGTGTCATGGACACTGAAGCAAAATAACTCGGCGGCCGATGACTCAAATTTATTTGAGTAATTTCTCCAACAGGCCCCAGTTTCACAATCATTCCTTTATTAATCTTAATAATTTGTTGGTTTTTAAGATATTAAGGCATTGATGGTGTTCTTTTGAAGTCCTCAAGATCTCGTATAGTTTAAAATATTTGTATTTAGATTTGTCTAAAATAATATCAGTAGTTTTATAAAACGATTATACAAATTTAATAAATTTTACTCAGGGAAAGTTTAATTAGGGAATGATTGTGAAATTTGGGCCAGTTCTTGTACGGGAGTGTATTATGGTAACTTTTCCACTTCACTTTTTCTATTTTTGACACTTTTAACTGTAAAATTGACACTTTTAACTGTAAGTTATGTACTTTAAACCTAACGATTTACACTCGTTATTATATGAATAATAAATGGGATGAAATGGACTCTTAAAAAGTACTTAAACCACATCACCGCACAGTATATTGTCACTGGTGGATGTTCAATTGCCACTATGGGAGCGTCGACCTCGCTCGACACCTTATTGGTCTGAGGTCTATCTACTAGCTGGTTTGTTTGATGTCAGTATAATGTTTTCAAATCATTGGCAATGTTGTCTATGACATATTGGTCGAGGGGAAGAGAGTTTGGGAGTTTTATCTTGAGTGGCCTCTGTGTATGTCTACTACGTCTTGAATATTTTGACCCTTTGGTTTTTATATCATCATTAACTTTTACATCATTATAATAAGTTGAATTGACTTGCATATTAATCCATAAAGTTAAAAATTTACAGACAAAAGATTAAATGTCACAGTTTAAAACCCTTATACACTCCCGTAGTTTAGTATTATACTGATAAAACAATGTTAAGGACCTTCCAAAAATTACTCTATTTGAAACTTAAAAAACCTTTTTTGGAAATAGTTTTAATGGAAAATAAATTATCACACAATATTATATTTTATGGACTACATGTCTACAAAGATTTCTATTCAAATTAAAACGGAATTTGATTTTGTTTCAAGTCGTTCCATTTTTTATCAGTATATACAGATGTACCATACTTTTGTTATACATGGTTGAACCTTCACCTGCTACTGTTGGAACCACTCTGGTTGTGACAGTGAAATACTCTTTATTTCTATAGAAAATCAAATAAATTTGAATAAAGGTGGAAGCTTCCAATTACTTGTACCTAGTCGTAACTGAAAGTTTGTATGTACATCCGCAATTGTCATAAAGTAATTTTATAGAAATTTTGGCGCTATGTGGATTTTACATGGCGAAAATGGGGATTTTTACATCGAAAGTGATGTCTTTGGTGGCGTTTTACGTCATGCGCAACCGTGAGAATCTGCCATTGCCATGGTTTTTCAACATGTTAAAACAGCGCCAACGTTTTATTCTACTAGTATGCAGATATATTCTAGGCTAATTGTAGATGCGCCTACAGATTTTCTGTTATGACTAGGTACAAGTAAGCGAAAAATATCAATCTTTATTAAAGTTTATTTGATTTTTATTGGAAATAAAGAATATTTCACTTTCACATACAGACTGGTTCCAACAGGACATTATTTTATACTGTTTTGTTTTTGTGTGTGTGTGTGTGTGTGTGTGTGTGTGTGTGTGTGTGTATTCGACATATTGTTTTTTAAATCATATTTCATGTTAAATGAGGTCGGCATAGTGACGAGAGATTTAAATGATAATGTAAATTTTTTATGTGATTGTTTTTCACATTATGGAGAAATACTGTTTTTTGTGTATTCGACATATTGTTTTTTTAAATCATATTTCATGTTAAATGAGGTCGGCATAGTGACGGGAGTTTTAAATGATAATGTAAATTTTTTATGTGATTGTTTTTCACATTATGGGGAAATACTGTTTTTTGTGTATTCGACATATTTTTTTTTTAAATCATATTTCATGTTAAATGAGGTCGGATTAGTGACGGGAGTTTTAAATAATAATAATGTAAAGTTTATGTGATTTTTTAACATTATAGGGAAATACTGATTTCTGTATTCGACACATAGTTTATAATAATAATAATAATAATAATAATGTAAATTTTATGTGAAGTTTTTAATTTAATAGGGAAAAAGTGTTTTTTGTGTATTCCACACTTAGTTTTTTTATATCTTTTTTATTTTATGTTACATGAGGTCGACATTTAAACTTATACGGAAATTTCAACACCGAGTTTTGATTATATATTATTTCATGTTACATGAAGTCGGCTTTATGACAGGTGTTTTAAATAATAACAGAAAGCCGTTTAAGTAGTAATATTTATATGATATTGTGTATTTTCAACCTTATATCGGAAATACTGTTTTGATTTTTTATTTTGTATTCGACAAAACTTATTTTGCCATATATTCTTTCATGTTGTATTTACAATATAAGTTATGAACTTTATCGTAGACTTCTAGTTGTTTTTGTTAGCAAATTTTACCTGTCATTTGCCAGTACAGTCCAACCTGCCTTAAAGACCACCTCTATATAAAGGCCACCTGCTTATAAAGACCATAAGAATTGTATCCGAATTGTTCTTTATTCAAATTATTTGAACCTGCATATAAAGGCCACCTGCCCATAAAGGCCACTTTTACTAGTTCCCTTGGGTGGCCTTTATAGACAGGTTTGACTGTATTTGAATACTGTGGCGTTATTAGATGTATGCACGACGGTGCGGTACATAACACGACGACGATGATCTATCATTCACAAGAAACAGCAGTAAATTAAGAGAAAACAGTCAGGAGTTTTTCACTTATATTTGTGAATATTCTTTATTCTCAATGACTATAGTGATTCGTCAAAGATAATAATGTTAAGACGAACATGCATAGTATAGATATAAAATAAACAACATAATGGATATATATATATATATATAAATAAGCTATGACAGAAATGCGACTTAAACTCAACGTTTCATCAAATTTCCGTCAAAAAAGCGTCGGCTGAAATTTAAAAAATAGTGCAAATTTAAGCTGAAACGTTAAATTTGAAATTCAGCAAAAATAAGCTATGACAGAAATGCGACTTAAACTCAAGGTTTCATCAAATTTCCGTCAAAAAAGCGTCGGCTGAAATTTAAAATATAGTGCAAGTTTAAGCTGAAACGTTAAATTTGAAATTCAGCAAAAATAAGCTATGACAGAAATGCGACTTAAACTCAACGTTTCATCAAATTTCCGTCAAAAAAGCGTCGGCTGAAATTTAAAAAATAGTGCAAATTTAAGCTGAAACGTTAAATTTGAAATTCAGCAAAAATAAGCTATGACAGAAATGCGAATTAAACTCAACGTTTCATCAAATTTCCGTCAAAAAAGCGTCGGCTGAAATTTAAAATATAGTGCAATTTTAAGCTAAAACGGAAAATCAGTGATAGCTTAAATTTCAGCTTAGATTTAAGTTAACTAAAACGAGTCGTATACTGAAATTTCAGTCAAATTTCAGTCATCATGAAATATGCTGAAAGGCGGCGTATAAGTCATATAAGCCAGGGCTTAAATTTGTTGAAATAGCAAATTTCCGAAAACTTAAATCGACTGAAATTTAATTTTCCGTTGAATTTAAGTCAAATATCCGCCAGCGTAAATTAGTCATTTTGTCCTGTGATACCAATGGGTAAAAACTATGCATCATTTCTTGCTTATTTGTTTCTTTATTTTTACGAAGCAGAATTTATGCAGAACTTTGTTAAATCTGGAGAGAAAACTGTCGTCAAATCATTCAACTCAACATACAGATATATAGATAACGTTCTGTCTCTTAACAATCCTAAATTTGGAGACTATGTTAATGTCATCTATCCTAGTGAGCTTGAAATAAAAGACACGACTGATTCCTCAAGTTCTGCTTCATATTTAGACTTATACCTGAACTATGACGCACACGAAAGGCTACATTTGAAACTTTATGATAAACGTGATAACTTCAATTTTTCTATTGTCAACTTTCCTTTTTTGCAGCAATATACCTGTTTCTCCTGCTTATGGTGTATTTGTTTCCAAATTAATACGCTATGATATAGCTTGTTCCCACTACGGGGACTTTGTACAACGAAGTGGGCTGCTTGCAAATAAATTGTTGACTCAGGGATATTGCAACCCTAGGCTTATCAAGGCCTGAAAAAGTTTTATGGTCGTCATCACAATATTGTGGACAAGTTTGATGTCTCTGTGTCCAGAATTGCCCTGGATATTTTTGACGTCTCACGATTTTGATTACACACGTGGCGGGTGTAGCTAGATAAACAGGAGATGCTTACCTTTCCGGAGCACCCGGCATCAATTCCATGGTGGAAGTTCATGTGTATAACCTTACATGTCAGTTCCAAAGTTTATATTTTGCTTCTGGATTGTGATTCGGATAAGGGCTAGTTTGTTTGCTTTTGATTAAATGTCAATTGAAAATTCATAAAATTACAAAATTTATTTCCTAATTCAAAAATAAATATATTAGAAACAGTTGATCTATGGTGCATATTGTATACAATGGAATTGAATTTGATTTTCAAATATGACTGGTAACTGCAAAAGTTAGTACTAGGCAGAATCAAAAGGCGAATTTGAAGATTATATGCTCAATAAGAATAAGCACAGATTCTTGCAGTATATACATGATTAATGAATTTGCTCCATATGTTTCGTGTATTTTCGTTCATTTTCCTTTTCGGATTTTGGCTGCACGATAATAGTTATATTCATCAAAGTTGACACCAAATTTTATACAGATACAAAATATAACCGTTTCAGAATGGCCTGGTTATTTTCGGACATGAAATCTGTTGATTAATTTAAGGAAGGAAGTAGCTTACAATAATCTTAGATCAAATTCTAGTCTTAGGAAGCCCATGCAAATTCACTGGTATAAGATAACAAAAGTATATTGCAAAGAAATGTTTGAAAGTGTGCCAAAATGAATAATAGCCGTCATCAAAATAGAGGAGCATCAACTAAAAATAAGTCTTAGTTATGTATTTTTTAAATGTATAAAAGCTGTTTTTCTTTAAAAAAGTCATGCTAACTTTTTAGTCCTTCTTAAATAGAGAAACAAAGGCTGGCGTTTCTTTCTGGAAATTTAAGGATGGCGTTACTTTTTAACGGACCTGTATAGATGAAGGGTTCATCGGTTCAAAAGTCAAAATCACATTTAAAACAATACTAAAATGGCAACTTATCTGGAAAAGTGTAAACCTTTTGTATAAACATGTATATTAGATTATAGTTAGTATTGACACGACAATCATTTTAATATACAAGATACAAGGGCCTTTATTTAGAGTCCATTGAAATTACAAATAACATATTAGAGCTTGTAATTCGACAAAACATATAATATATAGCAAACATTATATAACAGTATAGGTGTGATAGTGTGAAAATTATTAAATTATATTGTATATGTATATGTTAAATAAAGTTATATTTAAATTGTTTGCGTTGTGTTATTATTTTTGTAGTAAACATGTGTTGTTCTGTATGTGTCCTACACTTGTTGTTTTCTCCTGTATATGTCTTTTGTTCTTTTGTGTAATCTAATTCTGGTTATTGTGGTCAGTCAGATGTTGTGGAGTTACCTGACCACTATTTGGTCATTTCCTTTTGGTCAGAGGTTCTTTCTGATTGGTTCTTTTAAAATATATTGTTTGACAGATCTTTTATTGATTTTCTGGTGTAAAGAAGTAGTTTGATTTTGACTAGTGATTTGACTCATACTCAGCTTTAAATTCAACTATATTCAGCACACATCACACATAAGGTAAATATTAATATCAATAATCATACATTTATTACTTTCTATAAATTTCCATTTTTTCAATATTTTGGTCTTTGTCTCTTATGGTCATGTCTTTGCAGCAATGCTTCTTTTAATATTACTAATTTTTATGAATGAGTGCTTGTGTGATAATTTGAATGGATGAGGCTTTTTGGGTGAAATCTTCCCTTTAAACAGTATTGTAATTTAAAATTGCTTTTATTCCACTTTGTAAAATGTATCAGACTTATGGATTAAGTCTGTTAAAACTACATTAGTACAAATGAAATAAATACTCCATGTGTATTGTATATTTTAGTATTTTTTGTGCCGGTATTTATGAACCCTTTTTTGTTTATTTAGGACCATACCCTTGCAATATATTTGTATTTTATACTTTTCTGTAACTGTTCAATATGTTTCGGCTATGCTATTACTTGTATTTCTGCATTCCAATGTTATCACATAATTGCAGGTCCGTGTTTTCTTTTGGTGTAATAATTACAAATAGCCGATATTAACTTATATATCTTTATATATTTTGTTGAAAACATATTTTAATGTTCCGTAGTATTTTGTTTTAAACACCTGTTAAATCCATTTATTTGCTTGGATGATTGTAAACTATTCCCGGCGAAATATTTATATTTATGATGTCACGGTCGTGCAGTAGTGGTTTTGGGAACGGGTCTATTCTATTTTTATGTTGTATGTAAATTAGGTCATCCATCCGCTAATGTCTGTTTTTTGTTATATTTAAATTCAGGGATGGATTATTGTACGATTAATGTTAGAATGAATTTAATGTAGAAGGGAATAAAAAATAAAAATCAGATTTAAGAGATATTTAGACTTCGGTTTTATTAATATATACATTTAATTATAAGCTGAAAACTAACGCTTTAGTAAAATAGACCTAAACATGGATAAGTTATAAAATTAAAACTGGTATAATATGTAATTATAGAGATATGCAAAATAAAAAAAGAAAACAAAAAACAAACTAGAAGCAATAGCAATATACATAATGAAACAAAGAAAGAAAATCTGAATAAAATGCATGCCAAAACAGAAGTTACTATAAAAGGAGTAATCATAAAGTACATAAAGCACATGAAATAAAAAAAATATTTATATAGAGGATCTTAGACGAGTGGGGGTTATTGAACGAGTTTAATAAATTTCATATTAAACTCTCGCGAGTCTAAGATTCTATATATCACATAACTCAAAATATGACATGTACATATTATTTGATGCCATATAGAAACAGGCGATTTCTATCTAGGTCAGACAAATCACCTCCAAATTAACTGCGAGAGTAAGAATATAGTTCTATTTGGTTATAGTAAAAGTAAATTATCACTTAGAAAAAAAAGACATAATCAGTATGTAAGTTTAAATCATAATATTTTCCGAATGCATCGAAATTATTTTTCAAAGAATCTTCAAAAGTCTAAAAAATAAACAACATACTGACACAGCTTTAATATGACGTCATTAGGCACGACCACTACGTAAATCAGAAGCTTGATAACTAATTACGTCAAAATCAAGGGATATTACATAGGTACCTGTGTAATACGAAAAATATTACAACGTTTTATTCCATCAATAAACAGGAGGGTTATGTGATATAAAAATATTAATATATAAAATAAAACTTTTAAAAATTGTTTAGATAAATAAAGACTATTTGTTACATATAGATCATTTACTTTCCGAGCCATCCCAAATATGCAACGGTCTTCTACAGTCACTGTATGACTCTGCTGTTCTGGTGTCAATAAGAAGACTGTTCCATATTAGGGCTGCCTCGTAATGAAATGACTTTAGCCATACCCGGTAGTATTGCCTTGGGGCTGGTGCGCTGTTCTTTCCTTCCTAAAAAATAGGTTGATATTTTCAAAATTTATTAAGTCTTGTATATAAAAAAGCGCAATGTTTTGTAAAAATAAAATTAAACTTTCTTCGTTATTTTTTATTCTATTTACATGTAAATCTTTTATATTATTATTAATTGAAAAAGTATGTAATGAAGAAGAATAGAATGACCCTTTCCTGTATTCTTTAAAGTTTTCATTTTGGTAATACTTCGCTGGCTGCAGAACGGGACATGTAACAGGACAGTAATTAAAACTACATAAAAATAAAAGAATTAAAAAAAGAAATGGGCCCTGATGTGTAGATAAAGATCGTGTTTATAAAGTTCGAGGTAACAAATTAAAAATAATACAAAAATGGATAAATATCTGGAAAACTATTAACTTTTTTAAAAGGCATGTTTATTAGAATATGGTAGGTATTGATACAACAATCATTTTGATAAACAGGTTGAGGCCATGGCTTCAGAAGTCAAGTTTATAGACACAAAAGAATACTGAAATTGTTTACTACATGAGAAAACTTTAAATTTTAAATTCAACTATTTGCAAAGATTTTGACATTGGGTTTTCAATGTTTTTCAAAAATAAATCAGCTAGCAAATATTTTTCAGGTGAGCGTATCAGTCACAATGGACCTCTTGCATTTAAAACTATTTCAAAGAACATTTCTATTTCAAAGAACATTTTTCTAAAATCTCTGTAAACATACTGGATTACTGAAATGTTGTTTGCGTTTTGATGTAATGACGATAGCAACCGAGTTGATGAACATCCAATAAAACAGAAGATAAAGTATTTTTTAATTATTATAGTAATTGTGGTGATTCAGTTCTATTTTGTAACGAGGACTACTTGGTAGTTGACGGCAATATCGTCAAAAACCTTTAATCTGCGTCAACAAAGATTCTTCCACTTCATGTCATAAATGTAGCTGAACATATTTAATGGAGCTGAAGCATACAACTTTCCACAAGCGAACTACTGGGTTGATTTCACTTTTATTACTGTATTTATAGTAAACCCCAATTATGTCTTTTTTAAATTAGCAAAAATTGAAATGCTCTTTTTTGACATAAAGGTCATTTTGACATATGGATTGTCTATTATATGTATCATTTACATATAAATGTTTGAAATACTTACCCAAAAAAATTCCCCATGTTTATATGAATCACGAATTATTCACACGTTGTGCCTACAAAATCAGAAAAAACATTCGTAAATTACATTGTGGTAACTCTTAAAATAAGAGAACTTAATTTTTCGATAACGCATTCCATGTCACCATTCCAAACAAGTAACTCGCCGTCGTAAATGTGGGGACACAGTTGAGTAGATTGGTGCTCTCCGAGTTTAACGTCCAAATCAAGAATCTTTTTTATCGAAGTCAATTCTGGGATGGTGTTGGAAACCTGAATACAGGAGAAAATCACGTTGGCACTATGACCAAGAATTTTGTTAAACGATGTTTTCTTAAAATATCAAATTACCAATACTAGAGTTCATAGATGTGTCGTTAAGCTGGAGGGAGGTAGTTGCGTAGGTGATTTTCCCAGAGAAGTATGTAAATCTTGAACCATATCATCAAAACCCTTGCTCCACTTTACTCTTAAAGTTTTATTTCACATGATTATTTTTACCATTGATTGCACAACGTGACAGGTGTGGCTAGCTAAACAGGAGGTGCTTGCCTTTCCGGAGCACCCAACTTTTCTTTCCTGGTGGAAGTCCACGTGTCTTACCTGACTTGTCAGTTTCAAGATTTTTACTTTGCTTCTGGATTATGATTCGGACATAGATAGGTATGTTAAACTTTGTTTTTTTATTTCTACTATTACGGGTTATTACGAAGTGAATCTATTTCCTTATAAACCTTTAGAGCCATTGTAATATATGTTGTGGTTTTAAAATAAAAAAACATCATATCTTAGAAAAACAATGAAAATAATTGTGATTATTTCATAGATTTTATTTTATTTGTATTACACTATATAAAATAATTTTATTGCTTGGATCCAAGATCATTTTTCCATTATTGACGACATAATGGATCACAATGATAATTATTATAAGTGTGATAGTTATTATCAAACATACTGGTCCCTGTTCAATTCATCAACAAGTATAGAAAAATATTAAACCTGGCAAATTAAGTTA
Organism: Anadara kagoshimensis; assembly: GCA_021292105.1. Taxonomy (NCBI): domain Eukaryota; kingdom Metazoa; phylum Mollusca; class Bivalvia; order Arcoida; family Arcidae; genus Anadara; species Anadara kagoshimensis. Next base: position 11,588,106 of record CM037859.1, read on the forward strand.
AACACATGTAATTCTATCAGGGAAGAGAGAGCAGGCGGTCATAAAGTGCAATCACCTCCCGCTACGCTTCTAATCTAAAATTGTAAATATGAATATGGGCTATATATCAAAACAATCGTATCAATAGCTACACTATTTTAATATACATGTCTTAACAAAACGTTAATAATTATCTAAATAACTACTGTTTAAGTATTCGGTCACATCTGCGACATTGACCTTTGAACCCATGACCTACATCTACATACCAAAATGATCGTGTTTTCAATACCTACAATTTTCTAATATACATGCCTATAATACATGTTATAGTTTTCCAGATAATTGACCATTTTAATATTCCCTCGCATCTGTGATCTTGACCTTTCAACCGATGGCCTTAATATTTAAAACAAAATGATTGTTATATCAATACCTAATATATTCTTATTTACCCTATCTGACCAAAATCTATAAAAGTGATTGGCTAAATCGAATCAAATGACCAACCGAGTATTAGTCCGTACGAAGCCGAACGCGCAAACATACTGGTTCAGTGAGGCTTATACCAGATAGTTAAGAGTTACGTCCCCGTCTCTCACGTGAACATTAACCAAAATGACGACCGTAAATAAAAGGTTTGCGAAACCTTCTGCTGGAGATAGTGATATAAAAAAGCATGAAAGTATCATTATGAGACATTGAAAGCCCACGAAAAGTCTGCTACACTTTGTTCGTATGCTAAACGTTAGTACTATTTTGCTGTAGTATTTTATTGTAGTTCCCGAGTAAGATAATCTATTTTTCTTCAACTTCTTTTATCGTCATCGACAACATAAAAACTTTTTTTCAATAGCGTCGGGTCATCGGTAGGGTAAAAAACTTATATGGTTTGTTAGCGTCCAGTACGGAATGATACAGGGTCAGTAGAAAACATACCGGTATCTTTTTTACTGACCCTCTCATTCCGTACCGGACATTAACAAACCATGTAACTTATAATACATGCCTGTACAAATGTTATAGTTTTCAAGTTAATCAACCATTTCAGTTTTGGTTCGCATCTGTAATCTTGACTTTTGGACCCACGATCTTATTCTATATATCAAAATGATAGTAACAGCAATGCCAACAATATTCTAATATACATACTTATGCAAAATGTTAATTGTTTTCCTGCTAATTAATAAAATTTAGAAAGGTAAATAGTAGGCCATGACCTCCACAATTGACGTTGATCGTGTTTTGATGGTAATTATAAATAATATTTCAAAACTGAAAATCTCAGGATTTTATCTGAGCAAAAAATAGAGTTATAATAATTTGAAGTTATTTTTTACGATTTAAAAAAACTAGAGGCACCAAGGAGCATGTATAGCTCACCTAGGTAGAGTTGTTGCAGAATGAAAATCAACAGATTGTCTAATGTTTGAATAAATGCTTGAAATTTATTACACAAAATTTATTTTTATCACAAAAATTCAATATTATTTCCTTTCAAAACTAAACCATATTTCAAAATTTTGAGACAATACATACCAAGTATCATCGATTTTTCATGTATAATATCTGAGAAATTTTCCTTATCCAAAAACTGGTCAATGAACCATGAAATTAGGGTCAAGGACAAAAGCCATGATGCAGTCTGACTGATGTGCTATGGTGTCCACCTTGGATTACGTGCGAACATGTCGGACACAATATTTCAGGTAGACCACACAAGGACTATTGTCACAAAGTTTGGTTGCAATTGGCCAAGTGGTTTCACAGATGCAGATGTTATGTTAAAATACCAAATGTAAAGACCCAATGACTATTGTGGCCTAGTTTGGTTCCAATAGGCTCAGTAGTTTCAGAGAAAAACATGTTTGCACGTATTTTTCCACAGGGTTCAATGTTAAAATATGTTCTCCACTGACAGCCATCTTGGATTTTGTGTGGCCCTCAAAGACATCAGTGTTGTAGGGGGCCACCAAAAGACTCTTGTGGCCAAGTTTGGTTCAAATTGACTTAGGGGTTTTAGAGAAAAGATCTTTGAAATTGTTCCAATAGGGTCCAATGTTAACCTATGTTTCCCGTTGGCAGCTATTAAAGATTAGGTGCAGACTTAAAAAGACATCACCCGAAGACTATTGTGGCCAAGTTTTCTTCAACTGGCTTAGGGTTTCAGAGAAAAAGATCTTTGATACTGTTCCCATAGGGTCTAATGTTAACCTATGTTCCCCGCTGGCCGCCATCTTGGATTAGGTGCAGACTTAAAAAACACCGGTTTCAGAAGGTACCATCTAAGGACTACTGTGACCAAGTTTAGTTCCAATTGAATCAGTAGTTCAGAGAAAAATATCTTTGAACGTATTTTCCCATAAGGTCCAATGTTGAAATATGTTCTCCACTGACGGCCATCTTGGATTTTGTGTGGCCCTCAAAAACACCAATGTTGTAGGGGGTCACCCAAAGACTATTGTGGCCAAGTTTGGTTCCAATTGGCTTAGGGGTTTTAGAGAAAACGATCTTTGAAATTGTTCCCATAGGGTCCAATGTTAACCTATGTTTCCCGTTGGCAGCTATCTAAGATTAGGTGCAGACTTAAAAAAACACTAAAAGACTATTGTGGCCAAGTTTGGTTCCAATTGGCTTAGGGTTTTAGAGAAAGATATCTTTAAAATTGTTCCCATAGGGTCCAATGTTAACCTATGTTCCCTGTTGGCCGCCATCTTGGATCAGGTGCAGACTTAAAAAATACCAGTTTCAGAAGGTATCATCTAAGGACTACTATGACCAAGTTTGGTTCCAATAGGTTCAGTAGTTTCAGAGAATAATATCTTTGAACGTAATTTCCTATAAGGTTCAATGTTAAAATATGTTCAACCCCTGGCGGCCATCTTGGATTTGGTGTAGCCCTCAAAAGCCCCAATATTGTAGTGGGCCATCCAAAAACTATTGTGGCCAAGTTTGGTTCCCATTGGCTAAAGGGTTTTAGAGAAAAAGATCTTTGATATTGTTCCCATAGGGTCCAATGTTAACCTATGATCCCCGCTGGCCTCCATCTTGGATTAGGTGCAGACTTAAAAAAACACCGGTTTCAAAAGGTACAATCTAAGGACTACTGTGACCAAGTTTGGTTCCAATTGGCTCGGTAGTTTCAGAGAAAAATATCTTTGAACATATTTTCCCATAGGGTCCAATGTTAATCTATGGTCCCCGCTGGCGGCCATCTTGGATTAGGTGCAGACATGTCGGACAGAATTTTTAAAGTAGACCACCCAAGGACTGTTGTGACAAAGTTTAGTTGCAAATGGCCCAGCGGTTTCTGAGGAGTTGATCTTTTACGACGAACGGACGACGACGACGGACGCCAAGTGATGGCAAAAGCTCACATGGCCTTTTAGGCCTGGTGAGCTAAGAAAGCGTATCCTTTTTGTCCGAATTTCACAGAATGTACAAACTACATGCTTGAACCTTACAAAAGCCAGATTTGTTCTCCAACTGTTGGATTCGGAGAAGATTTAGTAAGATTTTTGCACCCTTTAAGACACCTTGACCTATGGTAGCAATGGCAACGCCAGGAACAAATCTGCATTGCTCTGGCCCATATACCCTTTTAACCAAGTTATATAAAAATCTGTGCAGTAGTTTCAGTGAAAAAGTCGAAAAAGTGTTAACGACACACGCACACACGCTGTGCTATACAATAAGGTCATTTGAGCTAAAATTTATAACTGATGTAAATCCCAGTAGAGGTATGCAAATATATTCTTATATTAATTGTATGTTTAAATATTTGCCGGTATTGACATGATAATAACAGATTTAAATTTTAGATTCAATAAGTATATATCTCAGCATATTGAAATCATACTCTAAAAATCTTACCTTTTTCCTTGTCATGAGAGTAATAATTTTCAATTAAATAATCAATAACTGACAACATCTTTAATTTAAAATTTAAAGGTAATTGCATGAGTGAATCTCGATGAACGCATTTAAACTTTTGGATTCTTTCCAATATATACTACCTTAAGTAAAACGTCTGACTTCTTTTTATTTATTAACGTCGATAAAGCAAAAAGAATACCATAAATCAAAAATTCTTACATGATCGAATTTACTGCTAATATTAATGCAAGTGTACTTTTTTATAAACAGTAGTAAATATAAACAGGTGGTAACCATGTCACACACACACACACACACACACACACACACACTTCAAAGGAAAATTTACCTATGATAGTAAGTGAATTTGCGGTAGGATTGTCTTTTGTACTACCACCAGAAACCACTCAAAATTAATAGAATTTAATATATTTCATTATATATCAAGCTAAATTTATTTTGAATAGGTTGCAACAAAAGATTCGATAATTTTAAACAACGTATCATGATTGTGAACACATTCCATATATTTTCTAGTGGCTGTACTCTGCTGATAATGTGTTTTAGCTTCATCCTTTAAACTACTTAAGGGTGTTAGATCCCTACGTCACCATACTAACAACTTCATCGATTTCAAGTATGCGTAGTATTGGCAAATGTCACTGCTGAAAACCAATGTCCTCTGTATTTTACCGCTTCATCGTATTCACTCTACGCCAGAGTCCGAAATTTTTGCATTTATCCCGTTTTTGTTCTTTTTTTAAAGACAGGGCATCGTACCTATGATAGAGGTAGGAATACGGCATTATTTTCAGCGTACAGAATTTTAGGTACATCGTTTTTTCATTATTTGCGTTTGCGGTAAGTATTAATAAATAATATATTCTTTAAAATTAGAACATCCTACTTACTCGGGTAGTTGCATGGTATAGAAAAAGGGTATATTATTTATTATAATCATCTTTGCTAAGACATTTACTGTCATTAAATCTAATTTCTTATCACTTAATTCGGTAATTTTACCTCTGATAAATAGTAGTTATATAACCAATTAGTTATTGTGTTGTTTCCTATTGAAAATGGAACATAATTATGAATCATCTACAAAAACTATTATATTACACACACACACACACACACACACACACACACACACACACACATTTTTATATGGAACTTCATATCAATATATATTATATTTCTTTCTTTGTGTAAAAATAAAATGCAGTGTCATGTTTGAAATTCGAGAAATTGCCATTGCGTTATAAAATGGATCGAATCATCTATTACAAGCTTAAATTATATTATTCAATAGACGATGAAAAAAATCCATAATCACATAAGGACACTTAAACTTATAGCAAAAAGGTTATTAGAATCAATTACAATAACTTAGAACTTTCATAGCGTATATACATTTAATTTTTAATTAAGCTATAAATTTCAATATTTAGACCGTTGTTTGCCTTTTGTATATGCCAGACGATAGGTTATAACATAGGTTTTATGAGTTTGAATGCTATTTATAAAATGTTCTTTCATATTGTAATGTGGTTTTATAAATAATCTGAATTACCTATCAATTGTATAAGGCAAACAATTTTATCATTTACCAATATCTGTAAAGTCTGACAAGTCTGTACGGAGCCATTAGGCTCATCAGGCCAGAGCTTATCCCGATTTCGGTGGCGGTAAGCGACTGAGAGTACAAGACTCTCCCCTGAATAGAACGCCGGTCAATCGCAGGGTTAACCCCTAGCATTTTGCTAGTACGCATTTATTTTTCAGCTGAGTGAACTGGAACAAGGTGAAATTAGGTGTCTTGCTCAAGGACACAACACATCGCCCGGTCCAGGGATCGAACCCACGACCTTCGAATCATGAGTTCAACGCCTTAACCACTATAGGCCACGCGCTTCCTACGTTTCTGCTTATAACGTAGATGAAAACTAAATCCAATTTTAAAACATACCAGTCCATGTCCAAATCAAAATTTCAAAATCATTGTTAAAACTTTAAAAGCTTCAAGGTTAAATAAAACGCGTGAAATTATGGAAGCTGCTCCGGAAGTGTCAGCACCCCCTGTTTAAATAGTAACACCCGATCTATAAAATCAAAATTAAAAATCAAGTTGAAATGGAAGTGCAGGATGTCAAATATATCGAGGATAATAACGGATACAGGGTTATCAAACTTATTAACAATTTTGTGCTATTTCAGTCGCGCTGAAATCAATTTCCAAAATATGTAGCACTTGGATTTGTAAATTAATTCATTAATTATGATCTAATGAAAATAGTGAGAAATTATGTATGTATGACTGTCGCCAAATCATTCAACTCAACACACAAATATATAGATATAGTTTAGAGACTATGTTAATGTAATCTATCCTAGTAAGCTTGAAATAAAACACACGATTGATTCCTCAAGTTCTGCTTCATATTTAGACTTATACCTGAATTATGACGCACACTAAAGGCTACATTTGAAACTTTATGACAAACTTGATGACTTCAATTTTTCTATTGTCAATTTTCTTTTTTATGCAGCAATATACCTGCTTCTCCTGCTTATGGTTTATTTGTTTCCGAATTAATACGCTATTGTAGAGCTTGTTCTCACTACGGCTCAAAGTTCCATGTTCCTTTCACACAATTTTGATTACACACGTGGCGGGTGTAGCTAGCTAAACAGGAGTTGCTTACCTTTCCGGAGCACCTGGCCTCACTTCCCTGATTAGGGTTCACGTGTCTAACCAAACTTGTCAGTTCCAAAGTTTTTACCTTGCTTCTGGGTTGTGATTCGGACATGGATAAGTATGTGTTTTTTTAAATAGCATTCGAGTTTTGTTAATTTTCAAGTAATATCAATTGGAAATGCCAAAATATGGTAAAATTGGACTGCCTTTAAAAAATACAATTTACAAAATTAATACATTTTAGCTTCTCAAAAGGTTTAAGCTAGTACTTTTTCCAATTATTTTTTTAGCAAAACAATCTCAATTGTTCTCAAATATCGAGAAAAAACAGTTTTAATAGACTTTATTTCGGTCAAGAAAAAATTATAAAATCTAACTAACATATAAATATATTGCCTTATATCAACACTAAAATCATGCTAAAAAATTAAATATGATAATAAAAAACAAACATACTAATTCATGTCCGAATCACAATGAAGAAGCAAAGTAAAAACTTTAAAACTGACAAGTAAGGTTAGACACGTGAACTTCCAGCAATGAAGTGAGGCCGGGTGCTCCGGAAGGGTAAGCACCTCCTCATTAGCTTGCTACACATGCATCGAGTGTAATTAAAATTGTGTCATTAGCTAGCTACACCCGTCACGTGTGTAATCAAAATTGTGTGAAAGGAACATGAAACTATGGAACGTCAAATATATCTAGGGCAATACTGGACACAGAGACAACAAACCCATCGACAATACTGTTATGACGACCACAATTATAGTTTTTTAGGGTCTTGATAAGCCTAAGCTTACAATATCCCTTAGTCAACAATTTATCTGCAAACAGCCTGCTTCGTTGTACAAAATCTTTGTAGTGGGAAAAACTCAACCTTAGCGTATTATTGGGAAACAAATACGCCATACGCAGGAGAAACCTAATGTAACGAACAATTATATAGTTTTGATTTCGGTCATTGCATAATTTATCGACCAAATAAAAAAATTTAGCATTTAGACTTCGTCATTGGTCATTATGCTATTTTGTCAAGTCCTAGATTGATCATTTTTTGTCAATGAAAATATGTGTCGACCTCATTAAAAGTTTATAATTGTTCATAACATAGCGGATCAATCGACACAATAATATGTTTAGCATTATTTTTTGTGCAGGTCGAATATAAAAATAACTCAAAGAAACTTTGTATTTTTATATAAAAAGAATTAGTGAAAAGAACTTACGTTTTCTTTTTTTCCTCATGATGGATACCACTCAAAAGACAATGTTGAATAATTCACAAAAATGTAGAATTGAATTCATTTAAACTACCAATGACGTGTATGTCTTTACGGTTCTGCACTACAAGCTGATAAACCTCAATTCGGCGAATGCCTGCACAACAAGCTCATCGTTAATTCGCAGAATATTTACTTCCTTGTCCTAAATTTATTTACATATCGCTAGTTTGTACTTGTTTTCTACTAACGTGAAAATCAATACTATAGTCGTTCCGGATCATTTGATTCATTGGTATGTTTGTTAGGTATATAAGTTTTAAGATACATACTTCTTCAGGTTTTGTTTATGAATTTCAAATTGGTATAGCATGTATAGGGAGTAGTGATGTTTTTGGCGATTTAGCTCCTTTTTCATAATTCTATTATATTAGCCTTATTTACTACCATTCCATTGTATGAAAAACCTATCGCGAAACAAATTATAGGTTTTACAGAAGTTGTTGACCCAGGGATATTGCAAGCCTATGCTTATAAAATTTCTCGAAACGTTTTATGGCCGCCATTGCAGTATTGTAGATAAGTTTAATGTCTCTGTGTCAAGGACTGCCATGGATATATTTGACGTCCAATAGTTCCGAATCACAATCCAGAAAAAAAGTAAAATCCTTGAAACTGACAAGTTAGGTGAGACACGTGAACTTCTACCAGGGAAGTGAAGCCGGGTTCTCCATAAAAGTAAGCACTTCTGTTTAGCTAGCTAAACCCGACACGTGTGTCACATCAAAATTGTGTGATAAAAAATAGATATCTGGGCATTAAACATGTATAATAGGATTTTTCGTTAAATCTTTCGATCGCGTAATATTTATTCAATAAGCAAAAAGGTGTATTTATAGCCCATTCCTTAAAAATATTCTTGGCGTGAAAAATCTTTTAAACGGTAAAGGTTAATATTATATCCGACATGTCCGAAACAAAATTACAAATTTGATTTTAGACAGGCACTTTAGAAAATGCCCATTGGTATGATTTTGATCTATTAATTGACATAACCACCCAACTCATTTTACAATCAGTGGTAAATTAAACATATTTCACTTGTATAAAATCCACTGATGTTCACAGTTGCGGGGGAAAATGTTCTCTGAACACCTTGTTTTTTATTATTTAAGGTTACTAGAATATAAATGTTGGTCAGTTCTCACGCAGTCATTACATGAGTTCTATATAGAGTCTGGGTGAGTATTCTAGCTATTTCGTTTGATGGCAAAAAGTATGGTTTAAGGATTCCAAATTCAAATCGACGTGACCCTAAATGAAGTTCAAGCCAACCCCAGTTTTCGTTTGCTTATAAAACTTCACGTGTTATATATAAGGTTCACAAAAATATGTTCACATTTGTTCAGGCAATCTTTTTGTGGGTGGAAGTTAAATACCTGGTAATTTAAAGGCCTTCTGGTTCATGACAAAAGATATTTACAAATGTTTATCATTCACGTCAATCAGTTTTGCAAACTTTGTATATCCTTATATTTTAAAACTGTACACTGCTTTTCAAGATTGTATGGCTATTTGTGAATACTTTACTTGACATTTTAAGTTTTTAAGCCTTTTGGTTGATGATAAGATGTTTACAAGCTTTCAAGTTGCACTTATTCAACGAGCTATAAGATCACGTTTTTTTAAATCCTATGCCTTACAAAACATTTTACTTTTTCAGGTAATGAATGGTTAATTGACAATATATTTAAAAGTTTAAAATTTGAATTTGAGTCAAGGTCAATCAGATTTGCAAAGCTGGTAAATATCCATGCGTTGATGCTTTATATCAAATTCTACAGAAATCTCGTGTTATGCCAAGAAGGAGTTTTACATATATACACATTAAAATGGTTTTTTTTTAAATTTGAATAAAATCATCTTTGTTGTGCTGTTATAGTGTTTAAAGCACGCTGTAGCGTCAAACATAAGCTCCTATGAACGAAAGTGTTCAAATAAACAGAAGGCGCATGTTTAAAGGTTTTTAAAAAAGCAAACCTTTTCTAGTGTGTTCAAGTTTTTTTTTATTGTTTTCTTTTTTGTTTGGGGGGGGGGGGGCACGGAATATGTCAAAAACAGACATATAAATCCATGTTCGAATCACTATCTAACAGCAAAGTAAAACCCTTTAAACTGACAACTTAGGTTAAACATATGAGCTTACTCCAAGGAAGTGAGACCAGATGCTGAGGACAAGTAACCACGTCCAGTTTAGCTAGCTTTATCAGCCACATGTGTAATAAACATTTATTTGAGGGACACGTCCAATAAATCCATGTATTCATCTTTCATGAATTGCTCTTCACTTATGTATTCATTTACTACAATATCCTTTAATATTGAAGTACGACTTGTCATTACGTAATGCCATTGATTTATACTAGCAAGACCTATATTAAACCATACCTATAGACATTATGAGACTTCGCCCTTGACCGATATGGGATTTACTGACCTTGTATAAACCATATTAGGTCACCAGCAGACTGTGTAAATAATAGTACAATGTTTATAAGCCTTAAACTTCGATATATAATAAAGATTTGTTTAGTTTTTAAATGCTAGTATATATTGAATTATAATGTTTTAAAGTTCCAATTCAATAAACTATCTTTTTTGTTAAAGACATAATCTTGATTCTGAATATGATACCAAGAGAATAAATGATTCAAATATAAATATGTCACTCGTTTATTAACTGAACGTTAGTCCATATTATGACTTATTATATCATTTACATATCAATGTTTGTTATACTTACCCTAAAATTTCTCCATGGTTTTTATGTATCACAGATTATTCACACGTTGTGCCTACAAAATCAGAAATTATGCATAAGTTACATTCAGGAAACTCTTAAAATGACAGAACTTAATTTTTCGATAACGCATTTCATGTCACCATTCCAAACTAGTAACTCGCGGTCGTAAATGTTGGGGCACAGTTAAGTAGATTGGTGCTTTGCTTGACCAAATCAAGATTCTTTCATTTGTATCAAAGTCAATTTTGGAATGGTGTTGGAAACCTGAATACAAAAGAAAACGTGAACCCTATGACCAAGAATTGCGTTACATTATGTTGTTATAAAATAACACAATTCCAATACGATAGCTCTTAAGTGTGTCGTTTTGCTGGCGGGAATTAGATGTGTAGGTGATTTTCCCAGAGAAGTATGTACATTTTAAGCCAAGTCATTAAATACCCTTGTTCCGCTTTACTCTTAAAGTCTTATTCAACATGATTATTTCTACCATTGATTGCACACATGGCAAGTGTGGCTAGCTAAGCAGGAGGTGCTTGCCTTTTCGGAGCACCCGACTTTTCTTTCCTAGTGGAAGTCTACGTGTCTTACCTGATTTGTCAGATTTAAAGTTTTTACTTTGCTTCTGGATTGTGATTCGGACATAGATAAGTATGTTTGTTTTTAATTTCTACTATTACAGGTAATTACGAGATAAATCCATATCCTTTTTAAACTTTAGCCAATGTAATATATGTTGTGGTTTTAAAATAAACAAAATCATATTTTGGGAAATAAATTAAGATAATTGTTATCATTTCAAAATTATGTTTTTATTTTTTATTACATTTTTTCAAATTATTTTATTGCTTGGGGTCACGATCATTTTCTTATAATAAAGTTTTCATTATTGTCGACAGAAAAGACCACAATGATAATTATTATAAGTGTGATAGTTATTTTCAAACGCAAACATACTGGTCTTGTTCAATTTACCAACCAGTGAAGGAAAATATTCAACCTAACACATTAAGTTAAACACACGGAATTTTATCAGTGAAGAAAGACCGGAAGGTCATAAAGTGCAATCACCTCCCGCCACGCTTCTTATTTAAAATTGTAAATATGGAAATAGGCTATATATATCAAAACAATAATATCAATAGCTACACTATTTTAATATATATGTCTTAACAAATAGTTAATAATTTTCCAGATAACTACTGTTTAAGTATTCGGTCACATCTGCGACATGACCTTTAAACCAGTGACCTACATCTACATACCTAAATGATCTTTTTGCCAATACCTACAATTTTCTAATATACATGCCTATAATAAATGCTATAGTTCTCCAGATAATTGGCCATTTTAGTACTCCCTCGCATCTGTGGCCTTGACCTTACAACCGATGGACTTAATATTTAAAACAAAATGATTGTTATATCAATACCTAATATATTCCTATTTACCCTATCTAACCAAAATCTATAAAAGTGATTGGCTAAACGTTAGTACCATTTTGCTGTAGTATTTTATTATAGTTCCTGAGTAAGATAATCTATTTTTTTATCTGCATCGACAACATTAAAACTTTTTTTTCAATAGCGTCGGGTCATCGGTAAGGTAAAAAATTTGCATGGCTTGTTAGTGTCCAGTACGGAATGATGCAGGGTCAGTAGAAAACATACCGATACCTTTTCTACTGACCCTCCTTTTCTGTACCGGACATTAACAAACCATGTAACTTATAATACATGCCTGTACAAATGTTTATAGTTTTCAAGTTAATCAACCATTTCAGTAATGGTTTGCATCTGTAAACTTGACTTTTGGACCCATGATCTTATTCCATATATCAAAATGATCGTTACAGCAATGCCAACAATATTCTAATATACATACTTATGCAAAATGTTTATTGTTTTCTTGATAATTAATAAAATTTAGAAAGGTAAATAGTAGGTCATGGCCTCCACAGTTGACGCTGATCCTGTTTTGATGGTAATTACAAATAATACTTCAAAACTGAAAACGTCAGGATGTTATCTGAGCAAGAAATAGAGTTATAATAATTTGAAGCTATTTTTTACGATTTAAAAAAAAACTAGAGGCCCCAGAAGCCTGAATAGCTCACCTAGGTAGAGTTGTTGCAGAATGAAAATCAACAGATTGTCTAATGTTTAAATAAATGCTTGAAATTTAATACACAATATTTATTTCTATCACAAAATTTCAATATTATTTCCTTTCAAAACTAAACCATATTTCAAAATTTTGAGACAATACATACCAAGTATCATCGACTTTTTATGTATAATACCTGAGAAATTTTACTTATCCAAAAACTGGTCAATGGACCATGAAATTAGGGTCAAGGACAAAAGCCATAAGGCAGTCTGACTGATGTACTATGGTGGCCACCTTGGATTACGTGCGAACATATCGGACACAATATTTCAGGTAGACCACACAAGGACTATTGTCACAAAGTTTGGTTGCAATTGACCAAGTGGTTTCACAGGAGTTGATTTTTAAATGCAGATGTTGTTTTAAAATACCATATGTAAAGACCCAATGACTATTGTGGCCGAGTTTGGTTCCAATTGACTCAGTAGTTTCAGAGAAAAATATGTTTGAACGTGTTTTTACATAGGGTCCAATGTTAAAATATGTTTCCCGTTGGCAGCTATCAAAGATTAGGTGCAGACTTTAAAAAAACACCACCCAAAGACTATTGTGGCCAAGTTTAGTTCCAATTGGCTTAGGGTTTTAGAGAAAAAAAACCTTTGACATTGTTCCCATATGGTCCAATGTTAACCTATGTTCCCCGCTGGCCGCCATCTTGGATTAGTGGAGACTTTAAAAAAATACCGGTTTCAGAAGGTATCATCTAAGGACTACTGTGACCAAGTTTGTTTCCTATTGGCTCAGTAGTTTCAGAGAAAAATATCTTTGAACATATTTTCCCATAAGGTCCAATGTTCATCTATGGTCCCCGCTGGCGGCCATCTTTGATTAGGTGCGGACATGTCGGACACTATTTTTAAAGTAGATCACCCCAGGACTGTTGTGACAAAGTTGCAAATGGCCCAGCGGTTTCTGAGGAGTTGATCTTTAACGACAGACGGACGACGGACGACGACGACGACGACGGACGCCAAGTAAAGGTAATTAAATTATCAATAACTGATCTTAAATTTCAAATTTAAAGGTAATTCCATGCGTGAATCTCGATAGACGCATATAATCTTTTTGTTTTTTTTTCTAATATTCTATACTACCTAAAGTAAAAAAAACATAATGAAAGATGAGCGTCCGACTTCTTTTTATTTATTAACGTCGATAAAGCAAAAAGAATACCATAAATCAAAAATTCTTACATAATCGAATTTACTGCTAATATTTATGTAAGTGTATTTTTTATAAACAGTAGTAAATATAAACAGGTGGTTACCATGTCACACACACACACACACACACACACACACACACACACTTCAAAGGAAAATTTATCTGTGTTTGATATGATAGCGAGTGAATTTGCGGTACGATTTTCTTTTGTATTACAACCAAAAACCACTCAAAATTAATAGAATTTAATATATTTCATTATATATCAAGCTAAATTTATTTTGAATAGGTTGCAACAAAAGATTCGATAATTTTAAACAAAGTATCATGATTGTGAACACATTCCACATATTTTCTAGTGGCTATACCCTGCAGATAATGTGTTTTAGCTTCATCCTTTAAACTACGTTGTTAGATCCCTACGTCACCATACTAACAACGTCATCGATTTCAAGTATGCGTAGTATTGGCAAATGTCACTGCTGGAAACCAATGTCTGTTATATTTTAGCGCTTCATCGTTTTCATTCTACGCCAGAGTCCGAAATTTTGAATCTGTTCCGTTTTTGTTCTTTTTTAAAGACAGTGCACCGTACTTATGATAGAGGTAGAAATACGGCATTATGTTTAGCGTACGGATTTTTGGGTACATCGTTTTTAGCTCACCTGACCGAAGGTCATGTGAGCTTATGGCATAGCGCAGCGTGTGTATGTGCGTGTGTGCGTGCGTGCGTGTGTGCGTGTGTGCGTGCGTGCGTGCGTCGTTAACACCTATTTTCGACTTCTACTCTGAAACTACTGGACAGTTTTTAATGAAACTTTGTCAGAAGTATATATGGGCCGGTGCAATTCAGATTTGTTCGTGGCGTTGCCATGGCTACCATAACTAGGTCAAGGTGACCTAGGGGTGCAAAAATCTTAAAAAATCTTCTTCTCCGAAAGTACTGATCGGAGAAAAAATCTGATGTGATATTTGGCTTCTCTAGGGTCTTAAGCCTATAGTTTGTTCATTTTGTAAAATTCGGACAAAAAAAAAGGTTACGCGTTTTTGCGTTTAATTTTGAAAAAATCGTAAAATAGCTTCAAATTGTTATAACTTGACTATTTGACCAGATAATGACATGGGGTTTTCAGTTTTGACATCTTCTTGTTAGTATCTTCAAAATGAGGTCAAGGTCAATTGTGAAGGTCGTGACCTATTTTTTTTACCTCTGATTATAAGTATTATCTCGAAATCTATAAACTTTTTGTATAGGCATGTATATAAGAATGTTGTAGGTATTGATACAACGATCATTTTGATGTATAGAAAAAGGTCATGGGTTCAAAGGTCAAGGTCACAGATGCGAAACAATACCGAAATGGTTAATTATCTCGAAAACTATAAACATTTTGTATAGGCATGTATATTAGAATGTTGTAGATATTGATACAATGATCATTTTGATGTATGGAAAAAAGTCATGGGTTCAAAGGTCAAGGACACAGATGTGAAACAATACTGAAAGGGTTAATTATCTCGAAAACTATAAACTTTTTGTATAGGCATGTATATTAGAATGTTGTAGGTATTGATACAACAATCATTTTGATGTATAGAAAAAGGTCATGGGTTTAAAGGTCAAGGTCACAGATGCGAAACAATACCGAAATGGTTAATTATCTCGAAAACTATAAACATTTTGTATAGGCATGTATATTAGAATGTTGCAAGTATTGATACAACAATCATTTTTATGTATAGAAAAAGGTCATGGGTTCAAAGGTCAAGGTCACAGATGCGAAACAATACCGAAATGGTTAATTATCTCAAAAACTATAAACTTTTTGTATAGGCATGTATATTAGAATGTTGTAGATATTGATACAATGATCATTTTGATGTATAGAAAAAGGTCATGGGTTCAAAGGTCAAGGACACAGATGTGAAACAATACTGAAATGGTTAATTATCTCGAAAACTATAAACATTTTGTATAGGCATGTATATTAGAATGTTACAAGTATTGATACAACAATCATTTTCATGTATAGAAACAGGTCATGGGTTCAAAGGTCAAGGTCACAGATGCAAAACAATACCGAAATGGTTAATTATCTCAAAAACTATAAACTTTTTTTATAGGCATATATATTAGAATGTTGTAGGTATTGATACAACGATCATTTTGATGTATAGAAAAAGGTCATGGGTTCAAAGGTCAAGGTCACAGATGCGAAACAATGCCAAAATGGTTAATTATCTCGAAAACTATAAACATTTTGTATAGGCATGTATATTAGAATGTTGTAGGTATTGAAACAACGATCATTTTGATGTATAGAAAAAGGTCATGGGTTCAAAGGTCAAGGTCACAGATGCGAAACGATCCCAAAATGGTTAATTATCTCGAAAACTATAAACTTTTTGTATAGGCATGTATATTAGAATGTTGTAGGTATTGATACAACAATCATTTTGATGTATAGAAAAAGGTCATGGGTTCAAAGGTCAAGGTTACAGATGTGAAACAATACCGAAATGGTTAATTATCTCGAAAACTATAAACTTTTTGTATAGGCATGTATATTAGAATGTTGCAAGTATTGATACAACAATCATTTTGATGTATAGAAAAAGGTCATGGGTTCAAAGGTCAAGGTCACAGATGCGAAACAATGCCAAAATGGTTAATTATCTCGAAAACTATAAACTTGTTTTATAGGCATGTATATTAGAATGTTGTAGGTATGGATACAACAATCATTTTGATGTATAGAAAAAGGTCATGGGTTCAAAGGTCAAGGTCACAGATGTGAAACAATACTGAATGGTTAATTATCTTGAAAACTATTAACTTTTTGTATAGGCATGTATACTAGAATGTTGTAGGTATTGATACAACGGTTATCATGATGTAAAGAAAAAAGTCATTGGGGTTTAGTATTTATGTTGTCTTTAAATCTATCAGCTAGCCATTAGTTATCAGGTGAGCGTATCAGGCCCATGGGCCTCTTGTTATTATTTGCGGTAAGTATTAATTAAGTTTGATTACCGTATATATTCTCTAAGATTAGAGCACCCTACTTATTCGGGTAGTTGCATGGTATAGGAAAAGGGTATATTATTTATTATAATAATCTTTGCTAAGACATTTACTGTCATTGAATCTAATTTCCTATCACTTAGTTCGGTAATTTTACCTCTGAAAAAAACGTATATTATAAGCTTAAATTATATCATTTAATAGAAGAAATCTATTATCACATAAAGACACCCAAACAAAAACGTTTTTAGAATCAATTACAATAACTTAGAACTTCCATAGCGTATTTACATTTAATTTTTAATTAAGCTTTGAATTTCAATATTTAGACCGTTGTTTGCCTTTTGTATATGCCAGACGATAGGTTATAACATAGGTTTTAAGAGTTTTAATGCTATTTATAAAATATTCTTTCATATTGTAATGTGGTTTTATAAATAATCTAAATTACAAGACACGAACACGGTGAAGTGTATCGAGGATAATAACGGAAAACCAAAATTGAAAATTAAGTTGAAATGGAAGTATAGGATGTCAAATATATCGAGGATAATAACGGAAAATCAAAATTGAAAACAAAGTTGAAATGGAAGTATAATAACGGATACAGGATTATTAAACTTATTAACAATTTTTGTGCTATTTCAGTAGCGCTGGATTCAATTTTCAAAATATGTAGCACTTGGATTTGTAAACAAATCATTAATTATGCTCTCATTTAAATAGGGAGAAATTATTTATGTATGACTGTCGCCAAATCATTTAACTCAATACACAGATATATAAATATAATTTAAAGACTATGTAAATGTCAGACGTTGGGCTAAATTAGAAGATGTTGAGCTTGATACCTTATCCGACTGGATAAAGGTTGTAAGATCTTTCGTTAAAACTAGGATTGCCAAACTTAAAGGGTCTATGAGTACTAAACCTTCTTCAGTACTCAAGGATCCAGAAATCAAGGCAATTCTAACAGACATACACAACAAATATGTTGTTGTCCCAGCTGATAAGGCTTCCAACAACATTATTCTCGTTTGTAAGAGGTTCTACCTTGAATGTCTTATTAAGGAGCTTGGTTTAGATAGTATATCAAATAACCCTGCATATACTAGAACTAATTTTACCAAAGATGAAGTTCTTTCCAACCATAGGGGAGTTCTCGAGTCTTTTGGTATCAATCTTAAAGAGGAAGATCTTGATCTTCCTTACTTGTATTGGATTCCTAAACTCCATAAAAATCCATACAAGGACAGATATATAGCAGGCTCATCTAAATGTACTACTTAATCATTATCGGTAACTCTAACACAAATTTTGACAATCGTCAAAGATGGTCTTCAGTCTTATTCAGAAAAAGTATATTCTACATCTGGAATCAACCAAATGTGGATTCTCAAAAATTCTAAAGAATTACTTGAACATCTTGCTTCTAATACTTTATCTCATGTAAAAGGTATAAAAACATTTGATTTTTCTACACTATACACCACAATCCCTCATTCTAAATTGAAAGAACGTCTTAAAGAAATTATTCACTTGTCTTTCTCCTACAAAAACGGTAAGCCTAGATACAAATATCTGGTGCTGAATAGGGATTCTGGTTATTTTGTCAAGCACCATACGGATTCCAAACAAAAATATACTGAAGATACCATCAACAAAATGTTGGAGTTTTTGATAGATAACATATTTGTTGTGTTTGGTAATATAGTTTTTCAGCAAACAATCGGTATACCAATGGGTACAAACTGTGCACCATTGCTTGCTGATTTGTTTCTTTATTCTTACGAAGCAGAATTTATGCAGAGCCTTGTTAAATCTGGAGAGAAAACTGTCGCCAAATCATTCAACTCAACATACAGATATATAGATGACGTTCTGTCTCTTAACAATCCTAAATTTGGAGACTATGTAAATGTCATCTATCCTAGTGAGCTTGAAATAAAAGACACGACTGATTCCTCAAGTTCTGCTTCATATTTAGACTTATACCTGAAATATGACGCACAGGAAAGGCTACATTTGAAACTTTATGACAAACGTGATGACTTCAATTTTTCTATTGTCAACTTTCCTTTTTTATGCAGCAATATACCTGATTCTCCTGCTTATGGTGTATTTGTTTCCCAATTAATACGCTATGGTAGAGCTTGTTCCCACTACGGGGACTTTGTACAACGAAGTAGGCTGCTTGCAAATAAATTGTTGACTCAGGGATATTGCAAGCCTAGGCTTATCAAGGCCCTCAAAAAGTTTTATGGCCGTCATCACAGTATTGTTGATAAGTTTGATGTCTCTGTGTCCAGGATTGCCTTGGATATATTTGACGTCTCATAGTTCCATGTTCCTTTCACACAATTTTGATTACACGTGGCGGGTGTAGCTAGCTAAACAGGAGGTGCTTACCCTTCCGGAGCACCCGGCCTCACTTCCCTGGTGGAAGTTTACGTGTCTAACCTAACTTGTCAGTTCCAAAGTTTTTACTTTGCTTCTGGATTGTGATTCGGAAATGGATAAGTATGTTTGTTTTTGATCATCTATCCTAGTGAGCTTGAAATAAAACACACGATTGATTCCTTAAGTTCTGCTTCATATTTAGACGTATACCTGAAATATGACGCACACGAAAGGCTACATTTGAAACTTTATGACAAACGTGATGACTTCAATTTTTCTATTGTCCTGTTTTATGCAGCAATATACCTGCTTCTCCTGCTTATGGTGTATTTGTTTCCCAAAAAATACGCTATAGTAGAGCTTGTTCCCACTACGGCTCATAGTTCCATGTTCCTTTCACACAATTTTGATTACATACGTGGCGGGTGTAGCTAGCTAAACAGGAGTTGCTTACCCTTCCGGAGCATCTGGCCTCACTTCCCTAATGGAAGTTAACGTGTCTAACCTAACTTGTCAGTTCCAAAGTTTTTACTTTGCTTCTAGATTGTGATTCGGACATGGATTAGTATGTTTGTTTTTGATAAATAACATTCGAGTTTTGTTAATTTTCAAGTAATATCAATTGGAAATGCCAAAATATGGTAAAATAGGACTGTCTTAAAAAAACACAATTAACAAAATTAATACATTTTTAGCTTCTCAAAAGTTTTAGGCTATATTTTTTCCAATCAATTTTTTAGCAAAAAAATCCTTATTGTTCTCAAATATCAAGAAAAAACAGTTTTAATAAACTTTATTTCGGCCAGAAAAAATTATAAAATCTAGCTAACATATAAATATATTGTTCTATATCAACACTAAAATCATGCTAAAAAAATTAATATGATAATCAAAAACAAACATACCAATCTAAGCCAGAAGCAAAGTAAAAACTTTGGAACTGACAAGTTAGGTTATACACGTAAACTTCCTCCAGAGAAGCGAGGTCGGGTGCTCCGGAAGGGTAAGAACCCCCTGTTTAGCTAGCTACATCCACGGCGTGTGTATTCAAAATTGTGGAAAGAAACATGGTACTATGGGTCGTGTTATATTTCCAGGGCAATCCTGGACACATAGACATCAAACTCATCAACAATACTGTAATGACGACCGTAAAATGTTTTAAGGGCCTTGGTAGGCCTAGGCTTGCAATATCCCTGTGTCAACAATTTATCTGCAAACAGCACCTCCTGTTTAGCTAGCTACACCCGCAGCGAATGTAATCAAAATTGTGGAAAGAAACATGGAACTATGGGTCGTTAAATAATCAATAAAAGTTTGTAATTGTTCATAACATAGCGGGCCAATCGACACAATAATATTTTTCAGCATTTTATGTGCATATGAAAAATAAAATAATTTAAAGAAACTTTGTATTTTAATATAAAAGAAGTAATTAGTGAAAAACACTTACGTTTTCTTTTTTTCCTCATGATGGATACCACTCAATAGAGAAGTTGAATAATTCACAAATATATAGAATTGAATATATTTAAACTGCCAATGACGTGTATGTTTTTACGGTTCTGCACTACAAGCTGGTATCCCTCAATTCGGCGAATACCTGCACAACAAGCTCATCGTTAATTCGCAGAATATTTACTTCCTTGTCCTAAATTTATTTACATATCGCTTGTTTGTACTTGTTTTCTACTAACGTGAAAATCAATACTATAGTCGTTTGTTAGGTATATAAGTTTTAAGATACATACCTCTTCAGGTTTTGTTTATGAACTTCAAATTGGTATAGCATGTATAGGGAGTAGTGATGTTTTTGGCGATTTAGCTCCTTTTTCATAATTCTATTATATAAGTCTTATTTACTACCGTTCCTTTGTATGATAAACCTATCGCAAAATTGATTATAATTAATAGAATATGGATGCAGATCATCCTTAAACGAAGGACTAGTTGCAATTGCTGCACGGTCAGGAACCTTTAGACTATGTTTGTTCTTGGCGTAGATATTTATCGTGTCATGTGACTTTAAATTTTAGTGAATAATTTTTTCGTGTTAAATACGCCTCTTATTGCAAGCCTATGCTTATGAAAGCCCTATTGACCCTATTACAGTATTGTTGATAAGTTTGATGTCTCTGTGTTCAGGATTACCCTGGATATATTTGACGTCACACACTAGTAGTTTTGTATCACTATCCTGAAGAAAAGTGAAACATTTGGAACTGACAAGTTAGGTTAGACACGAAAACTTCAACTAGGGAAATGAGGTCGGGTGCTACACCCGCCACGTGTGTAATCAAAATTGTGTGAAAGGAAATGGAACTATGAGATGTGAAGTAAATCCAGGGCAATCCTAGACACAGAGACATCAAACTTACCAATAATACTGTGATGACGACAGTTTCTGTTTCAGTTTTCTGAAAAAAATTTAGTTTGCGAAAGATAGAATGGCCACTGTTAATATAAATAGCAAAAACATATAAATGTCCATTACAGCCTTGTTTATAATGTACCGATTTAGTTATAGTTAAACCATAGAATTCGGGGTATTACTCAGATTTAGCAAGTTTTGATGTAAGTGTTTTTTTTAATTTTTGAAAAATCTTAGATGGGCGTAGTTACTATCAGTAACAAAAACTGAAAAATGACCATTACAGTTGTGTTTAGGGACTAATGTTATTAGAATTTTAAACATTGAAGATAGAACTATGGGCATTAAACATGTGTAATAGGGTTTTCCGTTAAATCTTTCGATTTCGTAATATTTATATAATATGCAAGGTATATCATATTTATAGCCTTATTCTTAAAACTCTTCTCGGCGTGAAAAATCTTAAAATGGTAAAGGTTAAAACTGGTATAATATGTAATTAAAAAAACTTATACAAATACGGTTTTAGAGATGCACTGTAGAAAATGCCTATTGGTTTCAATCTAATAATTGGTCCAACCTCCTAACTAATTTTACAGCCAGTGGTCAATTAAACATATTATACTTTGTATGGAATTCACTGATGTTCACCATTGCGGGGGATAATGTTCTCTGAACACATTGTTTTTAATGATTTCAGATACTGGAACATAAATGCTGGTCAGTTCTTACAGATTCATTAAATAAGTTCTATATGGATTCTGAGAAAGTATTCTTGTCTTTTCGTTTTATGGCAAACAGTATGTTTTATAAAACAATAATCCTTTGCTGGTAGAACCTCTCGTGTTGATGGCATATTTATATACGTTTTACAAAAAATATGTTCACATTTGTTGAGGCGATGTTTTTGTGGGTGAAAGGTAAATATCTGCTGATGTAAAGGCCTTTTGGTTCATGACAAAAGACATTCACAAGTGTTTATCATTCAGGTCAATCAGTTTTGCAAACTTTGGAAATCCTTATTATTTATGATTTAAAACTCTACACTGCTTTTCAAGATTGTATGGCTATTGGTGAATGCTTTACTTGACGTTTGAAGTTTTTAAGTCTTTTGGTTTATGATAAGATGTATACAAGTCTTCAAGTTTCACTTATTCAAAGAGCTTTAATAGCAACTTTTCGAAATCTATGCCTTACAAAATCTTTAACTTTTTCAGGTTATACAAGGTTCATGACAAGATATTTAAAACTTGAATTTGAGTTAAGGTCAATCAGATTCACAAAGCTGGTAAATATCCACGCGCTAATGCTTTATATCAAATTCTACAGAAATCTCGTTTTATGCCAAGAGGGAGTTTTATACATTTATCAACATTATATTTTTTTAATTTGAATAAAATCATCTTTGTTGTGATGTTATAGTGTGTAGAGCACGCATCAGCTTCAGGCATTAGGTCCAATAGGCGAAAGTGCTCAAATAAACAGAGAGCGCATATTTAAAGGTTTTGCAAAAAGCGGACCTATTCTAGTGTGTTCAAGTTCATTTATTATTTATTTGTAAGCGTGGAAAAAACAAACATACTTATCCATGTCCGAATCACAATCCAACAACAAAGTAAAATCCTTTAAACTGACAACTTAGGTTAAACATATGAGCTTACTCCAGGGAAGTAAGACCAGATTCTCAGGACGGGTAACCACGTACAGTTTAGCTAGCTATATCTGCCACTTGTGCAATCAAAATTGAAATGAGATGAACATTGAACTATGGGACGTCCAATAAATCCATATACTGTAAAGGGGATTATTTTCGCCGGGTGAAAATTTCGCGATTTCTGAAGTCTGGCATTTCGCGTGGGTGTAATTTTCGCGTAACCAATGAGTAGATAGATCATATATTATCCAGTATGGTAGACATTTTCATTTTACCAGCGAAAATCCTCCCTTTACAGTATTCATTTTTATGAATTGCTCATCAATTATATATTCATTAACTACAATGCCCTTTTTATATTGAAGTACGACTTGTCATTACGTAATGTTATTGATTTTTACTAGCAAGACTTATATTAAACTATAACTATAGAAATTATGAATAAGTAGTATCATGTTTATAAGCCTTAAACTTCGATATATAATAAAACTTTGTTTAGTTTTTAACTGCTAGTATATATTTTATTCATACGCAGAAATCGAGGCCCGATCTGAAGGGTTATCTGCCCTTACATTAAAAGTCGCCTTATACTGACCATCTTTATATACGAATACAGGTGTGATATACTTTACAGTTATAAAGATGGTAGTTTTGTTTAGTCGAGCGTGACATGTGAGATAATTCCAATTTGGGAGAGCAATAAGTGATTTTAGATGAACAAAAATTCAATCGCGGTTTTATATGTCTCTGGCTAAACGCCAGTAATCAGTATTTAGACACTAATGACTTGAATGCATCTCGTAATAAAATGATGAAAAAACAATTTACATGTGTACCAGCTAATTGAATATTTGCACAAAATCATAATTTTATAAATGTTTCAAGTATTTGTTTTAAATACGTTTTGTCGGGGTCTTATATGCTTACTCTAAGTTTAAATAAAAATTAAATCAGCGTTTTCAAATATTCTATTCGAGCTATATTAATGTTTTTACATAAATGATAAATAAATAAATAAATAAATAAATAAATAAATAAATAAAATAAATAAATAAATAAAAATTTTTCTCAGCATCAACAATGCAATCGAGCAGAACTTTAAATAAGAAATAAATCTTCGTTTTTTAAAACATTTCATTTTAGCTTTATTATATACTTCATAAATAAATAAATAAATAAATAAATAAATAAATAAATAAATACTATGATTTTTCTTATGTTTTTTCATAACTAGATGATTTGATATTCATCTAAAAAAAACGGCAAATCCAATGAGCTGAATAGTTAATTCCAATATTTTTTTTAATTTTATTTTATTTTATTTTATTTTATTTTATTTTATATTTATTTTATTTTATTTTATTTTATTTTATTTTATTTATTTTATTCATCGACCTGAACTGTGCAGAATAAAAACGCCGATTTGTTTATCTGTGGTGATTTTAATGCACGCATTTCTGATATGGACGACCATATTCCAGGTGTTGATATCCTTCCAGACCGTTTGATAGTGGACGACAAATCGAATAAGTATGGAGAATTATTTTGTGATTTCCTTATATCCGTGAACTGTTGTGTACTTAACGGCCGTAAATGCAAGAACAACGACTTTACTTACGTGTCAGAATGTGGGAAATCGGTGGTAGATTATTGTGTTGTGCCGTACGAATCTTTAGACAATTTTTCAGATATTCAAGTTAGAAGGGCATCTGAGCTGGTGGATCAAGCCGGTTGTATGACACTAGTTGGCAAAGGGTCAAAAATACCCGATCATTCAATAATTTCTTGAACTTATAGCGTGAAGCATATAGTCGACCCAGATGTGGAAACTGTGGATCGGATGGATTTACCAATATCGGAAGTCAAGAAATATAATTTAGATACTGTGGATTCAAATTTTTTATCGGATAACATGGATATTACGTACCTTACCGAGGAGATTAATCAGATCAATACTAATCAATCAATACAGGATTCACTGAATAGAGTGTTCAACGAATTTGTGGATATCGTTAAAAGTGAAATAGATAACAAACTGGAATGTAAAGTCTTCAATCCGGGTATTAAAAACAAAAAAAGGAGGATAAAAAAGCCGTGGTGGAATGATAATCTTACCGAGCTATGGAATAAAATGTCTAAAGCGGAAAAAGAATATACCATTCATCAAGGAAAAATAAACAACATCTACGGAATTTATTTGTATCTGCGAGAAAAGTGTTTGATCGTCATGTTCAACGTGCTAAACGCTGTTACTGGTATGACCAACAACAAAAATTTCAAAAGTTGGAATCAGGTGATCAAAAGGCATTTTGGAAAGAAATTAATATTGGTTTAGGGAGTGAAAGAAAAAAAGCAATTCCTATGGAAATTATTACGGATAATGGTTCTGTTAATTCTAATGCATCTGATGTTTTAAATAAGTGGAAAGTTTATTTTAGTGAGCTTTTAAATCCGATTAGTGTTTCTAATGAGTCCAGTGTTCAACATATTCCTATCAATAGTTCTGTGAATGTTGAAAATTTTGAAGTTTTTCATTCCGAAATCTCATTAGATGAGATATTTTCTGTAATTAAATCAGCTAAAAGTGGTAAAGCTGCAGGTTATGATGAAATTCCTATGGAAGTTTTAAGAAATAATAGTGTAGTAAACTACCTAGTGCTTTTGTTTAATATTTGTTTTACAAAAGGTATTATCCCTGATATGTGGAGAAAGGGAATAATAAATCCGGTTTCAAAATCATCTACAAAGGATCCTAGAGATCCCTCAGGGTATAGGGGTATCACATTGGCACCTTCAGCTTATAAGTTTTATTGTAATGTCTTCAATAATCGTTTAGTTAAGTGGGAAAATGATAATAATATTTTGTCTGATAAGCAAAATGGTTTTAGAAAAAAACAGAAGTACTGTGGACCATATATGTACTTTAACTTCTATTATTGAAAATAGAAAATTACAGAATAAATCTACTTTTACTGCTTTCATTGATTTTAGAAAAGCGTATGATTCGATTGATAGATCTTTACTTTTTGATAAATTGCGAAATATTGGAATATGTGGTTATATGTATAATGCTTTAGTATCAATTTATTCCAATGTACAATGTTGTGTTCGAATTAATGGATTTATGTCAGACTGGTTTCAAGTTAAGTGTGGTTTAAAGCAAGGGTGTATCCTCTCACCTCTGTTATTCAATTTGTATATTAATGACTTGGTTTCTTTTCTAGATACTTTATCAGTAGGTGTAACTATAGGAACTGACATTATAAACTGTTTATTTTATGCTGATGATTTGGTTTTATTGGCAGAATCTCCGTCGGATTTACAGTTACTTCTTGATAAACTTGAAGTATGGACTACGAATAATAAGATGTCAATTAACTTCGATAAGTCAAATATACTAGTAGTTCATTTTCGTAATTCTACGACAAGAAAGACATTAGCAAAGTTCTCTTGTGCTGGTAATTCTGTGTCTGTTGTGGACCATTATATATACCTTGGTGTGGTATTACATGAACATTTAGACTATTCCTTTACAGCGAAACGTGTAGCAGCCTCGGCAAACAGAGCCCTTGGACTTCTCATTGCAAAATTTAAATCTACAGGTGGATTGCCATTTAAGACTTTTACTAAGTTATATAAGAACACTGTTGTTCCAATAATAACTTATAGCTCTGCCGTTTGGGGCTATAAACAGTTTCCTTGTATTGACGCAGTACAAAATAAAGCTAGCAGATTTTTTCTTGGTTTAAGGCGTTATGCCTCTAATACCGCAGTCCAAGGTGCTATGGGATGGACTCCAATAAGTGTAAAATCATGGGACTCTGTTATACGACAGTATCGGCGATTCTGTGATATGGACGATTATAGACTTAATAAACGTGTGTTTTTGTGGACAGATAACTTGAAACATAACGTGAAAAATTGGAATAGTTTTGTTAATAATAAGTTTATCTCTCTAGGCGTTACAAATTACTGTGAGATGGACGTTAAACATTTAATTAAATTAGTTTCCAACGGTAACATGGAGTTATATATAGCAGACTGGTTAGATGATTTAAATCGAAATTGTGCTAAACGTGGCTCCGGGGGTAATAAATTAAGGACTTTTAGAACTTTTAAAAAATCTTTTTATACTGAATTTTATGTTAGTGGTTTTTTATCTCATGCACAGAGGAGTGTATGAAGGTATCCCATTAGAAAACCGTACTTGTTTTAACTGTGTACATTGTGTGGAATCGGAATCCCATGTTGTTTTACATTGTGTTTTATATGACGATTTAAGAGATGTTTTATTTGAGAAAGCGAGATGTGTTGGTTTTAATTATGGTTTTAATTTTGACCTTTTAAGCGATTCCGACAAATTATGTATAGTCTGGTGGAAAAAAAAAAGAAATTTCACAATAGGGGGACATGAGTGTTCAAAGCTGGCAACATAGCTGTCTTATATCATCATAGGTTAGGGGTCAAGAATCAACCTGTTGCCAAGCTTATCGACCCTTGGTTTACTATATAAAAGGTCAAAGGTCAGATAGTGTTTTTTTCCTAAAAAATAATCTTTATTAGTTTATAGCTGTCCAAATATATACTTTCTGAGATTTAAATAAATCAAATAAATCTGTTCTCATGCAATCATAGCATATTCATGTATTTTAACGTTGACTAGGAAGCTAATTGGGACTGTTTAGGCTAAAATTTAAATATTTCAATGTTTTTTTTAAAATTCTGACACAAGCTTCGAGATAGAATAAAATAGAAATATACATTCAACATCAAAGCATGAATCAAAATGCTAAAATATAATTCTTTTGCAAATACATGACTGTGATTAAAACAAATATATTGTTTAAACCCAGCTGATAAATTAAAATTTATTAAAAGTTTAAAATCAAAGTACTGCAAGTACTGTAATCGGCAAGACATAGTCACGAGAATCTCTGGAATATATCAGTCACATCTAACGATTTCTTTTCATTCATCAATATCACTATATGTGGCATTATCATTCAAATGGTTCAATCAATCAACAGTTCAACGGTCTCATTGCAAGTGCATAAAGCCACCCACTTTAAATTGTATGCCCTACATGTACATCTTGTAGTGCAACATGATTTATATTTACATTTCAGCAATGCATGACATGGTTTTGGTAAAGGTTATTTTCTCATTAAAAACCCCCTACTGTAGCTCAATTGGTATAGCGCTCACTCCCCGTATGTGGCGAGTCCTGGGTTCGAACCCTAGTTGGGTCTGACCAACACTTGAAATAAGGTAGTGACTTTTCTTTTGCTAAACACTCGGTATTTAGAAACGAAAGTCATGAGATCCTTTGAGAGAGATCTTAAAAACCGATGCCCCGTGCCAAGGCGGGTGTAACATGTTAAGGAACTTTTCCTGCACATTTTCCTAAGTTCACTGCAAAGGTCAAATTTTCTGCCACTTAACCTATAGCTGGTGACGTCTTGATATGTCTGAAATACGTAAAAGCCCGTAAAACCCCATGCAATCAATTAATTTATAATTTTCTCATTAAAACTGTTTTTAAGTCACATTCAGACTCGCACTAACTTAACTGTCCAAGAATAATCGTGAATATCAGGAAAATACTTAAGTCCAAAAAGTTAAGTTTTGTTCATGGTTCTTTGACCTGTAATTGTCTTAGAAAAGTTAAAGTTCAAAGTTAGATTTAAGCAAACAAAAAAAAATAATAATAAAAGGTTTAATTTGTGAAAAAACTCAGATTTAAGTATAAAAACTAGTATTGTTCGTGGTCCTGTTGCCAGATGACAAGACACAATTAGTAACGAAAAGTTTATGGTGGATCACAAAACAAGGTCGTTTAGAAACACAATCACAAAAGCGACATTGGGGATGGATAGATCACACCATCAAAACACCTGCCAACAACATCACAAAACTTTGAAATGGAACACACATGAATCAAAGACACCTTGAGACAAGTTTCTGGAATTGAAACAGAGGGGGTAAAATTGCGCAGAACAGAGCTAGTTTGAGGTATTTTGTCGATGGGCTAACCTCCACTAGAAGTTAAATGCATACAGTACGCAAGTTAGTGAGACTAGCACCATCCGTGTCCTATAGGTGATGGGAGATCCGGAACAAATACCAGGTATAACTAAATGCAGCCAAACAGCAGTTTAATAGTATTCACGTTGAATATGTAGGTCGGTTGCATATGATGTTGGGAGCAAATTTTCAATTGTACTTTTCCCCTGAGAGGAACAGTTTACATCGGAGATGAGAAAACCTCGCTAGGTACATTCAATGAAGGCATCTGCACTCACAAGTTCAGAAAAAGTTCCCTCTTGCAAGAGTGGAAAGAAGACCTGTGTTTTCCCTGGAAACACAGAATGCTGTATTTAGAATGTCCTGAAAGTTAATTGACAGTCTTACAGTCTGTAATTGCATGGAATACTGGGGGCTTATTCCTCTCCAGAGGTGATAATTTTATGCTATGAACAGGGACAAACTTTAGATGTCCTGGTCTGGAATCATACTTCCTCATTTAAAAGCAACAGAAGAATAAGGTCATCAGTATCACGACAGACAACAACTGTTCTTTTATAGCCTTGCATCAACACCATGGGGAACAATTCTAGTTTCGGCTTCCTTGTGTAAAGCTTTAAAAACGGTTACACTCCTTCCTCTGTATGAATTAAACATGCTGTCTGTTGGACCCCCTAATACCCTCAGCTAAGCTAAGAAGTGTCTTGGATTACTACGAGATCCTATTTGTTTTCTTGGTGACTGATAAAATCTTACCAATTTGATGGCAGAGGGACATTTTAATTATCGATAATTCTTCTAACAGAACGGGGACATGATCCTCTTTTATCTAGATGGTTTCCCCTTTTATGGATTAGTTGTCATATCTATCATAATGACATAAATTTTAATACATTTATCTTTCGCGTGGATAAAAACAGTTTGTACGTTTCCTAACTAGCCTAATGTATTGATGCCTTTCCGTTTTCCCAGTGCTACAACTAAAGGTTGACCATTAATTATTTTGGTAGTAATTTTTCCATGCAAACTTCTTCTTCAGGGATATTTTGAAGACCCGACTCGTTGGCTGCAGATAACAAGGGTCCTGGTGTATTAGGTATAGAAAGCGGCACTGGGAATAGTTTGTGTTTCAACAGTTCACTAATATTTCCACCAGAAAAAGAGAACACACTTGATAGTATTATACAGACACAGTCATTATGTACAGTCATTATAGCTAATCAAATCTTTCAGTACCACCAGTACTTTGATTTCTTTCTTTTTTTTTAAAGTGGATACTTATATAATTACGGGCAACATGATTCAGTAAAATTATTTTAACAGAAGTCTAAAGTTTTGTTAAACAATTTCAAATGCACAAATGTATTTATTTGCCACAATTAATCATATTTGTAAAGGTCAAATTTGTGCAAGCGTCTAATCTTATTTTTTATGGAAAACTTTGAAAATATGTGACTGAATTAGTTGGATATGACTTTCTATTAATTTGAAGATACCACTTACATATTTAGAAGACAAAATGTATAAAGAAAAACTTCTGTAAGCCACCTTGAATTTGTGTATAGGTCAAAATGGGCATTTTCACTTGAACTTTGCACCCATTGACCTTTAGCTGCCCCCACAATGGCCCCTGGGTGAAATCTTGCTTGGCAACAAGCCGATTCTACCAAAGTAAAGTTCAAAGAAGGTTATGACATAACTTGCCACCTTTGAACACGTTGTCCTCCCTACATCGAAAAATAAGCTGTTTTTTCCAAATCCTCTACCAGACTAGTATGATTTTAGCCCATAGTGATATGTATTTAAGTGCTGCCAAGTTCTGCAGAAGTGTTTTATTACGCCGCAGTCATTTTTTATATTCATAAGCAGTTTTTTATTATGTACATGTATATGACATGTTTTAATCAGGGGTTTTATAATTTTAAAGTCTCTTATAACTCTTTTAAGAGTGGCATATTTATATATTTTATGTGTGCTAATAATGTTTTATATGTTGTATATATTATGATGAGACTACAATAAAATTTATTATTATTATTATTATTTATGAATTATTTAAATATAAATATGTCACTGTCGTATTTATTCTCTGAACGTTAGTCCACATTATGACTTAATAACTTAAATGTTGAAATTTGTATGGACACGCGGTATAAAGAAGACAATATTTAAATGAAAATTATTTTATTGGTTTACATAAGGTGTAAACAAAAAGAGAGTCTTTATCAGTATAACAACTATTTTGGCATATATATTACTACAACAAAATTGTTATAATTAATGTTCCTCAATCACGTATGCTAGATAATAGTATCGCATTAAATTTTATTCTCATTTATGTTTTACATAATGTATTTTTAAAGTTGTACAAAAATGACAGTCTGCTTCACATTTAGTTAAACACGCGCACTTCCAACAGTTTAGTGAGGCTGGATACCCAGGAAGAGTAAGGAACATCTTTTCATAAATACATCTTATCGATTGCAAAATAAGCTGACATGCACAGTAACATTTACTAGTAGTACAACCAACACACACACACACACACACACACACACACACACACACGGTTGTAGATTGTACCGAATTTGCAATAACCATTCTAGCGAACAATAAAAGGGAGACGGACAATAGACTTACCTATAGACCACAAGATTCAGAATTGTGATGTAAATATCGACGAGCATGTTTTGTGTGTTTTTAACCAATTGTAGTTTTAAGACACATTTCATACATAGCGATAGGGTATATCGCTTATTTCTATTAGATTTATATGTTTCATGAATAACGACTATGTCAAAGTCTACATAATGGTGTTTAAGCCTCAACTTAAACACCGTTAACGTATTGTCACAATACATGTTTAGTTATTCCCCTTGCTTTCATAGTTGTAACTTAATACACATAGGTCACAGGTCATTCCTTCTCGATCCTTTCGGTAGTAAAGAGGCTTAATTTCAGAATAAGAAAAACAGACAAAGCGATTTACGAGGGGACTATTCTCAGGTACGGCTACGTTTATATCACATTATTTACTTATTCTGATGCTTATCATCATCATTATTATTGTAATTATTATTATTATTACTATTATAATTATTATTAATTTATTATTTATCTACACACGCACACACACTCGCACATTTGTTAAATTCTTTTCTATGCTCCTGTAAAATTTAATTACTAATTTCGTTTGGCTTAATTACTTCTTTTGTTAATTATAATTGTTTGTTATTCCTATTCCATTATGTCACTATTAAAATATTGACGACCCGCCCATACCGGCCACAGTTTCCATGCCTTTCCTTACCCGTAACCTTGATCAACATGACCAGGGACTTGACCTACATGTACTGCATGTTATAATTCGTCCTATTGTCCAAATCAAGGTCATGAGTTCATCAGGTGTTGTTGTGTGCTGGACCGAAGAATTGACCTAGATATTGCACGTAAACAGTACCATTACCGTTAGGAGTTATCAGGCGTCTTATTGTCAAAATACAGGTCATGGGTTCATCGGACGTTCATCTTTTCTTTACCCAGGTCAACTTGACATCGTTTATTGGGTACATTTCGACGAGGTAGTATCATGTGAATAATGTAGCACTATGTATACCAATCCGAAACTGAGCTTAATCACAATTAATTAGACTACTAATTTTTGGTGTCATTTGTCTGCAATTTGCATATTTTTTATTTATTTTTTTTTTTTTTCTTTCAATTATTATGTTGTTTTTTGGGGTTGTTTTTCACGTTTATTCTTAAGCATTATTCGCTATGCACTTACGTTGCTTTGTCTAAGTTTCAGTCATGAATAGAGCATCATCAAAAAAGCGGAAGGCAGATGCGGCGGTGACCCGATCAACTAAACAGGCAAAGGCAGCGTCAAAGAAAGCGGCGGTGTCAAAAGCAGCGTTAGCCCAGCCAGTTGCCATACAAATGGAGCCGATCGCAGATGCCATTGAGCCACTTACCGACGTCTCATCTGGTGGGTGTATTAATATCTCTGACTCCATTATTAATCCTATCCCCGTATCTAGTATTTCTGATGACATCAGCCTCAATGTAACAACTGCTACCCGAGAAAAAATTGTGAAAGGGGAATACGTTGATTTAGCCACTCTGTTAAATCGTGCACCGCCATCCACACATTCCAAATTAGTGCTAGTGAATGGTTCTTTGACAACAGAACCTATCCACCAGCTTCAAAGAATTACTTCTATAGAGCTTTGGACTGATGCTTTTCTGGTATTTAGTTATATATACTGTACTGCTCACCCCGAGCGATTTAGAGAGATGTTAAAGTACATGCATACCATTCGGTTAGGGGCTAAACGCACCGGCGCCGTTGGTTGGAAAACTTACGATGAACAGTATCGGCTTCGTAAGGCACAAAACCCAGCTTCTTCATGGGGGGTAGTTGATCATGAATTGTGGCTGTTATACATGCATGCTTCAACTCCACCATTTGCTACTCAAGGCAGTAATCAGGCAAAGCATTTAAAGTGTTATACCTTTAATTTTACCGGCCACTGTTTAAAATCTCCATGTATCTATATCCATAGCTGCTTACGCTGTGGTGGCAATCATTCTGTATTGACCTGTTCCCGTCCACGGGAACACTTCATGTTCTCAACTGGCAATATGTCTCGTTTTAGTCATAGTACAAGTCCTTCATCAATTCAATATCCATCACCTGGTGTGCGCCCCTTTCGTCCCTTTCAGCCAAAATTTCCACATTTGTTCCCGCGCAATCGGTTCGGGGGAGCTTCTGGTCAAAGGCACAACACCTATTAAGCTTGCTGTTTTAGAAGCACTGTTAGCACATTATCCTGATAAGGAGGATGCACGTTTATTATTGTCTGGTTTTTCTCATGGTTTTCGGCTTCAATACACTGGTCCTCGACTGCCAAAATTTTCGAAGAATCTGAAATCCGCTGAAACTCATAAGGATGTTGTTATAAAAAAGTTACAGAATGAGATTGATTTAGGTAGGATGGCAGGTCCTTACACTGCCAAACCCCTTGCCCTCCTTCGCGTGTCCCCTATCGGTTTGGTTCCAAAAAAGGACAAAGGTTGGCGCCTTATCACTCACCTGTCGCACCCTATAGGTGATAGTGTGAACGACTACATTGACTCAAAGCTTTCGTCAGTCCATTATTCTTCGTTTGATCACGTGGTTACAATAATTGCTTCTTTGGGTTTTAATGCCCGTTTAGCGAAAATGGATATCAAGTCTGCGTTTCGTTTGTTACCCGTGCACCCAGCGGATTATGACCTTTTAGGTATACATTTTGATAATAAATTTTATGTTGATCGTTCGCTTCCAATGGGAGCAAAGATTAGCTGTTCCCTATTTGAAAAGTTTTCTACGTTTTTGGAATGGGTTGTAATTCATCAATCGGGCGTTTCTTCTTTGACGCATTACTTGGATGATTTTTTGATGGCAGGTGCTGCGAATTCGGCAAATTGTAAATTATTGATGGACACATTTTCTCAGATTTGTTCGGATTTAGGTGTTCCCTTGGCCCCAGAAAAAACGGTAGGCCCTACAACAGTCCTCACGTTTTTAGGTCTTGAGATTGATACTTCTAAAATGTTGGTTCGCGTGCCATTCGATAAACTTGTTCGGCTACAAAGTTCATTGCAATTTATGCTCTCTAGGAAGAAAATCACATTGCAAAAACTCGAGTCCATTACTGGTTTATTATCATTTTGTTGTCGTGCCATTCCGTCAGGCCGAGCTTTTACACGCCGGTTTTATGACGAGCTTGCCTTACATCGCCAGTTTAAGAAACGTTTCTATTACATAAACATTTCGAAAGACATGAAGGAAGATGCTCAAGTGTGGCTTGATTTTTTGGACCATTTCAATGGTTTATACTTTTTCAACGATTCCAATTGGATTTCAAACAACACAATACAACTTTTTACGGACAGTGCTGGTGATAGTTCGTTAGGATGTGGGGCTTATTTTGCTAGAAAATGGGTCCAATTCAAATGGCCTACTCATTGGTCGGACACGCCTGTTTTTACAGATATTACTTTTCTTGAAATGGTACCCATTGTTTTGGCTTTGGAAGTATGGCGAACGGACTTTGCCGGTCGCAAAATAATATTTCGAGTTGATAATCAGGCCCTGGTGTGTGTTCTCAACAAGAGAACTTCAAAGTCAAAAAGGGTAATGTTCCTCATAAGATTTTTTGTATTGACCATGATGACATATAACATACAGTTTAAGGCTGTTCACATCGATGGTTCCAAAAACGGGATTGCTGATTCTATTTCTCGGTTTCAGATGGACAGGTTCCGGCAACTGGCCCCCGACGCGGACCAACAGCCAATGGCAGTTCCAACCAGTTTTTTGCATCTAATTTCGCAGATGAAGTTCACAAATTGTTAGCTCTTTCTGTTGCACCTAGCACTGTTAATATTTATAGCAGGGGTTTACAGTCGTTTAACAATTTTCGGTTGTCTTTCGGTTTACTTTCTATTTGGCCTGTACCCATATCGCATATCATCAATTATATCGCCCATTTATCGCAATCAGGCATATCCCACTCAACAGCTAAGTGTTACGTTGCTGGCCTTAGCTATTACAATCGACTTTATGACATGCCTGATAATACTCAAAAGTTTATAGTTCGGAAATTGCTGGATGGCATGCGACGGCGGGGTGCGCACATCAAAGATGTTCGGTTGCCCATAACTAGGGATATTCTTAAACAAATCATTTCAGTTCTCCCTTTTGTTTGTTTCTCAATTTACGAGGCGAAACTATTTGCGGCTGCCTACTCGATTGCGTTTCATGGTTTTTTTAGAGTGGGCGAATTGACAATTCGCAATAAGAACGATCCAAATTGCCATACAATCAGGTTAGATAATGTCAAGGTCTTTCGCGATAAGCTGGAATTATTTCTGCCAACATCTAAAAATGATCAGTTTGGGTTGGGTACGACAGTAGTTATACCCAGCTGCACTAACTCGCCGATATGCCCAGTGACTTTACTACATTCGTATTTACGGGACAGACCTCTATTTCAGGGCCCCTTGTTCTGTCACTTCGATAAAACAGCATTAACCCAATATCAATTTTCGTCCGTTTTGAAAAAATCTCTTTTGCACTTGGGTATTGCGGAAAGGGGTTATAAATCACATTCTTTTAGGATAGGTGCTGCAACGTCGGCTGCTATCGATGGTATCTCGGATGATGATATACAAATTTTAGGTCGTTGGAAATCCGGTGCCTATCGGCGCTATATCAGAATTCCCCAGCATTCGTAGTCTAAATTGTATGACGTTCATTTAGTTATCGAGCGTATTTGATTAAGTATTTCAGTACTATTATACATCTTTCCGTTCCTGTAAACCATTGTTTGGTAGTATTACTTACTGCTGCTTAAGTTTTACAGGGACACAGGTATCGGTCTGGGTGTTGGGGTCTTCCATTGTCAAACATGCGTTTGTGCATGCGAGAAGTCGGCCTGGTGGAATTCATCTTGGGTTATGCAGATTAAATGTGTCTATATTGTGGCAAGGACGTAGTGGCATGAGTTATAAGGACATTTTACGAATGCTCAAGAAATTGCTAGAATTTGAAGACCACCCTCACATTCTCGTGATACATTGTGCAGGTAATGACATAGGAAAGGAACCAATTGGGATACTGCGTAATAAGTTAAAAGCTGTGCTTTCGTCAGTGGCTAGGCTCCTTCCGCACACACTCCTTATTTGGTCCCAAATTCTACCACGCTTAAAATGGCGGTATTCTGACAATAATACGGCAATGGATCGTTGTCGCCTACGGCTTAATAGTTCTATTGCTTCTCATATTTTGAAGTTAGGTGGTAAATATATTCGGTACCCCGACATTACTCCACGGTCTGAACTTTTGTCTTCAGATCTTGTACATCTCACGCCGTTAGGTAATGATATATTTCTCAACATTATGCAAGGTGCTTTGGAATACTTTCTTACACGCCCCGCAAATAACACATTCCCGGGATCTTTATAATGTTATTTACGACAACCACTTCATTCTCTCTATGTACTTGGTCACAGTGTTTGTTTTCTGTTCCGCAAATCTCCTTACTCTGTGGCGTCGTTGACTGAATGGTGTGATACTCACACCATTCGGTCAATTTGGCATTTTTGCTACACAGAATATGTTGACACATAATTTTACACTGAACCACTGTATCCCAGGGTTCAGTCATTCATAAAAGTTAGGACGGACCTCTGTTTCCCAGGGTCCACTGATATAACATTTGTCCAGTTAATTCGGTCGCCATACGGCATATTATTGATGCGGCGACCATTTTTATTCAGTTAAATAATTTAACTAGTTATATATATTTATATATTGATTTATTTAGTTGTATGTTGATTTATCTAGTTACCTACATTGATTTATTTAGTTGTATGTTGATTTATCTAGTTATCTATATATTGATTTATCTAGTTACCTACATTGATTTATTTAGTTGTATATTGAGTTATCTAGTTGTATATTGAGTTATCTAGTTATATATATATATATTGATTTATCTAGTTACCTATATTGATTTATTTAGTTGTATATTGAGTTATCTAGTTATATATATTGATTTATCTAGTTATCTATATTCATTTATCTAGTTATATATGACATTAACATTAAACTGTGGCCAAGTACATCCAACATATTGTCTTCTGGTTATTGTGTTATATGAGTTAATGGTGTTTAAGCCTCAACTTAAACACCGTTAACGTATTGTCACAATACATGTTTAGTTATTCCCCTTGCTTTCATAGTTGTAACTTAATACACATAGGTCACAGGTCATTCCTTCTCGATCCTTTCGGTAGTAAAGAGGCTTAATTTCAGAATAAGAAAAACACCCTCCCACCCACACCAATTTATTGTCCTCGGATACTGCTCTTGCTTTTCCTTTATCTTTCAGGATTTGCCTTGTCACTTCGGAGAGCCTTTGCAGTGATTGTTAGCCTTTCCAGATTCATTTTGCCTTTGACAATTGGACACCTTCCTATTTTCTACCACGGATGTTTTCATGTTGCGTGTTATTTTCATTGGTTCGGACAATTTGCTACACAGGCTAGATAGACAGTGAATTTCCATAGAACACTCGGCATTTTTGCTACACAGAATATGTTGACACATAATTTTACACTGAACCACTGTATCCCAGGGTTCAGTCATTCATAAAAGTTAGGACGGACCTCTGTTTCCCAGGGTCCACTGATATAACATTTGTCCAGTTAATTCGGTCGCCATACGGCATATTATTGATGCGGCGACCATTTTTATTCAGTTAAATAATTTAACTAGTTATATATATTTATATATTGATTTATTTAGTTGTATGTTGATTTATCTAGTTACCTACATTGATTATTAGTTGTATTGATTATCTAGTTATCTATATATATTGATTTATCTAGTTACCTATATTGATTTATTTAGTTGTATATTGAGTTATCTAGTTAAATATATTGATTTATCTAGTTATCTATATTCATTTATCTAGTTATACATGTATATGACATTAACATTAAACTGTGGCCAAGTACATCCAACATATTGTCTTCTGGTTATTGTGTTATATGAGTTAAAAGTTCTCAGTGAATACTTGTGTGTTACAAATACATCATTATAATGCATTCAAAGAACGGAATTAAATACATCGTACATACGCAAGACAAGGCACACATATTATAGAAATTATAAAATAAGTGTTAGTATTACGTATCAGTCGTTAAAATCCAGCTGGGATAAATCACTTGAAAACTTGCCGATATCGCCAGCGGCAAAAAACCGCTTTTACTAAGCCCGGTTACACTTCATCGCCCATTTCCATGATTCCGGCACATGGTAGATACCAATAAATACGGTCACAGAACCTTTGATCTGTACAACCACTCCTCTCGTGAGTTAGATTATACAGAAACCTATGGATAAGTAATAGTTACTGACCGAGTCAGAGGGATTGATCAATTTGAAACACCTTGGCACGTGCGTTTAGTGATCCCGAACCGCGAACCCGACGACGAGGTTCGTAACTGATTTACACGATGGCAAAAATACAGTTCAAAATAATGTGTACAAATGATTAAAAAATGAAATCAATTGTTTAAAATATACTAGAGTATAACAATAAAAAACATATTGTATAATAAATAAATAAATGAATAAATCAAGACTTTGCCAGGCCAGGTAAATTAAAGAAAATTCATTCATTAAAAAAATACTATAGCCAGTAACCATTCATACAGAAGTTTAAAAATATTGCAATTGATTATTTATTAAATAATCAATTGCAATATTTTTAAACTGCTGTATGAATGGTTACTGGCTTTAGTATTTTTTAATGAATGAATTAAAATTACACGATCAAAATCTAAAGTATAATCAGAAATTGGTTACACTCAATTTTATAGATTTTTCTCAAAAATCGGTTTAAGATGAGAAACAGAAATTTGGCTGTGTATATGACAAGACTCGGCCTAATTTATCATAATGGTTTGAGTTTTTTATCGCTTGAGACTTTGCCTTTGTATAGTGTAAATTTTGTCAAAAATGTATAAGCTGAAACAATCTAAGTTTTTGACTCCACCTCTTATGACAAACCCAACCCTCTTTATATGAGTTTCATTCAAAGTTTAATTAAAAGGTGCCACAGGTGATTGACTTATAGACTGGACAACAGCTTGATGACACCAACATGAGGCCAAAGGAAAATAAACACCTGTGTATAAGGTTATGGAGAGAGTAACATAGGTCCAACAACTGTCAAGTAAATTGCAAAATGACTTGCATTTGAAGTGAATGCAATTTATGCATGTTTATTTTTAACTGTTAACAAAAGCATAAGCGTATCACTAATTGTTTTTAATCAATTGCTTAATAAAGCTACGGGTAAAAAGGTAGTATGAGGTTTAAGATGGACATATATAAATTTACATCTCTGTATATTTCTGAGAATTAAAAAAATGAATTCCAGTTACATACCTAACTACCCTCTACTTGCTCATACAAACATTTTCTCATCTAAATCATAGCGGAAATTTCTTTAGGATGCATTATGGTAAAATATCATTAAACAGAACTTGATTTGGTTTGGCCTTAATACAGTGCAAAGCACATGGTTGATAAGTCTTCCTTGCATAATAAACTGGTTATATGATGAAAAAATGTCATGAACTATCATTTTGCCCTACATGGTAAAAAGTCGGAGTAAATAGACTGTTAATTTTTTATCATTGCAGAATTTGTGAAATTTTTCTCAGTAAAGCTGGATTATAGCAAACTATACATTATGGAAGCCTAAAGTGAATATTAGGCCGGTTGATTATAAATATATTTTATTAAGAAAAAATAAAATATTTTCAGTAATAATTTTTAAATAACTGAGTGTAATCCATTTCTGTTTTTACTTTAGTATCATTTTCGAAAAAGAGAAACATGAAGGCAGAACATTATCAAGCAAATACTAAATATATGTCTCCCTTTTAACGCCTATCAGTCGTAAGTCCTACTCTGGCCCAATGGATAACAAGCCTGCTTGGCAATGAAGAGGTTATGAGTTCGAATCTCGACTGAAGACCTCTTTTTCTCTTTTTAAACTTTAGAAATAATGCAATGTCATTTCACGCATGAGCGAAAGTTGAAAACCAAACGCACGGTGTTTTTTAATTCCATACACACTGTTCAAGATGTCGGACTACAATTCAGACGAAATATTGAGTCAAGCATTATATTTCAAAATGATCAGGTTTTTATTACACAAAATACATATAAAACCATAGAAGACTGTTACGAAGAACAGGCTTTTTAAAATTTTACAAAAAGCCGTAGATGTATGCCCAATGGCAATGCTTGATGACAGCAGTCCATCTCAAATGGGTGCTTTAACTTATGGAGATGGAATAGGTACGTATAAGTTTGAATTTGTAAAAGAGTATTTAATATATGTCCGCAATTTTTCGTTGTAGGCTAGCGTTATACTAGGCTTAAAAGATCCCAGTGAACATTGTCATGCTTAAACATGTTTAATACATCGAGCACGAACATACCGATTCGTGTTCAAATTACAACACCAAAAGCAAAATTTTTGTTATGAGAATTGGACTTAATACATTTTAATGTCATAATTTCTGTATTTGTTGTTTCATTTTGGATATCTCGATTGTCTATTGTTTACTAACACGTGCCCCGGTGTTTCAAGTTGAACCACCGGGTAGTTGGTTACCGACCCGAAGAAAACAAAAGAGTTATCATGTAATAGCTGATTGAATCCTGGTGTATAGTGAGTGGTCATCAAGGTGTACGAATGTGTCTCGGAGATCTCCATCTGTATATGCTATATTTGCTATGTTGGAGCTGTAGAGAGACTTTAAATATAAACAGTGCGTTTTTAAACTGTTCAGATAACATTTATAGAAGCTGAAAAATCAATTTAGTAATAAATTGGGCACAACATAATAGACATTTTACACGATATGCACTCAAGATTTACGTATATACACGACCACTGAACTGCCCCGTGGTCAACCACGCATGACATTTATTTACTTAGGTACCTATAAGTATATAGCTTGTCAAGTTTGACCCTGCCGCTTGACCTTTAATTTGAATATTTATCACGAGCGGTCGATTATAAATATAAGGGTATCTATACAAATGTCGCCAACGACACCAGACAGATGTATTAAATAATTATATAAGCGTATAAGAAGTATATATCTAGATGGCCGTGTGGTTAAGGTATATCGTCTCAAAATCTATATTCCGAACGTTTAGGGTTCGGAGCACACGCTAGCGCCGTATTTTTACAGTACTTTTACTGTTAACTTTTTAAGCACTTTGTATTTTATGAATGGAAAATTGTGCATTTATGTTGGGTTTAATTTAATTGAATATTTATTTTTATTATATTTTTTTTAAGATGTATGCACTTCTCTTTCAAAAGAACTAGCAGTAGTATACAAATGATGTTTCTAGCATCATTCAGCCATTTAGATATTTAATTGCGTATTCTGTCGGACATGTTTCTAATTATTAGAATTTTTATACTAAACTAAAAAAGAGAGAATGGTGCGCGGATTTTTCACGCGTGAAAGAGACGCAAGAAAATCAAGTAAATTTAAAAAAAAATTAGAA
Organism: Anadara kagoshimensis; assembly: GCA_021292105.1. Taxonomy (NCBI): domain Eukaryota; kingdom Metazoa; phylum Mollusca; class Bivalvia; order Arcoida; family Arcidae; genus Anadara; species Anadara kagoshimensis. The sequence goes on from CM037859.1 coordinate 11,630,651, forward strand.
AGAAAAAAACAACAGATTTGGTCAGATTTGAACCGTTGACCCAGTAGCCAGCTTAACAATTATATAGACAACACACTAACACGCTCGGCCACCTTGGATGTTGAGCAAAAGATAAACCCATGAATCGTTTTGTTTCTTATTTAAACCTTATCGATACACGTATTTTTATACATTTTTCTCAATTCATTATATATATATATATATATACCATGGTTTAAAAAAAAGACTAGTATATTCCCGTACTTTTGAAAAAAAGAGTTCAAAAGCAAACGTCTTATTTTTAATCAAGGATACCCTGTACTTCATAATCGATATTTAAATTAAAGGTCAAGCGGCAGGGTCAAACTTGACAAGCTATATACGTGAATACAGTCATGAGTACTGATATATCAGAGGTTATCTCGCTCGCAAATAATGTGATATTTGACGACAAAATTAACAATGTAGAGACAAATAAAACTTCATCAAAGCGTAAGTTTAAAGACATTAAAGATAATGATCATGAAATCATTGAACAAATAAGTGAAAATGACACTGATGAGAAAAGTTAACATATTAACGCGACAAACACAGAAAAAAGAAACAAAAAGTGTAACGAGAACTAACCATCCGGCCTGAACCGAGATGATACGGACGGTCCACGTAGATGTGCACGCCGAATCCAAACCTTCAAATGATAGCATAGTAACTTAATAGTACAATAATCCGATGATATGCGACAATGGTTTGGGGCAGGTAAATCACCGAATTTATAAGCTCGAAACAAATATTGAAGAAAAACTAACCAAAAAAATTAACGAGGCAATAGACAAACGATTTAACAAAGAGGTTGGTAAAATAAAGAAAGAAGTAGATACGCGCATTCATTCGATACGATGCGATTTAAAAGCCGAAGTTAAAGATATCGACGAAAAGCTCAAAGACGTAGACGATAATTTCACACATGTCAGTCGTCACATTTTCTCATTTAATTGAAAAAATAACAATGACAGAACTGTTGATGATAGACGTTTGAATAAAGTGATAAGAAACCTTACAGCAACCGACAAGGAAAGTCTGTCTGAGAAGGTTAACGCTCTATTTAAAGACGGGTTAAACCTCAGTGACGGGAAAGTAGAAAGTGTAACCAGGAAAAAGCACAAAAATAAAAATAAAAGTGGTGTTATAATCGCGAAACCCGAATCCCTAGAGCACAAGAAATCAGTTTTGGCGCGTAGAAAAGATCTATAGAGTAATAGGCGGTATCAAAGTGTCGAACAGCGTATCCATAATTCTAATATGCGGGTATTGGTAAACGCGATACGTACAGGGAATACGATTGACATTCATATAATAGAATTGACAGTGAAAGAATCTAAGAGAGAAAATATTTGACAACGCGATGAGGATAGACATACCAATCATAGTGACCGCTCAAGTGACCGTAGCAGGGGCGGATACAGGATTTTTTGAAAGGAGGGGTTGAGAACTATCCAGGATTTTTTGAAGGGGGGGGGGGTTAAGATCTATACAGGATTTTTAAAGGAAGGGGCGAGAATTATATCAATGCTAGATGCGAGCGTCGAAGGCGCGAGCTTCCAGAGACGATGGGTCTATGGCAGAGCCTCGATGGGAGCCAAGAAAATAATTTTAATCAGTCAATATCTCACATTATCTTTAATTTTTTCAAAAGGGGGGGGTTGCGACCCCCGCAACCCCTCCCCTAAATCCGCCACTGCGTAGAGGTGGACACGTAGTTATAAACGTTATCGCTCATCATGGATATCCGCACGAGGACCGCGACATACACATAACAGAGGCAATAAATATTACATTACAGACAGGTTTTGGAATGTGAGGGGTTGGAACAGTGACATTAAAGTGACAATGTAGTTCTAAGAACAACATGTGAGTAATGGTGTTTAACGTCCTAGTCAAGAATATTTCACTTATATCGAGTCGTCGCCAGCTATAGGCTAAGGTGCAGAAATTTTGCCTGTGCCTTGCGCTTATGGTATTATACAGCAGGGTTCTTTAGCGTGCCAAGCCCACCGTGACACGGGACCTCGTTTATTTTAAGTTCTCATCCGAAACAACCGTGACTTTCATTTCGTAATGCCGAGTGCTTGGCGAAAGAACAGTCACTACCCACTTTCAAGTCTTGGGTCAGACCCGGCCGGGGTTCGAACCCACGACCCTCCACTTACGGAGCGAGCACTCTACCAACTAAGCTACCGCAGTGGTTAAGAACAGCATGTATTTTTAATCTTAATTTAGATTTGGTTACTTTAGCAGAGACACATTTACTTGGTAATGATATTATCTCCCTAAATGGTTATACATGAGTAGGTCATAATAGACAAGGTATACACGCCAGAGCCTAAAAAGGTTCTGGTAGTGTTCGTGTTTTTATTAAGACTTATTTATATGATACATTTAATATAGAAATACTGATAACTCACATGAAGGTATTTTATGGATAAATTTTCTTCATAGAAATACAAGGTCGCAGTTTAATGTATGTGTAAGATTTTACCCTCCTCTAATTCTATGTATGTTTTGACACTTTATTAACCCAGATACACGAATATCAAAGTAACATGTGGTGATTTTAATAGCAGAATAGGAGAAGACGACTTTATAACAGGTATTGATGAAAAACCAGTATGACAGGTTATAGATTTTAAAACAAATGGTTATTGCCACCCTTTTATTGATTTTTTAATCTCTAGTAATTGTTGTATTTTAAATGGTAGAAATACTTTACATAATGATTTTACATTTGTATCACAAAACGATTCCTCCGTGGTAGACTATTGTATAGGAAGTCACGAAGCTTTAAACTTGTTTAGTAATTCAGAGGTAGTCAGGGCTACTGACCTGGGGCCTGTTTTACGAAGCTATCCTAAATTTTGTCTTAAGATACGTCCTAGGATAAATTTTAGGACTAGGCTAGGATAATGTTAGGATAATCATAAACGGTTTTTGAAGGCGTCTCAGCTCGGTTTTATCTAGGATATCCTATTTTTTTATCCCAAGTTCAGATTTATAATGTTGTCAGTACAAATATGACTTTTTAACGCAGAATTAAAGTATTAAAAATTTAAATTAATATTATAAATATATGACAAATAAATATTAGGATATGTGATATTAATTAAGAAATATATTCAAGAGAAACATTAATTCAAGAGAAACTTTAATTACATGTGAAATCACTGTGAATAGTATTTTTTAATTTGTATTGTGTCTCGTAAGACTTCTCTGTTGAAAGTAAATGCGTTCGGGTATATATTTAATACTCACAGGCAGTAAACGATATAAATATTAAAAACATGCTTCATGTAGAAGTTCATTATTTTTTAGGGGGTCATAGGGTAAAATCATGCAATAACATACATGAGGACATTTGTGAAAGTCAAAGTATAAAAAGTTATAATTAGCAGAAAGAGAAACACACATTTCAGCGATATGTAGGTAGAGATTTTATTGAGCGAGATCGGCAAGCATAAGAGTGTGCTTTTTCCAAAGTTTCAAACACTAACAAACAATTCAAAAAGAAAAATTTGGGAGAATTAATGTTAAAAAATTAATTCCTCCAATACATCGTCACACCAAAGAACAGTCGAGGAATCAAATTAATTTCGATTATTTGAAAATTTCATGGAATAACCCTAGTTCTTAAAATATACAAAATTAGTATAAAATTAGTAATATCTAAAGATAATTCACTCGATTATAGGGTGCGTTTAAGTTTTTAAACGTGCCATGTATAAAACCCCGTGCTTTAGAGTTGAATTAAGTAATGGTGTTTAACGTCCCAGTCAAGAATATTTCACTTACATCGAGACGTCGCCAGTTATAGGCGAAGGTGCAGAATTTTTGCCTGTGCGTTGCGCTGATGGCATAATACACTAGGGTTCTGTATCGCGCCAAGCCTACCAAGACACAGGACCGCGTTTATTTTAAGTTTCCATCCGAAAGAACCGTGAGTTTTGTTTCGTAATGCCGAGTGCTTGGCGAAAGAACAGTCACTACCCTCTTTCAAGTCTTGGGTCAGACCCGGCCGGGGTTCGAACCCACGACCTCTCACTTACGGAGCGAGCACTCTACCAATTGAGCTACCGCAGTGGTTCCCGTGCATAGAGAGTCATTCGATATATCGTATGATATATACATTAATTCACAATAACATTTTCAGGAAATCTAGCATGAGTTTTTAATCATATTATAAACGTTTAATTTTGATTACATGCATTTTTCAAAATATAGTGAGTTTTATATAAAAATATTATTTGTGTATTTTCTTTCAGTTGTCCCTAAAGGGGCGGGGGGGGGGGCTTAAATTGAGAGAGAGAGAGAGAGAGAGATAGAGAGACGGTAAATGTATTTCTATTGTGATTTATGTACTTTTAGATTCCCTAAATGATTCCGACTCCGATGTAAAATAAATTTAAAAAAATAAAAATAAAAATCTAATGGATTGTCTCTGTCTCTAAAAACTCGATTTCGACGTATGTTTTGATTTCATGTGAATAAACAGCTGCCATCTTGATTTATTTGGAATATCCTAAAACTAGGGATGGTCTTAGAATACCTATATACCTGTCCTAGGTTTATGACCATATTCAGGACTTGTCTCAAATTGCGAAACCTTCGACATACCGACTTCGGACAAAAAAATGTCTTAGGACCAGGTTAGGACAAATTTTAGTCTTAGGATAGCTTCGAAAAACCGGCCCCTGGTGTTTAATTATATATAAGTCCGGGTATAATGAAGGTAGAGTCCTCACTTATCCCAGATCATTCATTTTTAAAATGGTCTTTTAATAGGACATATATTGCCATCAGTAGCAAGTGATACAAGTCGATCAGGTGCGGAATTTGTTAAATATGACGTCAGTGTTATACCAGACAATTTTATAAGAACAACTCCAGAAAGTGATATCTAAGTTCGTAAATGAAGGAAATATAGACACCAATATAAATAATGCATATAAAACAGTCTGTGACTTGATGAAAAATAAAATGAAAGACAAAGTTCCATTTAAAACAATAAAAGTGTTTAATATTGACTCTCACCCAGATGACGACAATATCTTAAATAGTGTCATACCGTATTCAGAAGTCGTTAATGCGCTCAGAAACATAAAGAAAGGTAAAACATGTGGTGCTGATGTACTACATGTATGTCATCAAACTGTCTTACAGTTTTTATGTGTCTTATTTTCCAAATGTTTTGAGACGAGTACAATTCCAATTTGGGGCCAAGGTATTATCAACTCCATCCCAAAGTCAGGAAACTTCAACGCGAAGGACCCCCTTTCCCTTAGAGGAATTACGCTAGCTAGTCATGCTATAAGCTCTACAGTTTTATACTTAATGCGAGGTTGACAAAGTGGGCGGACAAATATGACGTCCTCGCTGACGAACAAAATGGATTCCGAAAGGCCAGGAACACGGTGGACCAAATATCGTCTTTGACAAACTTGATTGACGATCGTAAAAAAGTTGAATATCGACATTTTGTGCATTTATTGACTTGAAAAAAAAAAACGTTCGACACGGTTGACATAACTACAATGGCAAAGATATTGATGGCAAAATGCTCAGCTATCTTAAGTCACTATATCATTATGTTAAATGTAGCGTTAGATTAAATGGTCACCTTACAAACTGGTTTACAGAAAATAATGGTTTAAACCAAGGGTGTAATTTGTCTCCCATATTATTATAAGTCATTAAATGTTGGTGTTGACATAAATGATGAATCTGACACTGATCTTCAGATTTTACTTGATGCATTATCTGTATGGTTTATTGGTAATCGCATGAGTGTAAATGCTGGAAAAAGTAATGTTGTGCATTTTAGACCTCAGTAATTTTCTAGATCATCACATGTTTTCACTTGTGGTAACAGCGTTGTTGAAACCAATGATAGGTATAATTACCTTGTTCTTGTTATAACCGAATTTTTAAACTTTAATATTACCACTAAGATTGTAGCCAAGTCTGCTGGTAGAGCCCTATGTTTATTAATAGCCAAGTATAAAAGTGTTGGTGATTCCATGTGACGTGTTTTATATAGCATTTTCATTTACATCGGGTTTTCACTACTACAGCATGTGGAACTTAGTTTGGCAACTTTTATTGATTGCGTTGCCTCACTCGTAGGTTGGTTCATCCTTAGAACGATTTCTGATAATATAAAGTCAAATCCGTAAGCATTGAAAGAGGTATGGCGGGTTTGATGTGATTTTGTCCTAAAAGGACCGTTTTGGTTTTTGAAAAATAAAAGTCTAAATATTCTTGCACTTAATTAATAAAGCAGCAGTATTTTATTTGGCTTTTCAGATTTTGCCTCATACAAAGGTATATTTTACTGATGTTTTTCTTCATAAGCTCATCTTTGTGCTCTATTATGCTAAAAAATGAAAAATGAGGGGGTTTTCCAGTCTTTGACAATTATTTTCAAAGTGTTCTCCTCGGAAGACCATTTTTTATGTTATTGTTTCTGAAAATATTTTTAAAATGCAATCGTTACGAGTTTTCAAAAAATTGGTCCTCTTAGGAGAAAATGGTCAATTTTTGAAAATTAGGGAAAATCAAAACTGATGTTGCATGTTAACTCGGCTGGCACTTACTGTTATGGTCAGCTCAGTCGGTAGCGAGGACGCTTTGCAACCTGTACGGCGTGGGTTCCAATACCACCCGGATACTTTTTTATTTATTCTTCTTCTTGTTTTTTTTTTATTTTTATCTTTATAAAATACTATTGTTAGATTTTCCTTTACAAATATTAGTTTTTAAAAATGAGCATTATCTTCTTTAAAAACACTACTAGCAGATCAATCCAGGTTACATTTTTATACAAAAAATCTACGCATATCACCCGTGAATTCTTAGTGAAGCGTGATGTAAGTTAATTATACTTTATTCTTCAAGTGTTTCTGTTTATTGTATGAAGATGAAAAATGAAGATTATGGATGTTAAGGTTTGTTCAATATCTTCGGCTCTTCAAGGAAAAACAAGTTTACACAAACAAAGCGCTTGTTTTTCATAGACCTGGTCTAATTATAGAACGCGAAATCCTCAGATGTTTAAAAATACATCGTTACGTCATTCATCCATTCAAGCAGGGGGCAATGTGAAAAGCGCCTATCAAACCCGCCATACCTCTTTAATGAAAGTGGTGTGTTGTATACATTAAAACTCGTCCGACACCGTTTTTGACCTAGTGCATCGGTTTAAAATGTCGAAAATGTTGCAGGCGATTGGTTTCTGTGAATAGATAAGGAAATGGACACATTTTGAAAAACTCGTGTTTCCCACAAAGTCGCAAATGTTGCCAAAGTGTCCTCTGTAACAAAATTAACATAAAATGTCTATTTAATTATATCATCGATTAAAACACATATTATGAGGTTAAATTTATTTCCGTATATAATGATTATAATAAAAATTGTTAGTCTTTTTATAAAACAATAATGTTTTACTTTCGCACTTTTACTTTTTTGGCATTGATTATCATAGCATCGGCGTCAATTACCGCTATTTCCGACGAGAGCAGTTTAGTTATATCTTAGAATCAACCTAAGAATAATTTCGTGTATATCCGAGTGTGTTTTTTGGTCTGTCTTAATTATAAGGTGCAAGCTTACAAAGTAGTGCACCGAAGTGAGACTTACCACTCATCCTTACATCTTCAGGCGATACTCTGTCCTCTTAACACTGAGCTTTAGGCGAGGGAACAGAATCGTAAATTTGAAAGCCTTATGTATGACCCTACCGGGGTTTAGAACCCTATCGCTCTCGATGCAGGTGCCTTGCTGAGACTGTCGTTTGACGTAGTTTGTTATTTTGAAAGAATGTTTTAAAATTGTTATATCTCTAACTGTCTCTCAGTGGTTTGAAAATATCAGTTAACGACTACTTAAACATCGCATAACTGCATTGTCAAACCGTATTTCATTTCCTCCCTTTTGTTTGTACCATGACTTTCATTTTAATACCCTAGTGAGTGCTTGGCGAGACAACAACCACGTACTACCTATTTTTCATACCCGGCCTTGATTCAAATCCAGATCTCCCAGATACGGCAAAACCTGGATGATTCCTAGCTATCCACACCGCTACAGCTAGTCGTTTTGTACAACTTGAAATTTTCCTCAATATTCGTATTATATTTTATTTCATATATTTCACATTTTTAGATTTCTGTTTGAAATAGATCGTGCTGTGTGGAAACTTTACTGTAGGTGTATAAGGTTCTAAATATGAATGACACGGGGAAAAACATAATATACATCGGTATAGGTAAACAACATTAACTTTTCCGTTTGACCTTTAATTAGAGATATTTATATAGAAGGATCCACTCAATATATAGGTAGTGTAAGGATTCAGAATCTATATAAACATAATATGTCAGACCCTGTAAACATGGGTGATAAACAAAAATAGGATGGATATGATGTTATTCTGTTGGTCATCCCAAAGCTGTTGGTAAACAAGTCACATATATAAACCCTGGCAACACACACACACACACACACACACACACACACACACACACGATATATACATATACAAATCATTCATATGTAGATTTATATACATTCCCTAAGCCTGGAGGGTTACATTAATTTATATTTTATTATATAACAATATATGTTTTGTATAGAAATTAAATGATAAATCAGTAAAATACATGATTTAAATCGATTAATTTTCTACTGTGTCAATTTTGCAGCTGCCGTGTGTATTCGCGTAACCTCGGCCAATGATGAAAACTTATAGTCATATATTAGTACATTATATCATTCAGTACAAATGTCCGGTGTACGTTCACTGAAGAGGAATACGTTTAACACTTTCCCCGTGATTTTTGTCAGGCGTGAACTTTCTATATAAAAGCGCGCTGGTATAACGCATTTCATTTCAGTTAAGATCGCTGGTTGACGATGTCGATAAAAACTAGCAAGCTTTCTACACAATCTAGAGAAATTGTGTTAAACGTCGCAAGATACTCTGAATATGAAGTTACAAATCCTTCTGACACCCCGGCTAGGGCATTTACAAGAAAAACTGCAGAAACAACTGGCATCAACGAAAGAACTATACGACGAATAAAAAATGAACAATTTAAGAGCGATATTAATGAGACCGAGAAATCTAAAAAGGTTAATAGCCGTGTTGAAGTTGATAATTTTGACCTTGGCGTCATAAGAAGAAAAATTCACGGTTTCTATACAATAAAAAAAGAACTTCCAACACTAAAGAAACTACATGCGTGTTTAAAGGAGGATTTCAATTTTATGGCAGTCGAGAATTCCTTAGAAAACTTCTTAGGAAAATGAGGTTCAGATGGAAAAAGTGCCAAGGAAATACAACATTATTAATGGAGAAAGTGAACATTGTGAATTTACGATGCAAATACCTTCGAACAATAAAGAAATTAAGAAAAACTGGAAAAAACATAGAATGACACGTCATGTACAGTAAATTTTTGTTGGCAAAGTGTCGAAGTGGCGGGTGTTCTAACACCGTTTAATAAAGGGCAGCGTTTGATAGTGGTACATGCCGGTGGAAAAGATGGGTTTCCGGGACACTTCTTGTGTACAAGGCGGCGTCGTCAGTTGGTGACTATCACAAAGAGATGAACGGGGAGAACTTTGAAAAATGGTTGAAGGAAAAATTGTTACCAAATTTAAGCCAGAAAAGTGTGATAGTCATGGACAATGCTTCTTTCCATTCCGTTCAAGTTGAATAGTGTCCGTCAACCAACACTAGAAAAAGGGAAACTCAAGAATGGCTACGTCACAAAAACGTTAATTTTTGGAGGATATGGCGAAGGCAGAATTGCTGAATCTAGTTAAACTGAATAAACCAGTTGAGCCAACGTACAAGATAGACGAAATAATACGTGATAGAGGGCACCAGGTGGTGAGATTACCACCATATTATTGTGACCTTAATCCTATAGAACTGATATGTGGATGTGTAAAAAACAAAATTCCAAGTAGGATTTTTTCTTTTGTAATGGGTGATGTGTTAAAGCTTACCACAGAGACCATTGATGCGATAACAACTGCAAACTGGGGAAAAAGTTTTTATCATGTAATGAAACTTGAAGAAGAATACTGGAAAAACGACTTAGTCATTGACGATGAACTTGATAAATTTGTAATTGACATAAGTGACAGGGAAGCAGATTCTGCAAGCGAGGGAACAACCCATAGTGACACACAGGGACAGCAAGTGAAAAAGGTAGTGATACTGAAACTGACAGTGTAATTGAGTCTTAATAAGGAAAAATTAAAAAAGCTCCCATTCCCAAAACAATAAGCAGAACACAATATATATACAACCATGTATATATATATATATATATATATATATATATATATTTGTGTGTGTGTCTCTCTCTGTGTGTGTGTGTGTGTGTGTCTGTGTGTGTGTGTGTGTGTGTGTGTGTTAAAATATTGAAATTAAACTGGAAGCTAAAAGGCATAATTCGAAAAAAATATAATAAAAAAATTGAGCGGTACGGGTACGGGAACTGCAGCTTCCACCACCTTAACACTTCGTTACCGTCTGAACCACTCGACCATTGATAGCTAGATATTAGCCTGTTTTACAATTAGTGTTCTCTATTGCGTAGGCAAAGTGAACACTTGCGTTCCCTATTCGATATTAAACTTGTTCGTCATAAATATTTAAACTACAGGTCAAACGGACAGGTCAAATTTGTTTACCTATACGTGATGTATACCGGCTCAACAATAATATTTTAAAGTCGGTTGGGTTAAGGAATGGAGTTTTACGTTCCAGCCAAGAATATTTCACTTGTATCGAGACGTCACCAGTTATAGAAAGGACATTTTTACCTTTGTAGTGTACATAAGGCAATGTGCAGGGAGGGTTCTTTTATGTGCCATGACACAGGGCGTTGGTTTTTAAGGTCTCTTCCGAAGGACCCCGTGACTTACTTTCCAAATGCCGAGTGTTTGGCGATAAAATAGTAAAGTCTACCTTTTTCAAGTCTTGGTCAAACCCAACCGGGGTTCGAGCTCCCACATTGCTAAAAAAGTATATAAAAACTAAGTTTCGGTCCAAAATACGAAAATTTGTATGGACTTTCTAAGTTAATCATTTTGCTAATTCATTGATTAAGGTGTTCACTAGTGTGTTTGACTTGTATACACTATATTTGTTATATTTTTAAATAGCAAAGTAAATAATTTCCAGTTCCAATTAGCGCTACTTAGCAAATATTCACATTAAGATTTCCTAAAAATCTGGCAAGAAATCTGAGTAATTTTTTTAAGTTTTCAAAATATTAATGAATTTAAGGAATTATATTATTTTTATTTTTAGCACCATAAAACATAGTCAAAAGTTATCAGGCTTAAGTTAAGGGAAATATATATGAAGAGATGACTGTGAAACTGGAGCCGGTAGCAAAACCATCAGTGCGTCGGCTTATTTAAATGTATATCATTTGCAATTTTTTCTTTAACAGGAAAGTCCGTTAATCATTCCGGGACATCTATCATCGTAGGCAAGTGGTTTGCCAACTGAACTAACCTACAGGCCGCTAAATTATCATCCTGTTTTTCTATCTAGAATATGGGAAGTGGAAAATCTCACACCCTAATTTCCTCATATGGACCTTTTAATATCTCGTTATTACCAGTCTGCTACTTTCAAGGGTAATGATAATTATTGTATCTTAAAGAAGAATCAAAACCTGGAGCTCAAGCTCTATAAAGGCGAGAGTTCTATCAACTTTGCTACCAAAGCCGTTATACATGGTTATTTAAAATGCGATTGTGATATTGGACACGGGACTGTCTTAGCAAAAAATTAAATTGTGTCCGTAGTATTCAAGAATCATTTTTCAATTTAAAAATGTATGTGTAACCCTAATTTTTGTGGCGAACGATTCAAATCTCGATCTAATTTATGACCCCACAGCAGGGACGCATATAAACATGCTTAGTACGTCAGGAACTGTCATCCGATGATCGCTAGCGAGGAGTTTTTACTGAAACTTTCAAGGTTACACATCTTGTGTTTATTTTATGTTTTAATTGAGTTTTTAAACTTTAATTCTAGAAAACTTAACCTGTGATATCTATAAGGAATTTTTCATATTCACTTCCTGTATCATCACACGGTCTTGATAGTTCTAGAACTTTGTTTTACTGAACAAGTTTTCTGATTACTTTCAAAGTAGATTTAATGTCATCTTTTTGAAAATAAATTCTAGAAAGATCTTAGTAATTGGATTTTAATCCATTTTTTCAGACAATTCCACTTTTGTATTCTAGAGGCGTTACGTATTGTGAGTTATCTAGTTCTAAATCAAATGCTACCCCGACTCCAAAATAAGGCCAATTGTTAATAATTTTAAACTTATAAGCAGTAAAATAGATCTACAAGAATAATTAAAACAATGTTAAACGGATTATATTCTAAAAATAGTACAATTTAAAGTTAACATAAAATTACAAAACCTTCAACGAATAAATAACTAAATTACTAACAAAATTTGCGTAGTGAAATGATAACGTACTGTAAATTAATGGCCGTCAGTTTCTCTGTCAGAGAGAGAGAGAGAGAGAGAGAGAGAGAGAGAGAGAGAGAGTAAAAAATCCTGTGATATTTTACTTAAAATGCTTATTGTTTTAATATAATTGTGGAATATAAAGCGCTAACATTTTATTTTAAATCACCTCAAATTTCATATATGATCAGTAGTTCGCAGATTTTCACGTCTTGCATTTTTAATAAAAGATAAAAAAAAAACCACCTGCTGTGTTCATAAAAGTCACAGCTGACTTCCGTGTTTTTCAGCGCGAAAAAGTAAAACTTTGACGTCGATTATCTCGATTGTGACGTCCAAAAGATAAGGCCCCTTTTGTCGCGACGCCAGTCATTAATTTTTATTTATTTTCTACTGTCCACTCTCGGCTCCTCGGCAACTAGAACTGTCCATAGCTCGGAAACTCATTCGGCTCATTCGGCTCCTCGGCACTTTGAGTTGTCCACAGCTCGGTAGCTCATTCGGTAATTACCAGGACTTTAAGTGGATATCAAAGGATTTAAATACATAAATCAATTAAAAGTAAGTATATAAACAAAGAAATTAATTAGTTAAGGGGACACTGAAGTACATGTTTATTATTTTCAGAATTTCCTAAATCTTTTACATTTCATTAATAAATAAATAAATAACTTATATTAATGGACGAGCGAGTACCTGATTATTTTCAGAATTTCCTATATCTTTAATATTTCATTATATAGCGGGATTTTAAAAACAAAAAAAAAACGTTTACTTTCATCGCAGTACCTATAGCATGTTTTAAGTCCTTAAATATTCGAAACAGGTAAACATCAGGTGTCGTAATCCTAATCTGTTAATCCGTTGTCATCATCCGATACCTGGCTTCAATACACGACTTTCAACATTTTCGGCGTTCACTGACACATTTGGTATAATTATATACCAGTTTATAAGACTACGAATATTATCCCCTTCTGCTGATAAATATTGTCCTACTAATCTCTCTTTGCCTAACTCCAAAGTTAGATAATTTCACAATTTTCTCTCCAAAATATGGCGATATACAAACGTAAGTATGACTGCAGTTAACAGGAAATCGATTGGCCGAAAAGGTGCTGAGGAGCTGAGCTGTGGACAGCAGCTGCCGAGTATAGACAACAAGGGGTCTAGATTTAAGTGCCGAGCAGTCGAGATGAGCTGCCGATTCGGCACTTAAGTGTTAAACTTTCGACAGGCCTTCATACGGATCACTGCGCCTTTAACGGCTTAGGTTTAAATCCCACTTAGGCATATCATAGTGTATTCATGATGGTTATAGTAGAAACATAACCAAGCCAAAACACCAGAGTCAGTTGTGACTCAGTGGAAATGTACTATTGTGCATATTACTTCCCATAATTCAAAATAAAATTTCTTTTGAGTATAACATTCATTTTAAAAGGTAAGTTGTTATTTTATTATTTCACTACATCGGGGAAAAATCATACCACCTAGTTTATAAAAACGTAACAAGATAACGTTTAGTTAACACTTTTTATACTAGATTAGTTTCATTACAACCACTGATCATGAAGTTTAGTTAATCGCTTTAATTTAAGTTCGTCTGAGATATTATTTGTATAGGATTGAAGTTAATTTTTCTTTTTGCTATGAAAGAATTGGACATTTTGCACACTGAATAATTGTCATAGCAAGTAAAAATAGCATTGCAATAGCGTAGGAATTCAAATACCTTTGTGCGTCATCCATAATAAGATAACGTCACTGAGAGCCAGCCCATTCATGCAAACGTAACAGAAAAATATACCCAATCTAAATGCTTGAAATAAAGGAGAATTGAATTATTTAAGTGTATTCTACTTTGTGTTACACGTTGCTCTTATTCGAGCTTGTATGTTAAAAATGTTATATACTACATATATAACCACACCACGATATAATCACATCTAGATCAGTGACCAGATTTTGTCATCCAGTGCAGTTATTAATGTAGGAAGCATGGTTATTATATCATATATCATATCAATACATAACAACACTCTTCTCTCTGTTGGTGTCATATCCTGAACTATTGACAATATACAGTGGAAACATGTCGATAGTTAAGCACTTAGCCAGCCAACGAAGTTGTGACGAATTAGTAGCTTATCTGGGCTCCTCGTTAGCTATATCTTGGCAGCTTTTTGACAGCTGTTTAACATCTTATAACAGCTTGTCTGTCACTAGCTGTCCAAATCTCGGTTGCAGAACATCGACTCCTTTTCATTAGCTTAGTTTTAAACTTTCAACAGTCTTATACTGCATATTAACTGAAAGAGAATATGACTGCAATAATACAATGCTGATCACCCCGAACTCATTTAAAACAACGCAAATTCTCATTTACATATTGCGAAATTGCACTTCTTAAAACTTATTTTAAAAATCTTAATAAAAATGCATTTAAAAAAAATAGAAGATTAAACCTGTATGGATTTCTGTTTTAAACGTGACATTTAACACAAGTTAACGACCGATGTATATAATGATTTTTCATTAAAAACATTGAAGCATGACACATGACGTGTATTTAAATAAATGTCGCAAGTACCTAGCGTAAAGTCAATACACTAATAACTGATAAAACATGGATTCTGAGGAATTTCGTAAAAGAGGAAAGGAAATGGTAGATAGAATTGTAAATTACATGTCAAATGTAAATAAAACTGAGGTAATATCAAGTGCCTCACCTGGAGAAGTTAGAGGTTTGCTTCCAAGCCAAGCACCTGCTGAAGGGGAATCATTTGATAAGATAATGGCTGATTTTGAACGCATCATTATACCCGGTGTAAGTAATTTACTTATCAGGTTTTTTCTTTAAAACCATGCACACCAAGGTTTTGGCGGCAGAATTTGCTATGTCAAAATCCTTGCAAAACAAAGATTATAAGCGTTTTGTTTCAAAATACACATATCTTTTTTTGAGTTATTTTGAGAATTATTTTAGAATTATTAAATGAGAAAAAAAAATTATAACAATATTATTTAGGAGTAAAATGATTTATAGTTAAAATGAACAGTCATTATAGAGTCATTTGAAACGACATAATTCTGACAAGATATATTAAAATCTAATCGCTACGTAGAACTTCAGACTGAATGTAATTGTTACAAGGAATAAGTGAAAACCTCTTCCATGGCCTTGATGTAATTCAAAGCTTCATCAGTCCAATAATAATATGTAACAAATATTTCGTTTGAATAAATTAGTATGTTTATATGATTAAGCTTAGACGACAGGATCCAGTTTTTCAGACTTTTCTGACAATATGACATCGTTAATACCCGTCATTTTCACTTTATTATTTTCCTTATTATTATTATTATTATTATTATTATTTTAAATTATTTTAGTTTGAGATAACAAACATAGTTGTGTAAACTTATTTCATGTGATCAGAGCAACACGTTTATGTTCCTTCGAACGAAGGACAAAGTATGGAAGATAAAATGAAAACAACCAGCACACCCTAACAACATTGTAGACCATTGTGGTAGCTCAGTTGATAGAGTGCTCGTTCCATAAGTGGGAGGTGGTTGTTTCCAACCCCGACCGGGTATGACACAAGACTTGAAAGTTGGGTGTTACTGTTTTTTCGTCAAGCACTCGCCATTATGTAATAATAGTAATGGTTCTATTAGATGGAAACTAAAAATAAACGAGGTCCTGTTTCATGATAGGCTTGGCACGATTAAAACGCTGCTGTATATTGCCATCAGCGCAACACACAGGCAGAATTTCTGCACCTTCGCCTATAGCTGGCGACGTCTAGATATAAATGAAATATTCTTGGCATACTCAACTTTAACAGCATTGTGTAGTACATACTAGTAAATACAGAATACTTATTGTCTACTAGTCAAAATACGTACTCGGTCATCATTGGACATTTATATATTTTTTTAGTCATTGTGACATGTTGATGTTATCTTTCTCACAGCTATTGGTTATTAACAACACAATCCCGGTAAAATTAATGTTTTTTTGTATAAAACAATAAAGTAATTTTGTGTAATTGTTCTAAAATCGGCCTTACAGGAGGGGGTTGGTGTCTGAATTTTCTGAAGCATCAGTTCTTAGATCATCACCCCTCAACGTCTACTGTACGTACGTACAGTAAAGGCCTGTTGAAAGTTTAACATCGAGCTTAAGCTGCAATTAGCACCAATTCTTTAGCTAAGTCTTAAGCATTTGTCAGGTTTTTACTGTATTTGCGCTTGCCGAAGGTCGGGGATTTTTTTGTGGCGTACTTCAGATCTTCCTGTCTGGAAATCATCAGTTGAGGTTGGAGTTGCAAGCGCCCCATGTTATGCGCCAAAAAACATAATTCGACGTTTTCCCTTTAACGCAACATTCGTTGGGACATGGTACGTGTACGTGTTTAATGTTCAACGGAAATAATCGGTATGGAAATATCACGTAATTGGTCAAAGAACTTTTACCACCACCCTCTTAAGTCATCAAGACATAAATGTACTGGTTGGTTTGAACCCCGGCCCCATTTAACAAAGACTAGAAAATAGATAGTTACTGTTCTTTCGCTAACCACTCGGCATTTAGAAATGAAAATCACGAGGTCCTTCGTAAGACACATTGAAACAAATGCCCTTTGTCACTGTAGGCGTTACACCTGAATCCCCTGCACATTTCTCTGTGCGCTAAGTTAAAATTGCAACTCCAACAAAAGATGGGGATGTCTCAATATAAGTGAAATGTTCTTGACTGAGACGTTAAACCCCATTCAATCAATCGATTTAAATGCTCTGATATCAATATTAAGACCAAATGTTGCCTGATACGGTTTTGTCTATTGTTATTTCAGATAACACACTGGCAACATAACAGATTCCATGGGTTTTACCCCACTGGTAATTCGTATCCATCCACACTTGCAGACATGTTATCAGATGGTCTAGGATGTCTAGCATTTTCATGGGTAATATAATGATTCGCAATATCTCTGTTTATATACTGGAAACGTGCTTTATACTTAGTACATTGAAACCTGTCTATAAAGGGCTCCCAAGGGAACCAGTAAAAGTGACCTTTATGGACAGGTGGCCTTAATATACAGGCTTAAATAATATGAATATAGAAAAATTGGAATACAATTAGACTGGCCTTTATAAGCAGGTAGTCCTTATATAGAGGTGACCTTTAAAGCAGGTTGGACTCTAAATAAAATAATATTTACTTCAAAATGAAAATGTCGGAAATTCCTTTTGGAAAAATAATGTCAAATCATACAAAGTTATATGGTAATATGTCCAATGTAGTTATTAACGCGGTTCTAAATACATGACGTGGGTTTTTGACACAAAAATTAACAACTGCCAAATTGAAACGAGTTAATTTCTGCCTGAAGCAGCAAATTTAGTAAAATGAGGATTCCCCGCTAGGATCCTTTTTTTTATGATGTGTACTTATGTTCAAAGGAATATCACTTCCAGGGAATATGAGCAAACTATCTCGGGTTAATAAAATGCGTATAAGTGTGGATGCTTTGTTCCAAGTTTCGTAATTCATAGTTTTGCAGAATTCATCCGGTAAAAAAGTGTCTGGAAGGACAGAAATTTGAATTTAATATCGACCTCTTGGAAAGGCGGTGGATAAAAATACTTTAATAGGTGAACCCATGGCAAACCCACTAAACCAATCGATCATTTTGGTAAAAGTCAATGCTACACACGCTGTTTCTCTGGAAAGTAGTATTCTTTATGTTGTTTGATCGAGTTTTGGTGGAAACTTGCACAAGCAATGTTAAATTTACATTCCAGTTAAGATATCTAGATCCGAAAAGTATATGTATAAAGACCCACATTATATGACTCGTGACTCAGGTAATATACAACAATTCACGTTGTATGATTATATCCTTGTGTTCTAGTTAAAAAACAAAAACATTTTAAGGAGAAAAATAAAGTTGAAATTGGTCTAGACATGTGGTTGATCAAATATCCCCATTGTAAAGGTATATATAATAAATGTCACGAAAACGTTTTAAAAATAAATATATCGGTCCGATTTCTACCGCTTTAGGCATACTAAATTACATATTATGTAAGTATTTGTTTAAAAACAATTATTCCGAAACGGCCGTATGGTGCTGTAAAATTAAAACTATTATCATATATAATTTAAAGCACCGAATTTAAATTTAAGTTTTAACAAAAAAATACTGTTCATGAGATAGTATACAATTTAGTTTTTAAGCATTTTCAGAATTCAGATTTTTCAGGTTCCTTCGGTAAAAACATATACATTCAATTAAAAGTTCGTTATTAAATTTCTATACTGTTTCAATTTGTCATTCCGTCCGCCCGACACAAAAATTTCCTCAACGACTACTATACACAACCAGCCACTTCAAGTACTGATTTTAAGTCTGCAAGACATCTACTGCCTGTTTACCGACTGAGTTTATTTTTGTTACATTTATGGTCAATGGTTAAAGTTAAAACCGGTGGTAAGGCTGGTATAATAGGAAAGCAGTAGCTCAGATGTTTTTTCATACTAGACAGACTTAATTAATGCAGTGCCCGACCGGCAGCTCACCGCAGCCTCTCGCGATCGTATCATATATTGGCTTTATTTGTATTATGCGTTCACCTGTACCTCTTTGGTTTTATCTAGGTAGCTGCCATCTTTCTCTCAGTAGGGTTTTGGTCACTGGAACACTTAGTCTCCTTGTTAGCTGTAGGTAAGCTTTTTCGACCGCGCAATTCTACAACATTTAGGTTACTCTATGCGTTTAGGCCTCTCCTAAGCTTTTCGACCACTCAAACCTTATATCGACTTCACATTAATCATTTTGATTCGGAAACTAGGACACCTATAATACTTACTAAATTTAAGAAGGAAGCGAAGTGGTGTTTCAAGCCCGTGTATTGAACCCCTTTTTGATTATTACAGTGGCTTTGTAGATTCATTTAGTTGGTTGGTTGAATCGAGTTTTACGTGCAAGTCAAGAATAGTTTACTTATATCGAGGCGTCACCACTAAAAAGCAAAGTGTTAGAAATTTTTACCTTTGCAGTACCCCCAGGGCAATGTGCTTAACGTGTCACGCCTGTTTTGGCACGGGGGATTACTTTTTAAGGCCTCTTCTGAAGAGCCACGTGATTTTCGTTTCTAAATGCTTCTCGAAAGAACAGGCACTACCAGTTTTTAAATTTTCGACAGCGTTTTGCTAGAGTTCGAACCCACGACCTCCTACATACAAAGCGAACACTCTATCAACTGAGCTACTGTAATATGTAAATCTTCCTTTCCGTTTAAGCTGATCCTGTTTGCTTTAATGTGGTTAAATAGAACCCGTTTTGCAACTGAAAAAGATGTCCTTGGCAACAGCCAACAATCAATAACATAAAAACCATAATTATAATATTGCAGCTTGCTTGAATACAACAATAACAATATGCAATTGAATAAGGTCTGATAGTTATTGAATTGTTCACAAAAACAATAATCATAATAATAATAATAATTATTATTATTATTATCTTCTATTTTAGGCGACAAGTCCATCCTGCACTGAACTTGAAATGGCAATGACTGATTGGTTTGGTAATTATTAACCCTATAAAAAATGACAGAGCTTTAAGTAGGTCATAACTGTATTCTTTTTCTTTTGGAATCTGTGTTATATAAACCGATAGTATACTAAATTCTAAGTAATACATGCATATGTGTAATTGGCTGTCAAGAGTCCATACGTAACTTAAGATACTGATTACAAACAATATCGCTTGCCAGCCTAATATTATCACCCAACACAAGCACACCGGTCCATGTGAACTATTCTTAAGCTTATCTCTCCGGAGCATCCGGTCTCACGGCCTTGGTGGAAGTTGACGTGTTTAAAAAAATGTCAGTTTCTAAGTTTTTACTTTGCTTCTGGGTTGTGGTTCGGACATGGGTTAGTATGTTTGTTTTTTATTATTCAATTGTTTTTATACGTCGTGAAATATAAAGGTATAATACACAAATGTTCAGATGTGTACAGAAATACAGGCATTGGACACGAAGTCTCGTTTAGTCTAATTATCTTTATTATAGATGAATCCATGTTAAGGTAATAATGCTGTAGATAGGTCAACATGCTGTAAATGTATTTAATTTAGCGTGTAATCATTTTTGAGGTATATGAAGTTGAGATATATCTACTAAGTTAAATATTCGCGATTTTTATATGCACTTAAGCACAATAAGCAAAACATAATATTCTCAGTATTAATTTTCGAGCAAAACAAACGACTGCGAAATAAGCGAAATTAACCTAGTTTATAGTATCAAACCCCAACTGGGTTCTTTTTATAGTGGTGCATATATAGATTGTTTTACGGGGAAAGTCTGTTATCTGAATCAGAATTTATAATTAGGTATACATGCATCTTATTAATATTGTCTCTAGGTTTTACCTAGTAGTACATGTTCAAAGTTAAATTACAATCAGTCTCAGATTGTGTTATTTCGCGAGTCTTCGTCTTGAAAAGCATATGCTTGAAATATCCCTGTGTCAACAATTTATTTCTACACAGCTTGCTTCTTAATATAAAGTGTTATTGACACTCATTGTAAAAATGACGTAGCGGCGACAATTAATATAACCAATACATTAATCAAATAAAACGATAAATTAGTCTAAACAATGGACTTTTGTAATTTTTTTCAACATAATTTATTAAAAAAAGATCTATGAGATAAAAGCATTACCGAAGCCGATTATACATTGAAGAATCTGTAAACATTTAACTACTACGGTCAGTGAACTGATAGAGGGCTTGACCCGTATTGTAGGGGATCGTGCGTTCGAGCCCCTGCTTTGGTATGACCAATACCTGAATACAGGTAGTCACTCGGCATTTAAATAAGACTCAGAAGATAATTTACAAACCGATGCATCGTTGCACGTTGAAACCCTTTGCACATTACCCTGAACGAACTGAAAAGTTCAGAGTTTATGCCACCTTGCCTATAGCTGGTGACGTCCCAATATAAGTAAAATATTCTTGACTGGCTTGACTGGACGTAAAACTTTACTCAATCAATCAGTCAGATTCTGTTTTCATTTTGAACACATATTTATTATATCATTTGTTCTATATAAGGTAAAATGATCGGATTACCGAAAGTCTTCCTTCATGAGAGCGGACAAGGTGGAGGGGTTATTCAGGTAAAATATTTATCTTTCATGTGTTACATCATAAAACCATAATCGCCAATTGGTAGTTTCCAGTTAGAAATCAATAGTAAAAACCGAGTTTTTATCTCTTGACGTTGGCGTGGCGTCTCGGTGTCGGAGTGGTATTAAGCACCAGTACCTGTCACCGTCAAGGTTCGAATCCCGCTTCTATAGATCCTATTGTAAAAAGCTTGTTGCTTCACATGCCGAGGATCGGTGATGTTCTACGTTAATTTAGGATTCCTCCACAGCCAAAGACTGATAGCCTCGATATGGTCAAAATATTCTTGATTGGGGCGTAAAACACCGACACTTCTATTTTCCAACACAACCATAATTATATCTACGTCCTAGCCTAGCGCATGCTTTGAGATAAAATTTTAGTTTTTAAATTCTAAATCCTAAATTTTCCAGTTTCTAAGGTTTTTATTTCAATTATTTTATTATGGACTGATATCGGTTTTTTTAATTAAGTCATTTGTGTTTGTAGGGGTCTGCAACAGAATGTGTATTGATAAATTTACTTGCTGCGCGCCATAGAATACTACAGTCACTGAAGAAGTCGGACACTGACAACCACGAGTCGGATGTTGTAAACTTATCCAAACTTATAGGGTATGCCTCTACTTTGGTAGGTTTCATTGCATTATACGTAGATAAACAACGTAATCGATGATAAGGTTTTTTGACTGCCATAAGAAATAATTGAATAAAATGATATCTATGCCTCTAAAATTATCTTTGGTATATTCGACGCTTCACAGTCTTATGTCCTTTTCCATTCTCAGTTGCATTCAACATTTATTATCTTGAACCAAGAAAACTATGAATACAAAATTAAGTTTGTTAAGGTTTCAAATTCCTTTCATACTACATTTTAAATTCACATGGCAGGTTTTGTCAGCTGAAAAGAAGGTGCTTATTCATTTTAAAATCACCACGCTAAATTCCCTGGTGAAACTTCCACGTTTAACTAATTTGCGAATTTGGAATTGTCTTTGGTCATTAGATTGTGGTTTGGACATGGATTGGCATAGATAAACAACATTGACCTGTCCGTTTGACCTTTGATTAGGAATATCTATAAAAAAGGACCCACCCAATAAATGGATAGCTGTTAAAAATATGTATTCGGTGTATATAATAAGAGTTTAAGGGTTGGCATTATGTAGATAAAATAGACTCGCCATATTCCTAAACGTAAATGCTCTCGTTCACAATAAATATATAAATTTAAGTTCAGGTTTACAGGTCAAAGTTGTTTGCTTTTTTGTGCATTTTTGTTTATTTTGTTTGATTTTTCAATTAAATATAAACAAGATATTGTTAGTGTCTCAATTCACAAGGTTAAATGTTGTAATAGGTACCATGTATTACGGATTATATTGCTAACATATGAGATATTAACATTACTTTTAACAAATGTCTCTTAGGTTTGAAAATTGCATCTTTTGTAAAGAAAAAATGTAATTTTTCATAAAATAGTAAAACAGAGGTAGCTAAATAATCAAAAACAAACATACTTATCCATTTCCGAATCACAATCCAGAAGCAAAGTAAAAACTTTGGAACTGACAAGTTAGGTTAGACACGTGAACCTCCACCAGGGAAGTGAGGCCGGGTGCTCCGGAAGGGTAAGCACCTCCTGTTTAGCTAGCTACACCCGTCACGTGTTCTTGGCAACAATAAACACAATCAAGAACACAAAACATTACAAGTTAATGATGAAACAGCCAAACAGAAGAATGGAAAAAAACAGAAACATTTCAATTTGGTTAAAAAATTCCCCAGTACCCAGTTGCTTTATTTATACTTTTATATTCATCTTGTAGGTACATTCAAGTTTTGATAAATCGGCGATGTTTGCCATGGTGCAGATCAGAAAGTTGCCAGTTGATAAAAATTTGTCACTGAGAGGAGAGACACTGAAAGCTGCAATAGAAGTACTAATCTTATTTAGTATTAGAAAATGTTAAAGATATACACTTTACTTTAAAAATCAATATGCACCAGGATGCATAAGTCGAGTTGCAATTCAATATTTTATATGATGTTTGATTTACATACGGAATTTTAGTTCAGTATCTACAAGAGTTTTTAAATTGAGTTCAGACGGGCGGGAATGGTAATTGTTGACAAATTCAATATCTGTTGACGTTTATAACAAAAATTCAAAATTATAATATTGAAAAAATTCTTCAAGTCCTCATCCATAATTTCGTCAAAAAACTTGTTACGTATCTCACGATGGTAGGCTCACATACTACATATAAGTCAATATCTACATGCGTTTGTGAACAAATCAGGAAAACCAAGGATATCACAGGTGTACTATTTGTACAAAGGTATCTACTAGGTTCATGATATATAACACTATAACATTGCCTGATGCGTATATGTATACACACCTGTTATACCTCTCACCGACATTCCAATTATTTATTTATTTCCATTTTAGAGTGACTGCAAGAAAGGATTGATTCCATTTTTCGTAAGTAAACACATCCACCAAGATCCATTGTAGCATTACTGATTGGTTGAGAGGACGGAGATCAATTGGTTCCAAATATGTTTTACGCCCAACTCGAGATGTTTTTATGTTACATGACGATAGGAAAACTCGAAGAATGACGAAACTCATCGAATTTTTGGTGCGCAAACGTTCAACCATTTATCATCCATTTAAGATGGTGATCATTTAAAAAAAAAAAATATATTCCGTAGTTTTCTGTTTGGTAATTTTGACATAATATTTTTATTTGCAAAATTTTCTAAGTTTTAGAACTTAAAATGATATAAAGCATTTTCAATCTTCCTCATACAAACACTCTGTAACAAAAACACCATGCGAGAATATGCTTTTTTCAATTTTCTGATTTGATTGGTTCAGACCGTGCTTGCTTTTTCAAGAGTGCACTTGAATATGTGTTATATATATATATATATATATATATATATATATATATATATATATATATATATATATATGTGTGTGTGTGTGTGTGTATAATTATTATGATAACCTGATCGTGAAGCATATGGTCTCATTATAAGGGTGGTGTTAGAATTCGCAGACGAAAATTTAACACTTGTTTTACCTAAAAATACCTGTACTTGTTCATTATAAATATTTAAATATTCATATTTGAATTAAAGGTCAAGCAGACAGGTCAATGTTGCTCACCTATACTTAATAACAAATACATTGTAATATATTGTTTATCAGGTATGTGTAACATTGGGCTCTACGTCGTGCTGTTCTTTTGACCACTTAAAAGAAATAGGCGATATATGTCATCAATATGATATATGGTTACATGTAGATGCTGCTTATGCTGGAAATGCTTTCATTTTACCAGAATCCAGACATTACTTGAATGGAATAGAGGTATGATATTTATTCTTCAAAACCGTTTTGACAAATAAATAAATTCTCATACAGTTTTAAGGACAACCGGCAAAAATTGTAGTTTGATATATTTATTGGATTAATATCCTGGTTTTTAAATAACAAATAAAAAAAATTGATACACATCACTAGATATTTACTCTGTCCGAAGACAGTGTTCCAAATATGTGTTGGATGGTTTCTGTCATTGATGTATATCGAGTCGTGGTTCTGGACAAAATGCATGTTTTTAATTTACAAGATTCTCTATTATTTTTACTCATCTCAGAATTTTTTTCAATGTAATACCTAATTCCAAACGTGTTGAATAATGCAATAACAATACTAAATTAATTTTAAAAAACAGAATCATATTTATAACGTCAATGTGCAGAATCTAAAGTGCAAGCAATTAATCAATTATACATAGTTGAAATGTCAAAAAGTAGTAAATAATAATGAGTTTTTTTGTTGTTAAAAATGTAAATGTCCTTCATATATTTTAATAGTCTGCCAAACAAAGGACCTGGTGGGTGATGTGTAGGGATAATATGTCAAAACCATGTCAACTCTATATTAAACAAATGTCTTGATAAACCCACATACAGTTTTTATTTTTCGTGAAATGCAACATTATTTTACTTTATCTTTATTTAAAAATGTATTATCATTGCATTTTCAGAATGCTTTTTCAATTGATGTAAATCCAACTAAGATGTTACTTGTACATACCGATACTGCACTGATGTGGTAAGTCATGGGTCTTTTAAATTTTTCAAACATTTATTATCTCTTACCAAGGTATCAAGAATATTATAAATACATAATTTAGGTTGTTGTTGTCTCCTGTTTCTTTTATTCTCAATCTTGAATTTAAATATCCCTTCTGGAGTACCTTGCCTAACTTCCCTGATGAAAGTTTACGTATAACTTAATTTCTAAGCTTCCTTGAAAAAATAGTACATCTTTGCAGCATATTATACACCATATAGTTTATCTTATAGATATTTTGATATCCACAATTTTGGTATTAGCACTACTGATTGCTGAAGGTTATGCAATAATTGATAGACAAAATATGTTTTTTTAATGTTAAGGAATTGTTTATGTTTAAATGAATTGTTGATTAAATGCCTTTTAATGATTGGACTGCTTAAAGTACTATACTGATACAGGTTACTTCAGACCTTATGTAAAGTCCGGGCATTGGTTTATAAACAACGATAATTAATAAGAACGTTAAATGATTCGATCAGTAATGGACATTTATTTGTGCATCATTCCTCTTTCTTTCATTATAAGGGTAAAGGACCGTAATCTTTTGACCTCTGCTATGACAGTAGATCCACCACTGTATCTGCAACATGAAAATCAAGGTAAGCCTACAATTCAAATGGAAACAATAACTTAAGTTTTACACGTGGGGAATGTAGACAGAAAAACAGGCATTTCCACTTACAGAGCACCGGAAGTCACTTTTCTTAATACCATCCACGTTTTAGCTAAATTTTCAAGTTTTTAAGTTTACCTTGTTTATTGTGATATGAACTTTGTTTTTACTAAAACATTTGGATATGTCAACTGCAGTTATGCCACATTTAATATTTTTGCCATGTAATGAAAAGTGCGAGAACTAGTTTATTATTGTGTCTTTTATCTTTAAGCTTGTCGATAACAATGGCTCCTAAAGGCTATACATAAATCAATTTATAGCTTATCACAAACTAAAGTAATTTTGGTATGTTTGACTTAGAGGAATGTAGAGAAACAGTTCTTTTGATTTATTCATTTTACTTTTTAATTGTTTAGAAATAATTATATTTATGTAAATTTCAATGATTTATTTCAGGTTCAACTATAGATTTTATGGTAGGTTTTATTTAACATATCATACATGTTTACAAGACAACAATAAATAACAGATAGAATAATAACACATTGAACTGACATTATACATTGTGAAGCCATCGAAATCTCTCATGTGTATATTTTTCAAAACACCATGTTTTCGTATTCAGACATTATTTCATATATTGATCAGTTCTATAGCTTATCTCAAACTATTTCAGGTTTGTAAGTTCGTATCGTCCCATCGGGTTGTACATTCACTTTGGACTATATATCAGGCGTTAACTTACTTTTTTTGGGACGTTTTCTTTTAGCCAACAGTTTATAAAGACTTTCAGAAAAGCTTCAAGGCATGTATAACTATTTTAGTGATTCGCTTGCAATACTCTTAAACCTAAACAATACTAGTCACTAGCTACGAGCGACACTCAGGTGTACAATTTCACAATGACTGACAAAATGATCTCATCCAACTTAAGAATGTAAGCTATGTGCATTGCATTATTAGTTATGGTTTTGTCCGCTCAATATTCAATACCTTCGTTCCTAATTACTTAAAATTGTTTGTAGGGCGAACCCATACACTGAATAAGCATAAAACAATTTGACCCAAATTGAAAGATAACAACCAACATCTGACTATAAATAATCCGTGCTGAAGCAGAAACAATTCTGTTATTTTATGTATAAGATGTAAAAAAACATACTGGCGCAAGGGTATTGTAAGCCTAGGCTTACCAAGACCCTAAAGGGTTAATGGTCGTCAACACAAAATTGATGAAAAGTGCGATGTCTGTATCCATAATTACCCTAAATATATTTCACTTCAATAGTTTACAATTTAAACTTAAACGTGGCGGATGTAACGAGCTAAACAAGAGGTGCTTACCCTTTCGGAGCACCCGACCTCACTTCCCTGGTGGAAGTTGACGTGTCTAATCTAACTTGTCAGTTCCAAAGTTTTTACTTTGAGCCTGGATTGTGATTCGGACATGGATTAGTATATTTGTTTTTGATTCAAATCTTTCCTTTTGTTTTTGGGATTGCGGTTTGGACATGGATTGGTATGTTTTTGTTGGACTATACCTTAGAACTACATACGAAAGTCGTACAAAGTCGTACGAGTCGTACGAAAAACAGAAATGCTGAAAGTGTAGATACATTCAGTAATACACAATTTCTCTCTATATAACTTAATATTTAAGGCATCTTTTTTTAAACCGAGGTGTCGTGGGAAGTTAAATCTTTTATTTATATAATGTGGTAAATATTTCTACTCAAATACTGTTGTTAAACCATTTCAGAACTGGGGGCTTATGACGTCAAGACAGTTTCGTGCATTGAAATTATGGTTTGTTTTGAGAACGTATGGTGTAGATGGTCTACAGAGACATGTTAAAAAGGTAAATAATATATAAACAAACGAGACCGGTTTACAACTCCATTAGGGAATGAATATGTCTATGATTCAGATATATATATATATTCCGAAACGGACGTCTAGTGATTTAACGTTTACACTAACATAATATGTTATAGGTACTTAAACTGAAATATACGATTGGATTTGCTTATGAAAAGAGCTTTTTAGGAATAGGTGTCCTTATCGGATGAATTACAGCGTAAGGTTTAGTATTTTTATCGTACAATGTTGTTGACAAGAACGCAAATTTAGAGATGGAAGGTTGCTAGAGTCTCGGATTTATATCTACATGAAAATATTTAATGAAATTCCGTGTTTACTCTTGACGGATACTTGACATATATTCCTTGCTAGGCTCCACACTAGTATTATGCACCACAGAAACGAAATTCACGTCGAAATGGCGACAAAAAATTAGATTTCTGATAACCGTACACCCCGTTCGAACACAAACGCATTAGTCAAATTATTGTCAAGAAGGCTTTACACTATACATAATAGTCCATGTCTAAATCTAAGGTACTGGTAATGTAAAAAGAAATACAAGAAAGTAAAATATATCAATATAGTATGATTTAAATTTGGTGTTGCTTCTCTTGTATAACTCTAGAAATGAAATCAGGGATAATTAGCTTGGTATGTTTAATTTGCGGCGATGAGTTGAGTTGAGTTATGGTCTTTAACGTCCCAGTCAAGATTATTTTACTAACATCAAGACGTTGCCAGCTATAGACGAATGTGCAGACAATTTGCCTGTGCACTGAGCTGATGGCATTGTACAACAGCCATGCCATGATGAGAAAAATGTACTAGCGCTCCAACGGTTGATATGAGTGTATCTTACTATAAAGCTTGATCACTAATATAATTACACAAATTTCGCTCATCATATGAACTTGTGTAAGATTAATTATTAAAGATAAAAAATGTCCTCCTAAATATAGTCTTTTTATGAGATGTTAAAAATATACAACTTGGAAAACTCTCTTACGTTTACCAGATTATCAGTTTACGAAAACTATTTGAAGAACGAGTAAATCAGAACAGCAATGTAGAAATCGTAGGAAATCCAGCTCTAGGCCTGATTTGTTTCCGATTGAAGGTAAGCATGGACATGTTATAAGGAAACTAATATTCCAATGTGTATGCACGTAGAAAAATGTTTTTGTTAAAACTTTGTAATGTACCGTTTTGCATACAAAATCGGAAGTATTTTGAAAAAAGAGTGAGTTGATTTCATGGATACGAGTTAGATTCCAATCTAGAACAAGCAAAATAATGGACCGCGTAGTGTAATTTACAATAGCTGCCTTGGGTAGCTGGTGCCCTAAATCAGTCTGATTATGTGCCGAGCTATTGTAAAGCAGACACATGCTCCTTTTCCTGTCGAAAGTTGATTCGACTTCTCTGAAAGGACTATATAACGATAGCGTCATAGAAATCAACTTTGATGCTTTTAGTGGAAAAATAACATTATACAGGGAACTTATGAATATGATAAAAATGAAGGGATATAACGTTATTTTATTCTAAAGCTAGATATATATTTTAACACACACACCACCACACTAGATACAGTTTTGTAATTGTGTCAAACATGCTTATCTTGTCTTGTTGTGTTATGTATTGAAATTGCAAAGCCTCTTTCATTTAGATTTTAATTTTGTTTTAATTTTAATTAACGCTCCTCTTTTATACTTTTAAGGGATCTAATGCCATGACGGAGACGTTGCTAAACATGATTAACGATTCTAGAAAACTGTTTATGATTCCTGCTATGGTTCAAGATAAATACGTCATCAGATTTGTTGTAGGTTCCCAAAATGCTGACGTCAGTGACATTGAATTTGCTTGGAAACATATCGAAGAGAATATTTGCAAGTTAAACATTGTCCCTTGGAGACTTTAACTGAAATACGAAAAGTTATTCATTTACTTATACACCCGTGTTACGGAACGTTTTATGGTATGGCGTTGTCAGGCCGTCCGTACAGTATGATTTTTCTTGTCCGGGTCATTTATTTTGATTCGATGAGAAAATCTAGAAACTTATACCATAAATGTATTATTGAAAGGCCGTATGACGTGTATAAAATCTAGTTCAAAAGACAAATAAGGACAAGGTAAAAATGCTTTTTTGTGTTTGTGATTGGGGTCACATGACGATGTAATTATCATAATATGAATGTTCTGCGTGAAATTTTACCTGCTCTTATTATTCCTGTTTACGTTATAGATATTGACAGGCGTACTAGTAAATTGCCCCGCTCAGCGATGCTCTTGTTTTTCAAATAAAAACTGAAGCATGCATTACATTACTGTATAAACCAAAAATGTCTACACTAGCTTGATCAATATGATCATTGATCAACTTGTCTTGTCCCACAGTTTTCAACCGATTGCTTTGTAATTTGGCATTTGTGATAGGGGTCACATGACGATGTAATTATCATAACATGAATTACATTACTGTATAAATCAAAAATATGTACACTAGGTTGATCAATATGATCATTGATTTTTCTTTTTGAAAATTAAGAAATTTTGTCCTGCAAATCCATAAGCATATTTTAGCATTATATGTCGTTTCATCTGACATGATTTGAAATGAAACAAAAGCTCTTTATCGCCATTCAACATGGCGACAAAGGAAATTGAATTGAATTAGCAAGCAAAATGATATTTTTTTCTTTATTTATATTATTTCATTATCAATTAATAAGTAGAATAATTCGGTCTGGAAGTTTTTGCCTCTTCTGTCGGAGTATGATGCAATTGTTGGGGTCATTAGAAACAAATGAACACTCTTTGGTTTTATTGTGTCAAAATAAATCCAATGACTGTAAACTAAGGTACTTGTACTTATCAAAATTGACAAAAATTGAGAAATGTCACATTAATCCCTGTGAAATTAAATTAAAAACAAAATCCTATTATCAATCGATGGTTCAACGAATTGTCTCCAAAGTTAAAAAGAGCTAGATACAACGTTATCTGCTTAAAGAGAAAATATAAGGTAGTAACAGATTTAACATATTTAAAATGGCTGCAATTAAAATAAAAAATAACTGCATATACTTTGCAACTGATTTGGATCAAAATTTAAAGTAGGGGAAATAGAGGAATCAGAAATTTGGTAACATGTAGTTAAAATATGCAATTATTTTTTCCACCAATTTTTCATTGACCAGATTTTGACTGATTACGGAAAAATGGTTTGATTTTAGTCAAATTTCAAAACGTTCCTAACACCAAGGACGCGTAGAACTAATTTTTATATGAGAAGCGTGTAGCTTAACAAAATTAAATTTTTGTACAAAGCGACGTTCAAGATGGCTGAAATTACTATCGAAGCATAAAACATTTATGATTTAATTTCTGACTTAATTTTAATTATATTTGCACTACAGAAAGATAATATATTAACTATATATAAGACGTTTATTAGAGAAAATTTCGGTTGACCAAATTTCTGATTGAGGTGATACATTGTGGGTAGGCGGCAAATGTAAAACTATGGGACCAGTTGGAATCATATCCCCTGGGAAGATAACTAGGTAAACTGCAAATAGCAAGAATTGCCTTTACAATGTTTATTTGTGTACGAATTTATTTCAATATTGATAAGTATTCACGACTTTACCAGAACCCATCGGATTTCACATACTATCATGATTCTGTACAATTATACTTAATATTATAGTAGCAGATTATGCAAATACGTTTCAATTTAAGCATTTTTAAATTTTTTTCCATCTTCGAATGCACTAGATCTTATATGTTTTCTTTTTGGACCAAATTTTAAGTACCCTTCTTATAGAATCTTTCTTGTTCAACCAGGTTGATAGAGTGCTTGCAGGAATTTGATATTTTTTTGCCATCATTGTCTTTGATCTATCTGCCTTTTCTTCTTCTAAGATGGCTTCATGCTATGCTCTTTGTATCAAGCTTTCTTCTTACTCTCTTTTCGCCCGTTGCTGATCTAGCTTTTCCCCCGGGTCCTCCACTGGATCGCTCAGCAAGGATTGCGGAAGCAATACTTTTCATGGTAACCGATTCAGTTCTACTCCCGGAATGACCGGGACCTTCACCGGATAGATTCCTCGGTTAAAAAATCTGTCGCAAGTGTACTTTTTTTTCTTTTCTTTTTTTGACACTCAGAATTTACAATACTGTGTCATAAGCTGATGATTATGATTTGTCTGAGAAAAAAACAAAAGTGCGTTGCCTGTAGCATCAGTAATGTATATATAAAAAGTATGATATAATCGATGACATGATTGACATAGATTTTTGTTCCATCAACGTGTTTCTTTTTTTAATTACTATTTGTTTTTATTTTTATTATTCATTCTTTATTGTATACTTTAATATAACGGATGATATGAAGTGAAGTGCATAGAGGATGTACGGAATGACATACAACTATAATATAAAGTACATTTACAAGGTTAAACTTCGCATGATTTTATAGTTTTGTCAGTAATGTATTCGATTTATCACAAGACAATTTAGAATTTAAGTTTCCGTCATAAGATGAAAATTTGTATTTATCTATGATCATTATATGTAAGTAGATATATAGGGAAAGTGTTAGTATTATTCAATATATATAGAGAACTTTTATTATCTAATGTTTGTATATTTTTGCCACACGTTTATGTTATTTATTCCAATATCTTATGTCTAAAGTCCTGTAAGGCAGATATGAGCAAAGGTTTGATATATTTAGATAAAAAACAACATTTCATATCTTGAATGTGCATATTTCTATTATACATTATTTCTTAAGTTAGTATAGTTCTGTGTGTAATGAGTAAATAACATCTCTTTGATGGTTATTTATAAGATTGGATTTAGCTATGTTTAACCAAATTGTTTCAAAGGGTGTATTTATATATTTCATTTTAACTTTGGGTTTGTAATTTTCATTTTCCATTAAAGTTTTATAGATATTTTAAGCGCACTATTTTGCCAGTCTACATTTTTATTAATTTTTTATAAAGTGTTTTTAATTCTTATTATATGTCAGGAATATTGAATGAGTGTACATATTTATATTAAAAAAATTACGGTTTGAACTCTTTAATTGTAAACCCTAACCAGTATATAAACAGACTAATCCCAGATAGTAGTGTATTTTGGGTGACAGTTTTCAAGCTCTGAAGTAATATGGCATTAACTTCAGTTTCAATATCTGGCATTTTTAACCTTAATCTCCTGTATTCCTTGTTTAAGTTTTACGGACACTAAATTCAGGTGTTGAACCCCATAGAATATTATATATTGCTTTGTTTATTTTAATTATGAATTCTTCAGATGGTATGCAAACTCTTGCTGTGTACCATGCTTTGCTCAGGACATATGTATTAATGAAATGTATTTTTGATTGAAAAGACAAATTTCTAGAATTACAATTGTCAAGTGTAGATATTATAATTGCTAAAATGTGTAGTTTTAAAATATGATTGTTATTTAGCGTTAATATTTGTTTTATCTGCATTTAATTTTGAACCTGATGCCTTTATGAATTGTTTAAAGTTCTGTAAATAGGTATTGAAATCATTTTGATCTACAATAATTGATGTACAATCATCAGCGTGCTGAAATGAGTTTGTTGGATATTGTTGGTTTTGGTAACTTAATGCCTTTAATATTATTGTTATTTTTTATATTTATGTATTTATATCATTTCACAACAACACAAGCAAAATACGACAATAATACATAATTTACAATTAAACCAAATTTAAATCGTTAATATAACACCAGTATAGGTGTCTACATTATATTCATGTTGTCAAAACACTGGGCGGCCTGTACCCGTGATCATGACCTTGTATTTTAATAGTTAATGATGCCAAACTGGTTTTTAGATAGGTCACCAAGCGCACATACGTCCGTGATTATAACTGTTTTGCTGGCACCTATAGCAACGTGGATTTTATATGTAGCAATCGATGTTGTATCTCATTCAAAGTTAAGACTTTCGAGCTTTCTCAGAAGTTTGATTGTGGACGTATATGTCCTTAATTCCTTAAATTGAGAATATAATTGTTATTTACAATTATTTTGCTAAGGGTTCTATTGCTAAAGCATAGAACAACTTTGTCTAATAGATGTTGTTATTTTTATTTTGTTGGACAGTTTATCATTTATTTGTATTTGACAAACATACTAACCCATGTCTGAATCACAATCCAGAAGAAAAGTAAAAACTTTGAAACTGACAAGTTAGGTTCGACACGTGAACTTCCTCTAGGGAAGTGAGGCCGGGTGCTCCGGAAGGGTAAGCACTTCCTGTTTAGCTAGCTACACCCGCCACGTGTGTAATCAAAATTGTGTGAAAGGAACATGGAACTATGAGACGCCAAATATATGTAGGGCAATCCAGGACACAAATAAAATCAAACTTATCAACAATACTTCGATGACGGCCATAAAACTTTTTGAGGGCCTTTATAAGCCTAGGCTTGCAATATCCCTGAGTCAACAATTTATTTGCAAACAGCCTACTTCGTTGTACAAAGTCCCCGTACTGGGGACAAGCTCTACCATAGCGTATTAATTGGGAAACAAATACATCATAAGCAGGAAAAGCAAGTATATTGCTGCACAAAAAAGAAAGTTGACAATAAAAAAATTAGATCATCATGTTTGTCATAATGTTTTAAATGTAGCCTTTTGTGTGCGTCATAATTCAGGTATAAGTCTAAATATGAAGCAGAACTTGAGAAAACAGTCGTGTC